>VDFB02009227.1:97322-475055 GCA_007258455.2 Sequoia sempervirens | reverse complement strand
GAGGACTTATCATCAGAAAGAGCCTTTGACATCCTCGATTCCTCCAAACAATTTCTCAACTCCACCGAATCCGAATGCCAGCAACAATCCAAGTTTACCAAGGGATTCTCCGGAGTATAGACAGCAGAACGTGATGCAGAATAGAAATGGACAACAAACTGTCCAGCAACAACCCATTCATGTGATGCAGCGTCCTCAAAAGGACAATCTTCCAATACCCTTGATGACTCTTGATGAGGCTAAAAAATACCCTATTGGGGGCAATTTTCATGAAAAATTCTGAGATGTGGGTTTTGTGCAAAAAATAATTTTAAGAAAACCTACAATGTCAGAAATTTGAAAAAACGCCTTTTAGCTTGACATGCAAAGACTTTTCCGAAAAAAAGCAACTGGGGGCAGTAGTGGTTGCAGGGGCAGATTTTCCCGAAAAATTCTGGAACATGGGTTTTGTGTAGAAGATGATTCTAAGCAAACCCAAATCCTCTGTTTTGAAAACTACCGATTTTTCCTCTACCATGCAAAGGAATTTCAGTCAAGAAAAGTAGAGCTTCAAGAATGAAGCTTCGAGGCAGTTTTTCCTGAAAAATTCTAACACATGGGTTTTGTAGAGAAAGCCATTCACAACCAACCCAGATGATCAAAATTGTCAAAAGTCGCTGAATTCTTGCACATGTGAAGAAAACCTAAGATGAGAATAGAAGAATTTAAGACAAAAGATAGAAGTTTTATGTTTCTGCTTCTGCAAAAATCGCCATCCTTGTCTGAAGTTTGCTGATTATTTTGGACCTGTACCTGCAAGGAAATCTAAAAAATAATAATTGTAGCGCCTTTGAATGCTTGCATAATGAGAAAATTTGGTTGCACAATGAGGAAATTCGCTTGCACTCAACTTGTTGTGAGAGAAATTGTAATGTCCCCTTCTCAGGCATGACCTTTCCATGTGACCGTTGGCCTATTCCGGAACCCGTAGGCTACTCGGAAGGTAAAATTAGGGTTTCTTGTTTTGAAGGATGCTCTTGCTCGGGGTTGGTTGATTCAATGGCGGATTCTTTCTGGGTTTTCAGAGAGCTTCGCAGTGATATGTTCTTCTCGGCATTCTGAGCATCTTCAGGAATTTACTATTTTTAGTAAATTCTATTTATGGTAGTATTCCTGTTGGTTTCGGCATGGTTGACTTTCTACTTTAGACTGATCAGTTGGTTTGCTCATTTATGGCTTCGGGGCATAATTGGAGAGATAAGTCGAGCTATTTAATTAAAGTCATGTTTTAATGTTATATTTCAACGTTGACCCCCTTGGCCTAGCTTCTTCACTTTAAGTCTTTTCAAAAGATGTTCTTTATGGGTGGCGCTTCATTGAAGGGAGATAATATTATTTCTTATTAGGAAGCTTAATCCAAGCTTAAAGTGCACGCCAATATTAAAAGAGATGAATTTATTTAAAAAGTCAAAATTGGAGCTTTGAAGAAAGGGATGCCATCTATTGGAGGATTAGGGTTTGACTCTGAAAGGATGATTAGTGTTTCGAGAAGGTCAACGGAAAATTATATAAGGAAGCCTTTGGTTCTCTTTTCATTATCTTTTGGTCTACAGGAATGTTATGCTGCCGGATTGGCTTTGGGATTGCTTCGAGGAATGAAAGCCTCCTAGCTTGGCATTGCTTCTCGCTTGAAAGATAGCGACTAGTGGTGAGATAGTGTAGTTGAGAGCATTGTATTGGGATTTGTGCATTGTAGTCAGTGTGTGGCTTATAGATCAGATTTATGCATATTAGAGAGTTTCTAGAATTGCATTTTGTATTACAGCAGATTGTCTTTTTCATTCATATGTCAAAAAATACAAAAAATATCATTCTGGGTATTGTCTAGATCTATCTGTCTGTGAAGGGCGAACTAGTTCCTTAAGTTTTAGAATTTTTAGAACAGCATTCAATTTTTTAAGTCAAATCGCCCCTCTTGCTGGGCCGTACCATCTGTACTTGCATTGATTTCCGTGCATAAATAATATAAGGTCTTTTGCTTGGGTTTCAGTGTTCTAATCTGGTCGCCATCATTATAGGATCATCTTGCATTTTACTTTGTGGGATTTGAGTGAGTTTGGAGTGAGTTGTGAGTGAATTTGTGAGTTACAGGGCTGCTGTTCATGCAAGCGGAAATCTGGACTGTCATAAATCAGATTATCAGGTTGGCCTTAATTGTAGACTTTCAGATCTAAGCTTTATTACTCACTGAAGGAAATTCAATATATATTATTGCAGCTCTATTTACACTTTGATTCACATTGATAGCAAGGCATTATCTTTCATATTGTAAGCTGACAGTAGTACTGACAACAATTGTTATTCTTGCTTATCATGCTTTGTAATGCTCAACTTTACATTCAGTAATTGCAATTGTATTTCCTTTACCTCCGCCCTATGGTAGCTCCTTTCCCACTCCGGGTTAGAAAACACATTCTGGGTGTCGAGTACTTTCAGCATTCTAGTTTATTTCTCTTCAAAGCATTGTAATTCTTAGCACTCCGCCATAGGGTCACCTCAACTCCATACTGAATTGGGTAGCACATACTTGGTGTTGAGTTCCCTTTCAGTACTTGTAGTGGTAGAAGATCCTCTTACCATATGCTTGCCATCATCGGCGCCATTCTTGGTTAGAGTTCCTTCTAGTTCTGTTTTTGCATTCAGATCCTCTGACCAATGCTCACACCTTGCCCTCATCGGGATCCTGGTGTACATTCTGGTTAGAGTTGCTTCAGCATCGTTTTGGTTTAGAGCTAACCTTAACGGGTGCGTTTTGTTTGTAAACTGTTATTGAAAAAAAGGAAAAAATTTGGCTCAGAATATTTCAGTGGTATTAGAGCCAAGATCTTGCCATCTTGTGAACAAACCGTCTATGAGTGACAGAGAAAAGAGATACATAGCAAGGGAAGACAAGAAAGTTGGAAAACAGTTTCAGCCCTATCAGGCTCCAGAAGGTCAGACAGCTTCAGAGGTCTTGAGGGCTCATTGGGAGTCTTCTCAGGAATCAGAAATGGCAGAAGGTGAGAGATCAGTTGGGGGTAACGAGAGGTTTACCAACAACAAAGATGACAGTGGAAAGGGAAGAGAGAGATCGATAAGTCCCGGGAAGAGATTTGAAAGGAAGATGGATGCCTTGATGGACATGGTATCTTTCATGATGGGGAAAGTGGGCCAGGACACAATTCCACAGAACAACGCTGGGCATAGAGGAGAGCACAGTGCTTCCAGCCAGCATGATGGACATGTTGCTCAGCTTGCTTCAAACAACACATACATTTCTTCCAGGCCATTCAAACCCACCTTCTTGGCACCAGTAAACACTCAACCAGATCCTGAAGAGAATGCTTCATTCGTGGAGTAGTTGAGACTGGGCCGTGCGGAGTATGATTCTCTCCCTGACGACATCAAGATGGATATGTCCTATAATGACTTTATGGATCATAAAAGAAAGAATAAAGGACAAGGGAGACATTATGAGCAAAGAAGAACAACAGTTCAAGGGGATTTGTATCAAGTTGTCAACAAGGTTATACTTCCACACTATGACGGGAGTGATAATAGTTCAGCTTGAGCTTGGATACAGAAGCTGGATAACTATCTAGCTATCAGACCCATGGCAGAAGAGGAGGCGATTAAGTTCTCTACGCTACACCTTGATGGGGTGGCGCACGAGTGGTGGTACCATGGCCTAGTCACCTTGGGTCATCGGTCTATCACAACTTATGATGAGTTCACCAATAGGCTCATCGAAAGATTTGAGAAAAAAGATCCTGAAATACATTTCAGAGAATTGGCTCAGTTGAGGTAGTATGGCACAGTTGATGCCTACATAGCTGAGTTCCAGAGACTCTCAGTAATGGTCACTGGAATCACGGAGAGGCGGTTGGTGATCCTTTTCAGTGAAGGATTGTTGGAACCACTCCAGGGATGGATTAAAGTTTTTGATCCACCCTCCCTACAGGAGGCCATGAAGAAAGCAAGAAACATGGAGTGGGCAGCTCCTAAGGCAAAGTTTCAACCCAGGCCATCCTTTCACAAAGGGGATAAAGGGAAAAGACCTCATCAAAGACCTCCTTTGAGACCTCAGCACAAGGAGTTCAAACAGCATAATCCTCATGTCACAAGACTGGATCCCGAGACACTGAACGAACTCAGAAGAAAGGGGTTATGTTTCCGGTGTAGGGAAAAATGGTCTCAAGATCATGTTTGCCCAAAGGGAGTTAAATTTAATCAGATTGAGTACTATTCAGCTGGTGAAAGTAATTCTGATTTTTCAGACCAGCAATCTGATTTTGAAGATAGTGAAGTGGAAAGAGCTCCAGAAGAGTCCGAAGATGAGAAGGAAAGTGGAGGCATTTTGGCTCAACTTTTGAGGTTCCAAAGGAACGAATCCTTCAAAGTTCGAGGGATGATTAAGGGGCAGCAAATAGTTGCTTTGATCAACACTGGAGCAACACATAACTTGATTGATGAAGTTGTGGTGGCAAAGAAGGGGCTGCAAACAGAAGAGTTTGAAGGCTTCAAGGTCATGGTTGCTGATGGGTTCCACATCTCATGCACCAAGAAGATCTCAAACATGACTATGCAATTGGGGAACTATGAAGTCAAGGATGACTTCTATGTAGTCAACATTGGAGATACGGATGTTGTTCTAGGCATTCAATGGCTGCTTTCACTTGGAGAGATCTCCTTAAAGCTGCAAACTATGGAGCTTAAGTTTCAATCCGATGGGAAGAGGATAGTACTAAGAGGAATGTCCAATGGGGGTCCTCGGGTTGTGTCATTCAAAAGAATGGCAAGGCTGATCCGTCATGATCAAGCTGAGTGGGTTGCAGAATGCATGATCCTTCCTGCTAGTCCGGTTGAGACTAAAAGAGACTATCCTCCTGATGTTCAGTCTCTACTCACAAAGAAGAGCAAGGTATTTGCTGATTTGCCTCCTGGACCACCACCTGAACGGGGTTCGGAACATATCATAGAGCTCGAGGAAGGAGCTAAACCAGTTATTACAACTCCATATTAGTACCCCAAGAAGCAGAAGGATGAGATTGAGAAAAACATTCAGGAACTCTTGGAGATGGGCTTCATTCGCCCAAGCAAGAGCCCCTTTGCTTCAGCAGTGGTTCTTGTGAAGAAGAAGGATGGTACCATGCGCATGTGTGTGGACTATCGTGCTTTGAATCAAAGCACCATCAAAAACCGATACCCCATTCCAAGGATAGATGAGCTCATTGATGAGCTACATGGAGCCAAGTTCTTTTCGAAGATCGATTTGAGATCGGGCTACCACCAGATCAGGATGCGGGGATCAGATGTTGAGAAAACAGCCTTTAGATGTCACTATGGCCACTTCGAGTTTCTAGTCATGCCATTTGGGTTGACTAATGCTCCTGCTACTTTCCAGTCTTGCATGAACAAAGTTTTTCAGAAACAGCTGAGGAAGTTTGTATTGATATTTTTTGATGATATCCTGATTTTCAGCAAGACATGGGATGAATATCTCAAGCACTTGGAGGAAGTGCTTAGCATCCTAGAATTGGAGAATTTGTTCGCCAAAGCATCCAAATGTGAATTTGGAATGGAGGAGTTACTGTACCTCGGCCACATAATCAGTGCTGAGGGAGTGAAGGTGGATCCGGAAAAGATCAAGGCAGTTGTGGATTGGCCACCTCCTGAGAATTTGACTCAATTGAAAGGATTCTTGGGTCTTTGTGGTTTTTACAGAAGATTTGTGAAAGGGTATTCACAAAATGCTGCTCCTCTGACTGATCTCACGAAAAAAGGGGCCTTTTGTTGGTTAGAAAAGGCTCAATCTACTTTTGATAAGTTTAAGAGGATCATGAGCTCTTGTCCGGTTTTGGCTATTCCGGATTTCTCCAAGCCTTTCGAGCTACAGTGTGATGCATCCAGTGAAGGAGTTGGGGCTGTTTTGATGCAAAACAAACATCCCATAGTGTTTGAGAGTAGGAAGTTGAGAGGTGTTGAAAGAACCTACTCTATTTATGACAAGGAAATGCTTGCCATTATGCATGCATTAGCTAAGTTCAGACAGTGTTTGGTGGGAAACAAGTTTGTGGTCAAGACTGACCATAATAGTCTCAAACACTTCATGCACCAGAAGGATCTGAACGAGAGGCAACAAAAGTGGGTGAGTAAGCTTCAAGCTTATGACTTTGACATTGAGTACGTCAAAGGGAAAAATAACATTGTGGCTGATGCTCTGTCTAGGAGACCCCATTTGAGCTCATTGTGTGAGCTTACCAATGATTGGAAGGACATGTTGCTTGCTAATTATGCCAAAAATCAGTTTGCAACCAGCATCATTGAGGGTACTTTTCATGATGAAAGGTACAAGGTGATTGAAGGGTTGATACACTACAAGGGTAGGATCTTTGTAGTGGCTGATTCTAAGCTCAGAAAGAAGATTCTGTTGACATTTCATGACATTCCGCTTGCTGGTCACCAAGGATTCTTTAAGACATATAGGCAGATCCGGGAAAGATTTTTTTGGAAAGGGTTGAAAGGAGAAGTTCAATGCTACATTCAGGAGTGTCCCGTTTGTCAAATGAACAAGAATGAGCATACTCTACTAGCTGGTTTGCTGCAAGCTCTTCCTATTCCCAATCAAAAATGGGAAAGCATATCGATGGATTTCATCACAGGGTTGCCCAAGGCCCAAGGGAAGGATTGTATCTATGTTGTAGTGGATAGATTAACCAAATTTGCTCACTTCTTTGCCATTACCAGCTCCTTTTCAGCAGCCCAAGTTGCAGATCTATTTTTTCATGAGGTGTTTAGGTTACATGGGCTGCCAAAAAACATTGTGAGTGATAGGGACAGCAAGTTCCTAAGCACTTTTTGGCAAGAGGTCTTCAGAATGAGTGGTACTGTGCTTACTCCAAGCACTAGTTATCACCCCCAAACAGATGGACAAAAGGAAATAGTGAACAAGTGGTTGGCAGGCTATTTGAGAAACTATGTTTCCGAGCAGCAAAGAGCATGGGTGAAGTGGCTTCACATAGGCGAATACTGCTATAATTCTTCTTTTCATATGTCGATAAAGATGTCACCTTTCTTGGCTCTTTATGGTTATGAACCCCCTAACTTTGTTGATTTGGTGTTTGGTGATAGCAAAGCTCCTCAAGCCAAGGACTTATTGCAGCAGAGTCAAGATATCATGAGATCATTGAAGAACAATCTTCAGATTGCACAGAATCAGCAGAAGATGTATGCTGATCAGAGGCATGTTGAGCGCTCCTTCGAAGTTGGGGATATGGTTTATCTCAGACTACAGCCTTACAGACAGTCTACTCTCAAGAAGAGTGGAGCTGAGAAGCTCAAACCTCGCTACTATGGGCCGTTCAAGGTTATCAAAAGGGTGGGAGCAGTAGCGTATGAGTTGGAGCTACCTTCAAGTAGCAAAGTGCACAATGTCTTCCACGTGTCTCGCCTCAAGAAGGCGCTTGGACATAACGTTGTTGCTGCATCATAGTTGCCTCCTTTGGATGAGGAAGGACAGTTGGTTTTAATTCCAGAGGAGATTCTTGATTCTCGAGAGCGTTCTTTGAGGAAAAGAACAATCAGAGAATACTTGGTGAAGTGGAAAAATCTGCCTATGGAGGATGCAACTTGGGAGAATGAGGAGATTCTGCAGCATCCAGGTTTGTGATTGCTTGAGGACAAGCAATCTTGGGGAGGGCGGACTGTAATGTCCCCTTCTCAGGCATGACCTTTCCATGTGACCGTTGGCCTATTCCGGAGACCCGTAGGCTACTCGGAAGGTAAAATTAGGGTTTCTTGTTTTGAAGGATGCTCTTGCTCGGGGTTGGTTGATTCAATGGCGGATTCTTTCTGGGTTTTCAGAGAGCTTCGCAGTGATATGTTCTTCTCGGCATTCTGAGCATCTTCAGGAATTTACTATTTTTAGTAAATTCTATTTCTGGCAGTATTCCTTTTGGTTTCGGCATGGTTGACTTTCTACTTCAGACTGATCAGTTGGTTTGCTCATTTATGGCTTCGGGGGATAATTGGAGAGATAAGTCGAGCTATTTAATTAAAGTCATGTTTTAATGTTATATTTCAACGTTGACCCCCTTGGCCTAGCTTCTTCACTTTAAGTCTTTTCAAAAGATGTTCTTTATGGGTGGCGCTTCATTGAAGGGAGATAATATTATTTCTTATTAAGAAGCTTAATCCAAGCTTAAAGTGGACGCCAATATTAAAAGAGATGAATTTATTTAAAAAGTCAAAATTGGAGCTTTGAAGAAAGGGACGCCATCTATTGGAGGATTAGGGTTTGACTCTGAAAGGATGATTAGGGTTTCGAGAAGGTCAACGGAAAATTATATAAGGAAGCCTTTGGTTCTCTTTTCATTATCTTTTGGTCTACATGAATGTTATGCTGCCGGATTGGCTTTGGGATTGCTTCGAGGAATGAAAGCCTCCTAGCTTGGCATTGCTTCTCGCTTGAAAGATAGCGACTAGTGGTGAGATAGTGTAGTTGAGAGCATTGTATTGGGATTTGTGCATTGTAGTCAGTGTGTGGCTTATAGATCAGATTTATGCATATTAGAGAGTTTCTAGAATTGCATTTTTTATTATAGCAGATTGTCTTTTTCATTCATATGTCAAAAAATACAAAAAATATCATTCTGGGTATTGTCTAGATCTATCTGTCTGTGAAGGGCAAACTAGTTCCTTAAGTTTCAGAATTTTTAGAACAGCATTCAATTTTTAAAGTCAAATCGCCCCTCTTGCTGGGCCGTACCATCTGTACTTGCATTGATTTCCGTGCATAAATAATATAAGGTCTTTTGCTTGGGTTTCAGTGTTCTAATCTGGTCGCCATCATTATAGGATCATCTTGCATTTTACTTTGTGGGATTTGAGTGAGTTTGGAGTGAGTTGTGAGTGAATTTGTGAGTTACAGGGCTGCTGTTCATGCAAGCGGAAATCTGGACTGTCATAAATCAGATTATTAGGTTGGCCTTAATTGTAGACTTTCAGATCTAAGCTTTATTACTCACTGAAGGAAATTCAATATATATTATTGCAGCTCTATTTACACTTTGATTCACATTGATAGCAAGGCATTATCTTTCATATTGTAAGCTGACAGTAGTACTGACAGCAGTTGTTATTCTTGCTTATCATGCTTTGTAATGCTCAACTTTACATTCAGTAATTGCAATTGTATTTCCTTTACCTCCACCCTATGGTAGCTCCTTTCCCACTCCGGGTTAGAAAGCACATTCTGGGTGTCGAGTACTTTCAACATTCTAGTTTATTTCTCTTCAAAGCATTGTAATTCTTAGCACTCCGCCATATGGTCGCCTCAACTCCATACTAGATTGGGTAGGACATACTTGGTGTTGAGTTCCCTTTCAGTACTTGTAGTGGTAGAAGATCCTCTGACCATATGCTTGCCATCATCATCGCCATTCTTGGTTAGAGTTCCTTCCAGCTCTGTTTCTGCATTCAGATCCTCTGACCAATGCTCACACCTTGCCCTCATCGGGATCTTGGTGTACATTCTGGTTAGAGTTGCTTCAGCATCGTTTTGGTTTAGAGCTAACCTTAACGGGTGCGTTTTGTTTGTAAACTGTTATTGAAAAAAACGAAAAAATTTGGCTCAAAATATTTCAGAAATGGGCATCTAAATGCATATTAATAAAGAATTTTGAGGGTTTAGGCGCAAACTGCAAGTAGAAACTCTGATCTGGAAAGAAATTATCTGATTGGAGCTCACTTCGTTCAACAAAAACTGACTTGGAGTTTCAAAAATATTAAAATATTAAACTATTTTGTTTAACTCAACATGCAAATTGCAATTGAGTCTCAAAATAGGTGCCAATATTAAAATATTGAAGAAAATCACCTCAACCAAAGTTGACTGCTGAAACTGAAGATTTAATATTTTATAATTGAGTTAACTGAATTTTCTCCTTTTGGGTCGGCTGAGAATATTTAATTGATTCTGAAAAGTCAAAATTTGACTTTCCAGGCGTCCCCCTTCAAAAGAAGAGATTTTTAGCTAACTTCCTATTTTGTAGTTTGTTGAAAACGTCACCACAACCTCTGTTGAACTCTTATTTCCCGGTGTCCAATTGATGCTGGAGCTGAGCTGACACATCCATTGCATAACCAAAACTACTCTAATGAAAAGTCTGCTGGGAACTGCAAGTGTTAAAAACCACGTCTGGTGCCTCAAAAACAAAGTCGCCTTTTATTAAAATAATGTACATGCCACCAGAGTTGGCCATTTTCCTATTTTTCCATTTTGTCCTTCAATTTGCTACTGCCGGTGAATGATGACTCCTGTCGACTGGATACCGGATCCATTGTGTAGCTAGAAGAATTCCGCAAAGAATGATTGTATGTGAAGTGTTTGAAAGTGAGTTTAAGACCCTCAAATGCAAGGGTGCCCTTGGCCTGCAGAGGCGCAATTACCATCTTGAGAATGATTTTGCACATTGCAACTTTCAACTGAACGCTATACTTTGACCCTTGACACTGGGAGCTGGATTGCTTCGATGCGCATGCCGTTGATCCCATCACGAAGATGGAACAATTTGGAAGAGATGTTCCTGGAAGTGATGAAGCGAGAAAACTGCTTCTAAGACCTCCAGTAGAAGGTTGCCTATTCCAAGGGAGTATGTAAATTCCATACTTAGCCATTTTTTGCTTGTTTCCATTCTTCAGTATTTTCCGTTGATTCTTCACTTACGGGCATTTGACAAACCCTGAGAGCTGACGATTGGATTCATTGAATAGCTAGGAGGATTTTGCACAGTTCTCGTGAAGATGACGGTTGCTAAAAACCTCTTCTAGTTGACGAAAAGGCTAGGCGCCCCTAGCCTATAGAGGTACAGTTTGATATTTTCACTTTTATCTACCCTCCGTTTTACATGCTTGCTAGAACAACTGCCACGGTCACTCAGCACATCTGACAATCTTGCAAACAGATGCATCGCGTATCTGGGCTGAATCAGAAGAGATCCCTCAGAAACAGAAACTGTAAATTCATTAATCTGACATGTCTAATTCAAGTGTGCCCCTGGGGTACAGGGGCGCAAAAATTGCAAACTTGACTGTCTTTGTCATGTGTAAACTCTCCGTACTTTCCGCTTCTGCCTTCGATTGTCGGAGTTCTGTAACTTAGATGGACTCACTTGATAGCTTGTCAAAAAGCTGATTGAAAACCAAAGATAATGAATGTATCTGCAACCAAAAACAACTGAATCTGAGCCTCCAAATTGAAGGGTGCTCCTGAGCTACAGGGGCGTAGATTTGCTCTGGACTTGATGTTTTCCTCCATTTCTGCGAACACCGTGTTGACTGCTGAGTTGACAACGTAGAAGCATTACTATTGCCGACGCGTTTGTGTGATTGTATTTCACCATTTTCACATGTACGAACACTGTAAAGTTGATTTGCACGTTGATTGCGCAAGTGTCTCCTACGTTACAAAGTGAAATGTTTCCAGACTTAGAATATTTTTCCCAATTCTTGCCATTTGAAAATACCCTCCGCTGTGAAGCATCTTTTTTAGCATCCTTCATCATAAAATGTTTTTCTTTGAGTTTCAGGCTTAGATTTTGACACCTAGTACTGGCCAACTGCCACTGATGACCTCAGAGGTCCTAATTTTTTTCCTAAAAAGTGAAAACTACCCACTAGGCTTAAACTGACTTTTAACTGAAACTGACATCACCATTGCGATCGTGATGTGAAATAAGCCAATCAAAATTAATTTCAGCCAATTCTAACAAGTTTCTATTTTTAGGGTTTTTGACCTAAAAACAGGGGTGCTTAAAACCATAATTTTCAATTTTTTCAAATTTCACCAGTATCTTCTTGACATCAAATTGACTTGAAGTCCATACTTAATTTGCACCAAAACTATGTTTTGACATCATTTTAACAAGGTTTAGACCATAGTAACGGGACTCGCCCGGAAGCGCCCGGACGCGGCGAGCCGCGCTCCGCGCACCCTTGGCCGCGTCCTGGGAGCGCTGGCGTGGACGCAGCCGCGTCCAGGCTGGACTCGCCGGACGGGCCAAACGCGTCGCATCCAGGAGAGTCTCGAGCCCTGGACGCGACCGACGTAGCCAAGGCCAAAAAGGCCAAAAACAAACATAAGTTAAAGTTTTTTTATATATATTTTTTAACTTATATTATCTCCTTAGCCCTAAAAGCAACCTCATTTCATTCATTTGGCAAAATAGGAGGAGAAGAGAGAGTTGTGAAGAAAAATAGGAGGAGAAGAGAGGGCAACCAGCAAGTTGTTGAAGACAAATCCAGGGTCATATATCATTTGGGGAGCTTCATACCAGCAAGGAGGTGCATTGAGAGGTCATTACCAGTGATTGGGAGGAGTTTGCATTGCATTTCAAGCCAAATCTAAGAGGTAAGTTTGATTTTAATTGATTTTTTTTGTGTTTTTTTAACAAATAATTCATTGTAATTTGTAAAATCATTGTTTTTTTGAGTTTGCATATTTTTTTTACAAACCGTACTTGCAACTTAAATAATTTTAGAAACCCTACTTTTGCAGCCACATTCATTTGCAAATCAAACCATATTATTATTTTCACAATGTCTCAAACCCCAGTCAGAAAAGACCCTGCTTGGAAACATGCTGAAATCTTTCCCAGAATGAAAAGAGGAGACGCAAATGTAACTACTGCAAAACAATATATCATGGAGGCATAAATAGATTAAAATACCATCTTGCACGCATACCCACCCATGATGCAGTGGGTTGCACTAAAGCACCTCCTGAGGTTGTTCGTGAAGTACAGGTGCAATTAGAAACTTTTGAAATGAAAAAATAAATGAAAAAGAAACAGAAGCAGGAGTTGGTGAGTGTTGGAGTTGGACAGGGACTTGGTGCTGTTGGAAATGCTTCTTCCATGCCTCCATACCATCTTAGTGATAGTGCTTCTGTTTTTGCATCAGCTATGCCTATGCGTACTCCTAGTGCTGGTGGCGCTGCTACTGCTAGTGGTTGTGGCAGTATTAGCATTGGCCCTAGAGTTCGTAAATCTAGGGTGGACTCATATTTTGTACCACACTACTCCTAGTTCCCAACCGTCGCTTGAGAGCATGGGTTGGAACAAGGACGCACATGATGCAGCAAAAAAGACAATTGTAGACTTTTGGTACTACTGCACCATTCCCTTCCATGTAGCCAGGTAATTCTTTTTCGTTTAATTGTTTTAAAATTTATATTTAAATTTTAGAATCTAGATGTATCTCATTATCGAATTCAAATTTAAAGTTAAAAACTTAAAACTTTTCATTTTACAATACTTTTGTAACCTATTAATTTATTTATGACATGTTTTAGTTCACCTTTTTGGCAAAACATGGTTGATGCCATAACCATATGTGGGGCGGGGTTCAAAGCCCCAAGTGAAGATGAATTAAAGGGCCCACTTTTGACTCAAAAGGTGGTAGATGTGAAAGCACAACTAGAGGAGCAGTGCAAGCAGTGGAGGATGATTGGTTGCACCATCATGACTGATGGTTGGACCGATAGGAGAAATAGGACGCTGCTTAATTTCCTAGTTTCCTCCGGAGGTAATTGTACTTCCCTCAATGCATTGAAATTTGAATTTGATTTAGTGATTAATAATTTAATATGGCTGATTGATGTTTTTTAATTTATTGAATAATTGGTTTTGCGTATTTTTTTAGGTGACACCGTCTTCATGAAGTCCATTGATGCTTCTGCCCAATTCAAAAATGCCACATACCTGTGTGAGGCTATAGAGGAGGTGATAGCTGATGTGGGGGAAGAGAATGTAGTGCAAGTGGTGACAGATAATGCAACAAATTATGTTGCTGTTGGTAGATTATTGATGGAGAGGCACCCTACTATATTTTGGACTCCATGTGCCGCCTATTGCATTGACCTCATGTTGGAGGATCTTGGCAAGCTCCCATGGATCAAAACATGTGTGGATGCGCAAAAAACGTATGCAAATTTGTATACAATCACACATGGGTGCTTAACCTTATGAGGCAATACACGGGGTTGAGGGAGTTGTCTCGTCCTGGCATCACTAGGTTTGCAACAAATTTTATCACGATGCAATCCTTGATTCGGTCAAAGGCAACTTTAAGGCGCATGTTTACTAGTGAGGAGTGGTCTTCCTCATCCTTTTCTACAAGCACTGCAGGGATTGTTGTGGCTGATTGCATTTTTGATAAGCAAGGGTTTTGGACACCAATGGACGAGATTGTGAAGGTAAAATTTAATTCTTTATTATGTTTTAATTTTTAATCATATCTTACTTTTATTTGTTTATTTTGTTCACACTTATTTGTGAAACATGTTTGCACTTTGCAGTTTATTGAGCCCTTGCTAGTTCTCCTACGAGTTGTAGATGGGGAGAAGCCCGCAATGGGATACATATATGAGGGCATGGATAGGGCCAAAGAGGCCATTAGATCAGTCTATGGTGGAGTTGAGGAGAAGTATCGTCCCATTTGGGATATCATTGATAGGAGATGGAAAAACCAACTTCATAGGCCCATCCATGCAGCCGCTTGTTTCCTAAATCTGGCCTTCCAATTCCGCTGTGATTTCCGTGCAATTCCGCCGTGATTTCCGTGCAAATAGAGAAATTCTTAGTGGGCTCTACACGATGATAGAGCGGATGTTGCCCGCTATTACTACACAGATGGTGCAAGAGATAGATGCCTTCACTAAGGCACAAGGAGACTTCTTTGCACGTCAAATGTGCAAAGATAATAGGACAACATTACTGCCAGGTAAAAATATATTTAAGGGCATAATTTTCATCTTTTTATATTATAATTTATTATTAAATGTTCAACTTGAACTTGAAACTTGAAATGAGATTGATTTTGTTTCTTTTTCTCATCTCAGATAGATGGTGGCATATGTTTGGTTATGATACACCGATCCTGCAAAATATTGCCATTCGTATATTGAGCCAGCCATGTAGTTCATCTAGTTGTGAGCACAATTGAAGTATGTTTGAGAACAGACACTCCAAGAAGCGCAATAGATTGACAGTGGAGAGGATGAATGACTTGGTATATGTTCATTACAACCTTCGGCTCAAATACAGGAAGCTTTTTGACCACGACAAAACCCCGATCAGTCTAGAGGAGGTTGATCCACAGTCTGAGTGGATCACTGAGGCTACAGATGCAGTCTTTAGTGACGAGGATCTTGATTGGGTGGACCAGGCAGAGAGAGAGGCCGAGGTTGTAGCCATGGCTGAGGAGGAGACTAGAGCACGAGGAGACATAGCTGCTGTTGGTGAGAGTGGCATGGAGAGTCAGACACAGGCATAGACTATGGCTGCAGTTGCAACATCATCCAGGACCCTTAGACGCCTTCGTAGGAAGGATGCTGGCTCCACTATGCCATAGAGTCATAGACTTATAGCTATTGTTTTACTTTTGATATTTCATATTTGTATGGAACATTTGTTTGATGTCATGGATTTCATATTCCATGAGTTTTGTATACATTTGACTAATTTTATATATCTAAGTATGCTATTTCCTTTAGCAGTGCAACTCCAATTTGTGTACTTTATACTTATGTGATCGTTGTATACTTGTGCATGTGATCAAATTTGCTTTTATTTGTGTTGTATTCAATAAAGGGTGCTTGAAACAAGTTTTAAATCCTTAAAAATCTCTAAATTTCTAGGGTTTTTTCAACTTTTTTTCATTTTGCCGAGTCTGCGCCAAGTCCGAGTCCCGAGTCCCCGAGTCGCCCTCGCCAAGTCTGAGCCGAGTCTGAGTCTCATAACTATGGTTTAGACTCTTTTAAGCAAAATGCCTTAATGAAGCAAAAAATTTGGTTTGGGTACAACAATATTATATCAAAAAAGGGGGATTATGAGTACAATATTTTAAGCACAGAGAGTGAACATGAGGATGCGGATACCTTCCATAACTTCCTGAATTCTCTCTATCTGTGCGGGGGGAAACAAGTTTTCATTAAACTCAACATAATGAACAAAGGTCTCCATTATATTTCTCTCCAGTTCAACACGTAGGAGAGTAACAACTTGTTTGACTTGCTCATCCTCGAGAGTAGCGGCAATGTAGATAGTGTCCCATACCAAGCCTTCTCCCGAGTACTCATTGAGGCATCCCAAGGTGGCTTCCACGCTGGCTATGTATGCTGGCCTCACCAATCTCTCAACAACTTTGGCACCCCATCCCAACTTGCCAAAAGTCTAGATGATGTTATACATAAAACGCTCTAGGAGTGCAAAGTTATGGACATGAACTTGTGCGAAGTTCTCTCCAATGATCTTCCTTATTACTCCGTCCTCTACATGACTCCTTGTAAGGAATACCTCCTTAAGTTGGTCTTCTACCAACCACTTCACAGAACTGTATTCTACACCTTCGATAACCAGGAAATTGCCTTTGGAAGTTGCGTCATTGGAAATGTTCGACATTTTGAAAGTGAAATTGAGATGTGAAGAATGAAGGAAATTCCTTCAAATTTATAGAGAAAAGGAAATGAGAGTCATATCTGCAAGATAAGCTATGGGGAGATTTTCTTAGTAGCAACTAATGAACAAGGATGCTGCCAAGTGCCTTAAATTAAATGAACATGGTGGATGATTTGATGAGATTGCTAGATTTCTGGTTGGATGAGCTTCGACATTAGTGTGAAATCTTTTAATTAACTTTTCTTGCATGCATATAATCCCAAGGGAATATGTAATAAAATGCAAAGGTTCGAGGTTGTAGGTTGTTCACACATACAGAAAGCCTCGAGGCTTGCATACAAGTAGTAGTGATACATTAGCCCGTCAAAATCAAATTGATATGCATAATGTAATTATGACATTTCTAGAAAGATTCATAAATGCTTACAAGGCTCGACTAAGAAAGAATCGGGTAATAATTTATGTAACTCCCACTTGGGATAACGACAGTTACAATAACTGAAAAGATTCAAGAATGAGGATCTATAAAATGCATTTAGAAGACATTGGAAGGGTCTGAACTTTTGATCCCCATTACACTTTGATGTAAGAGTGAGAATCAATTGAAGAGAGGATCGCTCTTGCAATTTTGCTAATTTCATAAGAAGTTCATTGTCTGTGAGCATATGAATGTGAATGTGATACTTGGTGTTTATGAGTGAGTCTTTGAGCTTTGATAAATGCTAGAATACTACTTCTATAGTTGCCGGGATTCTCCATTATGGGAACATAGACAACGTACTAGTCCTTGCACCCAACATTTCTTGTGAATCATTTACATATAAAATAGTCATCTCCTTATTCATTTAAATCACGTACCCCAATTTGATTGGTATCCTCGTCCCCGTACCAGTACCAGTACCCTGCGTCTCTCGACAACTATGACTACTTCTCTTTGTGGATGCTATGTTCAATGGTGTTACATTCATTTCTTTAGAAATCAATGAATTTATAACTCAAATTGTCTATTTATTTTTTGCTATTATCTTGATCTTTGAGTTGCAGTATTAGTAATAGTCATCTTTTAAGTTTGCTCCTTGCATATTCAAGTTGATATTTAAAAAAAAGTTTGTTCTAATCGCATTTGTGTCATGGCTATAAACAAGTGCTAGTCTGCTTTTACCACTTTTTGGTTAAAAGCATAGTTCCAGGACTTGCTTGGACTTGTTCGGACTTAGTGAGTCCCAAGTCGGGTCACCCCTGCCGAGTCTAGGGGGCTTAGACTCGAACTCGGCTGAGTCTGGGTGAGTTTGGGCGAGTGTGCTATTTCCTTCAGCAGCTCAGCTACAATTTGTGTTTATACTTAATACTTATGTGTTCAATGTATACTTGTGTATGTGATCAAATTAGCTTCTATTTGATGATGTTATTGTGTCTTTAAGGTTTATTTAATAAAGGGTGCATGAAACAAGTTTTAAATTAAATCCTTAAAAATCTCTAAATTTCTTGGGTTTTTCACTTTGCCGAGTTTGCGTCAAGTTTGGGTGCTGAGTCTTGAGTCTCGAGTCGAGTCACTCTTGCCAAGTTCGTGCCGAGTTTGAGTCTCGGAACTTTGGTTAAAATTATACCCAATTCTTAAATTCTTAAATTCAAAATTATATCTTACGAGGGAGTTATACCTCAATCAAAATTCAGAGGAAGATCACCAATGAAATGGTGATCTCTCCAACTGTTTGTTGCTGATTCGTCTTTATTTTGGGCAATATAGTCATACTAAATTAATCTTTAAAAAGACAAATTTGTTAACCAACACACAGTGCCACTCAATCTGAATACCTCCTTCCAAAACATGCTTAGGAATGTAAGAACCCTCTCCAAGCGGATTCTAACCAAAACCAATTTTCTGCCTTTGCTCTATTACTTGGGTTTACATAACCAATGCTTGTTTTGATAACTTGAGTAACTTTGCTAAGAAATAATTTATATATATGCAATTAAACTCATACAGATTGCGAGTATAGAGATGCTCAACAATAAAACTTCTTTTACAACTCACTCTTGAAATGTGCAAGCACAATGTACATTTCAATCAACACATAATTTCGTTGCATTACAATGAACATGCCCTGGGTGCAGGTCTGAAATCTATATAGCAGCAAAATGAAGACTCATTGCAGCAAGTTCTGGGAGTTTCATCAGCACCCTGAAACCCTTTCAAAATGAAGTCTTGCATCAAACTTGAATCCTCCACTTCTAATAGAGCTGCACAACAAATGCAATTGCTAACCACTCAATTTTGTGATTATTCCACTCCCTCATCACAGGCATTTTTGCCCTGAGAATACACGCCCAGCCAGGGAAACTAAACGGCTTCCAGCAGTAGTGCTTTGGTCACTAATGAATGGACGCCTAACTGATATTGATTGCAGCTGAGTGAGTCTACAAACCCTCAAATGCTATCTTCATTTGAGCTTCGATGAGAACCATGTGCCAATGAAATAATGCATACACAACTATAAAGTTTTTTTTCTCAGAATAAGGCCCACGTGTTGTAGAAGAATGGCACAATCTTCCAATAATGTTCTTCAAAAATGAAAACCTTTAATGTTCTGTAAATCCGCAATGAAACCCTTGTGAAACTTATGAATTTCTTCACCAATTAAGCTCAAATTGGACTCCTGGATGAAGCCCACACTCAGGCAATAATCTCAGTTGATCTTTTACAGCCTCAAAATTGCACAACCTATGAGAGTTTTCGTTCCCAAAGGCTCATCAATGGTAGAAACCCTAGCTGGTTCCTTCTCCAAGCAAGAACTCCAAAATCACAAGTTTTTATTTTTAATCTTCAAGAATGCCCATCCATTTACTTTTTGAAACCTTATATAGCCTCCTCAAGGAGGTCGATCCCTTCTAGTGGCTTCTAGAAAGCATTTAATATCATTTAAAATAATATAACTTGTGTGCACATTAACTTTATAAAATACTTTAATAGTCAACCTGCAAAATATAATTCATTAATGCACTTTTAAGTCACTTAAATGAGGGTCATGGCCCCATCGAGCATAAAGTGACTTTTAAAACTTTATATTATAATTTTATATTACTTTATTATCATTAAAAAGACTTTAATGATAATAACTTCATCGATACCCATTATCTGACCAAGCCAACTGAGCAAGGAGATCGACATTGCAAACCCATCACGTTCAGGTGCCTTACTAAATATAGCAATATTTACTCCACTGAAATGGTGACTTACTATAAATAGTGAGTGTGAAGAATTGAGTCAAACGAAGTCCAATCCTTAACCCAAACTCTGTTTTGAAGGAAAAGGCAACCAAATAACTGCCAAACCGGATTCTCTGGACAACTCCATTAGCCTACGAGGGTCAAATGATAGGCTAATCCTTCAAACTTTGATGCTTGCGAAATGGGGACATTACAGTCCGCCCTCCCTGAAATTGCTTGTCCCCAAGCAATCTCTATTGCAAAGAAACACCACTCCACCGGAGGTCCAAAAGAAGACTGTGCAGTGTCCTACATATGAACACAACTGCTGTAGCACTGGCATAAACTGAATTGTGCAAAGAGAGACAACCCAACTGTCTGATTCATGCGCACAAAAATTGTGCATCGAACTCAACTCATGTACATGTGAACCAAATGCGTAGCTGCGAGCAATCCACACCATGTACATGCTGCAAAGCTCACCAATTAACTCTGATTGGAACCCTGATGCACTGCCAACTGAATCTATAGATGGTGAAGACTGTGCCAAACTCAACTCCACAGTAATCTCCTCTATCCGTGACTGTGACTCTTGAAGGGCCAACTGGGCGCTCTTCAATGAGTCCTGTTGTGACCTTTTCACACCTCGCCCCATTCGAAATGGGGACCCCCTAATTTTTTTGCTTCATTCGGGTCTTTTGGCTTTGCTTTTTGGTCTGTCTTTCTCGGTCTGTTCCTCCCATTTGATGGTGTACTTATTATTTGACCTGGGTTTAAATTATGACTAAGTCTGGAACGTCTTCTAATGAATTAGGGTTTATAATCGTCAGACTGCTTTGAGGTCAAATCGAGTTGGCTAATCAACTTCTGAGCTTAGCATTGCTGTCAGAATGCTTTAAACAAAATCCCTCTAAATTTTCACTGAATTTTGCAACATTTCTATTTTTAGTAAGTGTCAATTTGGAGTTTGTTTTCTCGAGATTTTCACGTTCTGACAATTGCACTACATTCTGAGCACTTTGAACTCATCACTGGCAAAATTTGGGCGAAGACGGACAACTTGCTATTTTAAGCAGTTTAGCTTCCAGAGCAAATTCCAGGGTTGCATGCAAGTTTTCTCAACGCATGTCGGCATATTCTTTTTGGGTTTTCCGAGAGCTTCACAATGGTCTAACATGCAAGTGGAACTGGTCAGAAACTTGCTATTTTTAGCCAATGCTTGCATGTTGATGATTTTTCTGGGTTTTTCAAGATTTCTCGGGCAATGTGACATGCAGAATCATCTGACAACCAGTTGGTCACTTTTTCAGCCACTTTCTATTTTTAGCAGGTTCACTTGGACAACTGCCCAATGCTTCAGAATCGCGGACACGGTAACATGTAACAGGAACGAGGTCAAACAGAGCTCATTTGAGGCACATGCAAAAAATTAGGGTTTCAAGCTTCAGGACTCAAAATGAGGAATCAGACATCAAAGTTTCCAAAACTGAAGTATCCGACCATGATCAACATCTTCCAAGGAGCATGCCGGTAAAATTTGATGGAAAACAGAGCACTTACTATTTTTAGTAAGGCGTTCCCGAGACCAGCTATAAATAGAAAGTCAACATCAGATACCAGTATGAACAGGCAAGTCTGCCAACAAGGATTGCGGCATTCAAATTTCAACACGAACGGAGCTAAGGAAGTCTCAAAAGCAAGCACCTGCTATAAATAGTAAGCCACTCCAGAAACATGCCGGAAATAGCAGGTCAGCGCAAGTTGTCAGTTTGAACAGGTCAAGTAGATGATGAGGACCCCATGGCGCGAATTTCAAGACAAATGGAGTTGCAGAGGATGGAAAATCAGACACTTACTATTTTTAGCAGGCTGGTGCAGAGGAATTAGGGTTTCCTAAATTCAAGGGCAGGACACGACAGCCATATAAATGCAGCATCTAGCCACGATCCCCACACTTCAGGCATTCAACACATGAAATTTGAAGGCATTCTGAGCAATGGCTATTTTTAGTAAGTTGCTAAAAATAGCAGGTACAAGCTGGCATCAGTGCCCGACAGCTCAATCATATCTTGAAAGTTGAAGCAAAGCAAAATCAGGCTTTTCAGAGTCAGGAAGCAGTTCAAAGCACGAAATCTGGAGAACTTTCTAAAAATAGAAAGTCAGGTAAAGCTAGGGTTAGCAGGAGAAAATCATTCTAAATTTGGCAGAAGGCATGAAATCCACCGAGTTTGATAATTTTTTCAAGTCCAGCATTGAAATTCGCCTTAAAAGGCTTAAGAAGATGAAAATTCTACCAAGGAAAAAAAATGAAGGCTCATAGGTCAAAGTGTTACAAGTTTGAAGTTGACCCCTCCACATGCGCCTAGGGACTTGGAAGATAAGATTTTTATCAAGTGTTCAAAATTTGATGCTCATGGTATGAAATGCGCCCAAGCTTGAGGGAGTAAATTGAAGAAAATATTCTAAGCCTTCAAAATTGAAAGCATGACCTCTTATTTACGCCTAGGCTAGTGGAAAAGTTGGAAAACTCTCTAAGTATGGAAAATTAGATGCTCACCCCTTCATATGCGCCCCTAAAGTTAAGTGTGGAGAGAAGACTTCAAAATTTGACTAAGTCATCAAATTGGAACCTCAAAGGGTAATATGCGCCCAGGGTAAGAAAGGTGTTAAGTGTTGAGATTGAAAGCTTGACACATGAGGTGCGCCCCCAATTGAAAGAAGCCCCTATTGAATGCGCCCACTTAACAGCATGAGAGGTAAGAAATCTCTAGGGCGTAAAACTCAAAGCTCACCCATTGATATGCGCTCTACTTCAAGGAGGAAGTAATAAAAGTTTCTAAGGCGTGGAGAATTAAAAGTAAAGGGTCTCAAATGCGCCCAAATGTTGAAGCTCAACATGTTATATGTGCCTTGAGCAGGAGTGTGAAAATTAGACTAAGGCATTAAAATGAGAGCCCATGGTGTGAAATGCGCCTAGTCTTAAGAATGATGGAGAACGAAATTTGTCGAAATCAAAAAAAACTGAAAGCTCAGGGTATGATATGCGCCTGGCTAGGAAGAGGTTAGAAGATATATTATGAGTGTTTCGAAATTTGAAAGCAAACCCATTGATTTGCGCCCATGAACTTGGGAGGTGAAATTTTATCAAGTATTC
The DNA here is from genome assembly GCA_007258455.2 of Sequoia sempervirens. Classification (NCBI taxonomy): domain Eukaryota; kingdom Viridiplantae; phylum Streptophyta; class Pinopsida; order Cupressales; family Cupressaceae; genus Sequoia; species Sequoia sempervirens. The sequence goes on along the minus strand of VDFB02009227.1, from coordinate 452,219 downwards.
AAAATAGAAGAACAACCTCTCATTTGCGCCCAGCCTTGAAAAGGGTGAAAGACATCTAAGTTATTAAATGTGGAAAATTCAAAATTAAAACCACATACTTCCATGTGCGCCTTGGATAAAGAGAGGGCCTGGAAGATAATCTAAGTGTTGGAAAGTGAAAGTAGAAGTACTCATTTGCGCCCTTGAACTTGGAGTATTAAAATTAAAAGCTCAATGCCCTGTTTGCGCCCCAAATTGAAAGAAGCCCCTTGAAAGCGCGTTGAAGAAGATCTTGTCTAAGCATGGGAAACATGAAAGCTCCAATGGTCATTTGCGCCTGGCTATGAAGAAAATGTTTCTAAGTGTGAAGAATTGGAAGTAAAGGGTCCAAGATGCGCCCCCTAATTGGAGGCTGACCCTTACATTTGCGCCTTAGGATGAGGGAAGTACTTAGAAAGGACGTTAAATGATCAAAGCTGAAAGCTTCCCCCATCGAATGTGCCTAGACTTAGAAAAGCTTATTTGCGCCTAAACCTTTGGGAATACCCTGAGTGTTTAAATTGAAAGCTACCCATGCTAAATGCGTCCCAAAGTAAAAGGTTACCCATGATATGTGCCTTGAGAGGGAAATATTGATTTTTATTAAATGTGGAAAATTTGAATACACATGGGTCCATATGCGCCTAAGTCAAAAGGGGGAGATTGAAGAATGAATTAAGAGGCGTTGGAAATGAAAGCTTAACATATCATGTGCGCCTTAGTTAAAGGGACAAGTAAATATTAAATGTTTGAAAATTAAAGTTTCCTCCCTTTTAATTGCGTTTGGCATGATATTCGAAAAAATCAAATGATGATTTTCTATAAAATTCGATGGCATTTAAAATTTCCCTAAGGCATTTGGAAGTAATTAAAAAATTTCTCTGGGCAAATAAAGCGAAATTTGTCTAAGGCAAAGAAATTAATTAAAATTAAAATTTAATTATTTTCCAAAGTTTTAAATTAAATTCCCCCTTAAATTGGGACACATGAACTTTTTGAAGTCGGGAGATTTTAATCATGGGGAATTTTATTTTGGAGTTATTATGGATGGAAAATATTTTTGCCTAGCCATTTTAAAATACCGACGATGATTTTTCACAGACACTGGCAAAGTGAATTGATTTCTCGGATGAAATTAAATGGCATTGAAGTTAAATTTTAAATTTTAATATGCCATTTTAAAACGGTGAGATTTTTTTAACTGAAGTGAATTTTTAAATCTCTCGAAATTACTGGAAGTAACTAGCAGTCGGGAGGGAAATTTTAAATTTAAAATGAAGAAAGAATCTCCCGGAATAGCAAATTGCTATGACGACTGTAAGATGGCTGGAATATTCTCTTTTAAATTTAGAAAATGTCTTAAGTCATGATGAAGAGAATTAATGGCATTTGCTAAAATAAGCACCAACTTTCAATTATAAAAACCTCAAAGTTTTCATTTCTATTCACAAACTTCAAAGCTGAGATTTGTGCTGGAGAGCTGAAAGTGATTTTCTGAAGTTTATTGTTGAAAGTTGGTGAAAGTGAGAGGAGGTGTTGAGTTTGATTTTTCAAGAAGCTTGAATTTCTTGAGATTTGGAGTTGCTGAATAGTGAGAAATCTCTGAAGTTGAGAATTTTATTTCTCCAAGTTGTTGAAGTTGAGAATTTTATTTCTCCAAGTTGCTGAAAGTAAGTATTTAAAGTTGCTGAGATTTAAAATTTTCGAAGTTGCTGAGACTTGAAGTATTTTCCGAAGTTGAGATTGCTGAAATTATTTCTTTCGAAGAGCTGAAATTATTGTGGCTGCAAATTGCTGAAGTTCGGAGTTTTATATTTCGAAGTTTAAATTTATCGGGGTTTGGAGTTGAAGTTTTACTGCTGGAGTTATTAATTTTATTTTCTTTTCGCAGCCAACTCCATTTGCCAACCATCTCACGAAGTTTTTATTTTAAAAGTTTGAATTGTAATGTTTGCTTCTCGTTTTGCAGATGGCTGAAAGTCGAAGAGCTGATGTTGCCGGAACAAGCAAGGCTGGAGCTAAAGCTGGAAATAATGAAGCTGGAAAGGAAAATGCCTCCAGGCAGGCAATCATCAAAAACTTGAAGAAGTCCTTTGTTCCAGAGTCTAAGTTCGTGTCCAAGTTCGGAAATTTGACGGATACCAACCGCGGTTCTTTCAACCTCGAGGCCTTCATGAGAAGAATATATGGGCAAGGTGGCAATCCTCCGTCGGATATTTCGCACAACATTGTGAGGAGCGGATTGTGTGCGGCAGTCGGTTTCCAGCCAGCAGTTCGATGTCCAGAGTTGATTATGGAGTGCGCAAATTTCTACAATTCGGATCACCGGACAATTGTTTCTCCAAATGGCATGTTGTTGGCCAACCTCGCACCTGATGCAATTGGCGAGGCATTTGGGATCCTGGCCATAGATAAAATGTTATACAAATCCAAGGAGAAAGCTGACAAGATGTATGCCACATCTTTTGACAAGTGTGTTAAGAGGATTAACACTACATGGATGAGGAAGCCTAAGCCTCCTGGTGCCAAGCTGCCAAAGAAAATTATTTCAGAGGTGCTGAAGCAGGAGCATTGTGATTTGATCATGTTGCTCAGCCGGGTTAATGGCAACCCGCAAGCATATATATTTGAGCCGTGGATGTTTTTCTATATCAGCGTGGTACTTGAAGGAAAACAATGCGTTGATTGGGCTACAATGATCAGTGACAACATCGACGAGCAGTTCGAGAATCTAAGGAGAACGAGGACGTTCTACATGAGCTCGTATGTTATCTACATGCTGGCACGGATGACAAAATACAAGGGGCTGGCGTACCAAGAGCCGATTGGGTGTGGCTTTAATCAGTTCAAGATTCATGAATCTTGCAGGCAATTGCATCTCACGAGCACCTCTGATTTCAAGAGGGTGAATGATGCCTTCACAATGCACATCACGAGGACCCTTCAACGGAGATTGCAACAAAGAATATCTGAAGAAGCGCAAATGCTGATCGAAGAGTATGGGTTTTGGTTTGTCCAATTCCCAAAGTTCACCTATTTAAGGTTGCTGAGGTACAGTTCATACGTCTACCGACTACCGAGGTACCCCACAAATAGAATGATAATGCTTGAGCTGTCTAGGCAATTGGTGGCCTATGACAAAATTATAAGAAGGAAGAAGAAGGGAGGTTTGCACTTCCCCATTGTTTTGGGAAACTCGCTTGAGGAGTGCCCTTCTTTGCAGGCAGCCAAGGAGGCAGAGGAGGAATTACGGTTCTATCAGCTCACTCTCCATACCAGCAGGCAGGATTTTGATCCTCGGGGGAAGATTGGAACGGTGCAGGGTGAGGAATACTGGCACAGGGCTCACTTGGAGGATTTTTGGGCTAATGCTGGAGACGAAGCTGAGATTAGAAGAAGAATGTTCTCCAAGTTGCCTCTTAAATTAATCAGAGAGTGCGAAGTGGTCCAAGTCCCGGATCAGGTTGATGAGGATACACGACTTACTCACCCAGACTATGAATCGATAAAGAACACGCCAATCCCACCACCAAATTGGGCTGAGCTAGAGATTACAGACTTAGACACTTTGTCTATGCCTGTCTTGACCTTCACGAGGAGTTGGGTAGAGGGGCATGTTCACAGGTTGAGGAGAAGGTCAATTGCCCTCTCGTACAATCTCATGGGTGATCAGAGACCACTAGTGTCAGCAAAGAAAAAGAAGTAGATTGCCCAAGCTTCGGAGCCGCAATAGCAGGAGGAACCTATTCAGCCGGAACCTTAGGGATCGGAGGATACATCATCTACTTAGTTGGTGGCCCATTCCTCCAACGTGCGTGAAGTCTCAATGTTTGCAGATCAGAGAGCTAGAGTGAATGAGGAGTCGGAGGTTGGAGAGGTCAATCAGCCGTTGCCAAGGGAACTGGACAGTCAGAGTGCTAATGCTCCTGAGGGTGCCAATCAGCTAGAAGAAGAAGATGAAATAGAGACAAATATTCGCCTTGATCATGCACTTGAGGCGGCCTTTGTAGATGAAACGAAACCTGACATTTAGGGTTTTGAGGAGGGTGACCAGCATATGGAGACGGATGAGCCTCAGCCAAATATTGCTCAAGAGGAAGTTCGTGAGGTTGAGGCAACAAAAGAGCAGCCCCTCATTGTTTATGGCGCCCCGCAAGATGTCCCAGGTTGGCTCTCACGTGCAATAAGGAGAGATTAGGAGGATGACGCTGACCTAGCAATAGAAATGGAGGAACTTTTAAATAGAACAAGTAAGTCACCTAAAAGGAAGAGGGCAAGGAAGTATTCCCGGATGGAGACAAATGAGGCTGGTTCGCGCACTTTCCATGTTGCCGTTCCAAGGGAGGGATTTGCTATTTTGAGATCATTTATGACGCCACTCCACCTTCTGGCAGTTTTTAGGGTAAATCTTGTCTAGGGCTGACGTGGCTCGATCTGAGCCATCCATTGTAATTTGATCTGGACCATCCGTTGGGATTGGCCAGCTATATAAAGGGGAGTCCCCTCATTTGTACACTAGTAGTTAGTCAGATTAGTGGGATATACATCAGAGCAGACTAGAGAGTAGACATTTTTTTGAAGTAGTTAGAGTAGTTTCATTGCATTGTTTGAAGAAGGGGAATTCTCCCTTAGAGAATTTTGTAAGAAATTGTCATGAAGGCTATCATAATAAAATAATTTCATTGATGGTGAACTCCACTTTTGTCATGAATAGTTTGTGAGGTTTCTTCGTCTTTTGACTTCAAGTAGGATTTAAGTTAGAGTAATTTTCATGTTAGTATTTAATTATGAGTGGTTGTATTTGATTTAAGTCAGCTTCATTAGTCCATACCACTAACAAGCTTACTGATGGTAAGTTTGTCTTGCGTGGTCAACTGGAATACCTTTTAAGTTTAACTTCGGTCAAGATCCATGTGTATGTATGCATTGTTTTGATGGTATTTGCATTGTTGGATCATGATTTGAACATCTTTTCGCTCCCTTGAAGATTGCACCAACCTTGTCGAAGTTGTCCAACGGAGGCAAGACAACGTTCGGTTGAAGCTCATTGAAGTCAGGCCCAATACCTCTTGCATTTAGCCTAGGACTTAGACTTTCTAAACCTTGCATCTATTTTCAATTCTGCACACTTTGGGTTAGTTTAGGAAAACTCATATCTCAATGCCAAATCATTCACGAAAAAGTTCCCTTCAAAGCATTTATTTGTTGTTTACTGCAAGTATCCTGAACAATTGTGTAAGTCCCCTCGTGAAAACAACAATTCACAACCAACCAACTGAGGGTATTCCAAAGCATTTCGGAACTTTGGAGTTGAACGTGCGATCTATCTCGCAATCTTAGCGCACGAAATACTTTGATCAAGAGAGAATGGAGTAGCCTTCGGACAACTTTGTTCTGCTGATTGGTGCGGTCACAAAAGTCACATCAACAAGTCCATAGTCACCTCAAGCTCATGAGTGAGCTCATCAACCTCCCTTTCCTTTCCCTTCAATGCCTCACGATGGATGCAATCCCACTCGAGAAGATAATCTCTGTCTACAAGTAGTTGTAGGTAATTTTGTTCCATTATTCCAATTGATTCGAAGTGCATGAATTTCTTCAAGGGAAGGACTACTATCACAATGCTCATCTGCCCCGGGAGTACTCCAATCATAAGTGGCTAACATTTGATGAGCAACATCAAAATGCTCTATGGCGGTAGCGATCATTCTGCCATTAACCTTAAGTTGCCCTACCAAATAATGAGGACCTTGGAACTTATCACTCCCACACAAATTCTCTGAGGTATAGTTTGCACTATGATATGAGGTTGAACCATCATCCTTCACTATATGATAAGCAACATCATGTGTGCTATCAACTTTGCACACAATATCATCGAAGGTACTATTGCTATGTACCTCATAGGATGGCTCAAAAGACATTGTAGAAGCTGCTGTTTTGACAATATCTTCACACACTTCTGCTACCAAAGCAACTACATGTCCATCCAAATCACGATCTTGGGATTCATTGCCAATAAATAAATTTTCTACTTTGTTTTCTAAGGTCTGATATGAAAATTCAGACTCGTTGTGGCATGAATCTTCATCATAAATTGCATTATTAGTCCCCAAATCTTGAGTACCAACATTCGACAACTTTGTAGAAACATCATCCCCCTGTGAAATCACTATTGTCTCATGCTGATGCAAAGATATCTCACTGCTGTCATGAAAATCAGAATTGTTATGGGTCATATTTTCCAAACAATCCTCATGTTTGACACTCACATCTTGCTTTTCAATGCGCAAAGTGACTCCCACAACCTTTTCTGCACTTTCCATGACATCTAAACCAACGTTATGCTCAAGAGGACTGCTGGCATAAAAATTAGAATTGTTATCATGACTGGTAACAACTTCTTAAGTGTTGAAGGTATCAATCTTTTGGGGTTCCACCATACTATTTCCATGATGTAAAATTTACTTATCAACAACCACTTCAGTTTCAACCCCATGTTCACCTGTAGGTTGAAGATCATTATCTGCTGACTTATCATGTTGTAAACCAAACTCATCATAGAGGCTTTTGGATACTTCACCAAGTCTCTCATTTTTTCTTCATGATGAGGTTCGTCTTAAAACAAAATCTTCATACTGCTGCAAGCTACGAGCTAATCTTTGTTGTGAAAGCATAAGTTTTTACTGGATATTATTCAAGGTGCTCTCAACACTTGGCTGCTTGTATTTCTTTGATTTTTTTTTGCTTGCTATAATTCATCCGATGCTCCATATATTGCTCGAAGTCTAGACGATCTTTGACCTTTTCTGGAAGTGCTCTATACTCCTCATAAGCAACCATTATCTCATCAACAAATTTAGAAGCCATAATTTTGAATCTTTTATTTTTTTTTGCATCAACACAGGATGGCAGGAAATCGCTTTGATACTACTGTAAGAACCCTCTCCAGGCGGATTCTAACCAAAACCAATTTTTTGCCTTTGCTCTATTACTTGGGTTTACATAACCAATGCTTGTTTTGATAACTTGAGTAACTTTGCTAAGAAATAATTTATATCTATGTAATTAAACTCATACAGATTGCAAGTATAGAGATGCTCAACAATAAAACTTCTTTTACAACTCAGACTCCTTAAATGTGCAAACACAATGTACATTTCAATCAACACATAATTTCTTTGCATTACAATGAACATACCCTGAGTGCAGGTCTGAAATCTATATAGCAGCAAAATAAAGACTCATTGCATCAAGTTCTGGGAGTTTCATCAGCACCCTGAAACCCTTTCAAAATGAAGTCTTGCATCAAACTTGAATCCTCCACTTCTAATAGAGCTGCACAACAAATGCAATTGCTAACCGCTCAATTCTATGATGATTCCACACCCTTATCACAGGCGTTTTTGCCCTGAGAATACACGCCCAGCCAGGGAAACTAAACGGCTTCCAACAGTAGTGCTTTGGTCACTAATGAATGGACGCCTAACTGATATTGATTGCAGCTGAGTGAGTCTACAAACCCTTGAATGCTATCTTCATCTTAGCTTCGATGAGAACCATGTGCCAATGAAATAATGCATACACAACTATAAAGTTTTTTTCTCATAATAAGGCCCACGTGCTGTAGAAGAATGGCACAATCTTCCAATAAGGTTCTTTGAAAATGAAAACCTTTAATGTTCTGTAAATCTGCAATGAAACCCTTGTGAAACTTATGGATTTCTTCGCCAATTAAGCTCAAATTGGACTCCTGGATGAAACCCACTCTTAGGCAATAATCTTAGTTGGTCTTTCACAGCCTCAAAATTGCACAACCTATGAGAGTTTTTGTTTCAAAGGTTCATTAATGGCAGAAACCCTAGCTGGTTCCTTCTCCAAGCAAGAACTCCAAAATCACAAATTTTAATCTTCAAGAATGCCCATCCATTTACTTTTTGAAACCTTATATAGCCTCCTCAAGGAGGTCGATCCCTTCTAGTGGCTTCTAGAAAGCATTTAATATCATTTAAAATAATATAACTTGTGTGCACATTAACTTTATAAAATACTTTGATATTGAGCCTAGAAAATATAATTCATTAATGCACTTTTAAGTCACTTAAATGAGGGTCATGGCCCCATCGCGCATAAAGTGACTTTTTAAACTTTATATTATAATTTTATATTATTTTATTATCATTAAAAAGACTTTAATGATAATAACTTCATAGATACCCATTATTTGACCAAGCCAACTGAGCAAGGAGATTGACATTGCAAACCCATCACGTTTAGGTGCCTTACTAAATATAGCAATATTGACTCCACTGAAATAGTGAATTACTATAAATAGTAAGTGTGAAGAACTAAGTCAAGCGAAGGCCAATCCTGAACCCAAACTTTGCTCTGAAGGAAAAGGCAACCAAATAACTGCCAAACCGGACTCTCTAGACAACTCCATTAGCCTACGAGGGTCAAATGATAGGCTAATCCTCCAAAATCTGATGCTTGCGAAAATGGGGACATTACAAGGAACTACTTGTTCCTATCACTCATAGTATTTTTGGGCAACTTGTGCAACTTGAACACTTCTTTAAAGAACAAACCAACAACATTAGCTGCTGCAAATACTATAGAAATCACAAAGAAGTGTGCAAATTTTTTCAATCTATCAACAATGACCAAAATACAATCCCTCCCTTGCACCTTAGGCAAGCCTGTGATGAAATCCATGGAGATACTTTCCCATTTTTGGTTGGGAATAGGCAAGGGCTGCAAGAAGCGTACAAGAAAAGTATGCTCATTCTTGTTCTATTGACAAATCTGACGTTCTTTGACGTATCTATGACCTCACGCTTGAGCCCCTTCCCATTAAAGCTCTGTTGAATCTGTTTGTAAGTCTTGAAGTAACCTTGGTGACCAGCCAAGGGAATCTCATGGAATGTTTGAAGAACCTTTATCTTGAGCTTAGATTTGGGCACCAAGAAGATTTTTTCTTTGTATGGGATTAATTCATTCACCACCTTCTACCTCTCATCCTGCAAGGCACCTTCAACAATGCTGGTAATAGAAGAGTTTTTGACATATTCTGCAAGGATTTGCTCCTTCCAATCAGCAGTAATATCCACCATGGAACTCAAATGTGGCCTTCTTGACAAGGCATCGACCACAATATTATGCTTCGCCTTAACATATTTAATGTCAAAATTGTAATCTTGTAGCTTATTGACCCACTTTTGTTGTTTGTCATTGAGGTCTTTCTAATGTAGGAAATGCTTGAGGTTGTTATGGTTGGTCTTCACAATGAACTTGCCACCAACCAAATATTGCTTGAATTTGGCCAATGCATGCATTATTGCAAGCATCTCCTTATCATAGATGAAATATGATCTTTCCACACCCCTCTACTTTCTACTTTCGAAAACAATTGGGTGCTTGTCTTGCATTAGAACAACACCTATTCCTTCTCTCAAGGCATCACATTGAAGCTCAAAGGGCTTGGAGAAGTTTGGTATGGCCGAAACGGGACATGAACTCATAATGTGCTTGAATTGATCAAAAGTTTTCTACGTTGCATCCAACCATGCAAATGCCCCCTTTTTGGTAAGATCTGTGAGAGGAGTAGCCAACTGAGAATAGCCCATTCACAAATCTTCTGTAGAAGCTACAGAGACCCAAAAACCCCTTCAATTGAGTAAGGTTCTTTGGTGGTGGCCAGTCCAAAATGGCCTTAATCTTCTCTTGGTCCACGCTAACCCCCTTGGAGCTGATCACATGACCAAGATACAAGAGTTCGGTCATACCAAACTCACATTTGGACTCCTTGGAAAACAAAAATTTGGCCTCAAGCATGCTCAAAACCTCCTCCAAATGTTTCATGTGCTCTTTCCACGACTTGCTGTAAATCAGGATGTCATCAAAGAAGATCAAAATAAAATTCCACAACTGCTTGTTGAACACCTGATTCATGCAAGATTGAAAAGTTGCAAGAGAGTTAGTTAAACCAAAAGGCATAACTAAGAACTCATAATGCCCAAAATGGCATTTGAAAGCAGTCTTCTCAATGTCTTCTTCCCAAACTCTAATATGATGATAACCAGACCTTAGATCTATTTTGGAAAAGAAAATTGCTCCATGTAGCTTATCAATCCTTGGTAATGGATACCGGTTCTTTATGGTCTTCATATTGAGAGCCCGGTAGTCTATGCACATGTGCATAGTGCCATTATTTTTCTTCGCCAAAACTACTGAAGAAGCAAAAAGACTCTTGCTTGGGTGAATGTGTCCCATGTCCAATAGTTCCTTGATGGCATTCTTGATTTCATCTGTGTGCCTCTTAGGATACTGATATGGGGTGGTGATGACGGGTTCGGCTCCCTCCTCCAGTTCTATCACATGCTCCATCCCCCTTTTAGGTCTCCTAGGTGGAATGCCACTGAAAACCTTGCTTCGCTTTGAGAGCAAAGCTTGCACTTCTGGATAATAGACTCTTTTTTCTTCTAGAGGATTGGTGGGCATGACTAAACATTTTGCTGCCCACTCCACTAAATCATGCCGAATCAATCGTTCCATCCGTTTGAATGAAACAATGCGAGGTTGGATATCCCTCTCAAAACCACCTTCTTCCCATTGGAATTAAACTTTGGCTCCATGGTTTGAAGGTTTAATGTGATCTTTCCTAGAGATTGCAGCTATTGAATACCAAGAACTACATCAGTGTCACCAATGCTTACAACATAGAAGTCATCCTTGACTTCATAGTTTCCCAACTGAATACACATAGCTGATATCTTTCTAGTGCAAGTGTAAAGCTATCAACCACCATCGCTTTGAATCCTTCAAACTATTCAGTCTTGAGTCCTCGCTTGGCCACAATTCCTTCGTCAATGAAGTTATGTGTTGCTCAAGTGTCAATGAGAGCAACAATTCGCTGCCCGCATAGGACTCCTCAAACCTTGCAAAACTCATTCTTCTGAAAGCTGGATAGTTGGGAAAGAGTGCCCTCACTCTCCTCTTCTTCTGACCCTTTAAATGACTTCTTCTTCCTCCTTTTCCTCCAAATCAGACTGCTGTTCTGATTTTTCTGATGCCGATTCATCAACAAAATAGACCTCAAAATGATGCACTTTGCCTCTTTTGAAGCACTTGTGGCCAAGGGCCCATGACTCCTTGCAAGTAAAGCACTTCTTTCTTCTAAGCTTGTTTCTAATGTCTTCATCCATCCTTGATGGAAATTATTTGGGCTGATTGGTATCTTTGTGAAAAGGCCTCTTATCATTCTTGTTTGAAAAGGTCTTGACTGAAATTTATGTCTTGGGGCTGCCAATCCCATGCTTCTTGCTTTTTTAATTGCCTCCTCGAGAGTAGTGTTGACGGGTGTTTTATGACTGCACCAACACAGAATAAAGTTTCCCAATGGTCACTCTATCCTCTCTTGAACAAAATCTCTTGCATGGTAAGATTGCGAGAAAGATCATGCATTCAATTCCAATCCTTTATGCAGTGGATAGTCTCAGTTGGCTCGATGTGATTTGCTGGTATCTCAAGGGGGACTTACGTAATTGTTCAGCTAAAGATCGAAGGGAAAGGGTTTTCACAATCTTCGAAAGATTTGTCAATGAAGCACAGGTTTCCTAAACTAACCAGAAAGTATTGAGTTGAATGGCTGCAGGGATTAAAAATGCTATGATCTACTCTAGGCGTGGGACGTGGAGATTGACTCTTGCAAACTTCAACCAATCATTGCTTTGCCTCACCTTGGACAACTTCCACAGAACCGGTGCAATCTTCAAGGGGAGTAACTAAAGGTATTCAGATCACGATTTAATATGAAGACACCATCACAACGACGCATGCCAACATGTAAACCATAATCGAAGTTAAGTCCACAATGTTCTAGTTGACCATGCAAGGTGAACCCACCATTAGTGAGCCCGCTAGTGGTATGGATTTAACGAAGTGTCATGTCCCCATTTTTGGCGAGCATCAGAGTTCGTAAGAGTTAGCCTATTATGCGACCCTCGTAGGCTGATAGGTTGGATAGAGGGTCATTTCGGAGCTTGGCTCAGCTTTAGATTGGCAGTGTTGATCAATTGGCTTTCGTTCGGGCTCATTCAGACGTTTCTTGCAGTAGTTGCTATTTTTAGCAGTTGTCGGCAGTCGGCGTGGGACCCCTGCTATTTTTAGCAGTATGGATTTGGCAGCGTTCAGAATCACTTCAGTGTTCATCAGCTTCAGACGGAACAGTCATCGGTTGAATAACGAGAGAAATATTAATATTTAATTGTATTAATTAAATATTAATTATTTAATGATTATAATATAAAGTTATAATATTAAATTATAACTTAAGTGATTCTTCTTGAGGGGTGCGCCATCATCAGGAAGGGGCCAATTTGGCAATTTAAATTATTATAAAATATTTCACAAAGACTATGGAAGAATTAAAAGAATTAAAAGTGAATATTTTAATGAAACCCTATTATTAAGGAAATCGCACTTTTGAGCCATATAGTGCATTTGCCTTGGGAATTGTGCCATTATGAGATTATTGAATTTGAGGAAACTGATCAAATTGATCTGAGCACAGAACCTTAGGGTTTGAACTCGAATTCCTTGGGGAACGAGCCATCTCCAGCGGAAAGCAATTCAGAGGGTGTGAAATATCACTTGATCTATTGCCAGCAGAGGTTTTCTCACTCAGAGGAAATCATTGATCTTCAGAGTTAATTCATTTGCAGAGCTTCAGCATATTCTATCATCCAGAAAGCATCTATTTACCTGGGCGTACCATTTACAGAGACTCAGACATTAATTTGAGGAGGCCGTACAAATCATATTTGCTGCTGTCAGCAGGCCGTACCCTTTCTGTACCTGGGCCGTACTTTTCATAAAGGCGTGTTTATTCTTTGAAGAAAACGCCTATCTCTTTGGTTGCCAGTCTTCATCTGTGTGGGCGCTAGGATACTGGGAGGCGTCTGAGATTGTTTCAAGGAGGAGAAAGCAACACTTTACATCAGCCGTACCATCTCAAGCAGATTACCAGCAAGCTGTTATAACCAGGTTTTCAATAAAAAGTTGTTATTTAATCATTGCATGTTATCAGATATTCTTTGTATTGATTCCAGTAGAACAATAAAAGAAACGCCTTCAATTTATCTTGTATTTTCAACGCATACTATCCCTCTAGCATTTTTAAAGAATTTATCATTAATTTCTAACAAAATCGTACCATTCATTTCTTGCATCAAAAACCCAGAAATTGCAAAAAAACCAAAAACGTCAGAAAAACCTAAAAACTCAGTCAGAATCAGTATCAACGGAAACTAGGGTTTCTACACGAAGCTTGCTCAATTTAAACACCACATTCCACAACTACTATCTACTTGCATGAATTAAAATCTACTTTACTCTAAATTCTACTTTAAGATTTTAAGTGAATTGGAAGGACGAAGAAACCTTGCTAGCTACCCACAACAAAAGATGAAACCACAAGCAATGATAACTCTTTTTATTATAAGAGTGTTCACAACAATCTCTTACAAAGCATTCAATTTGAAAACTTTCCTTCCTCTTCAATCTAAACTATGCTATCAATCTACGCTCTCTATTTCTCTATCCTCTATCTCCTAGCTGTCTCTCTATGTCCAATCTTCTAATCTAATGATGTACAAATGAGGGGGGGATGCCCCTTTTATAGATGACCAAATCCAATGGACGACTCATATTGAATTACAATGAAGGGCTCAGATTGAGCCACATAAGCCCTAGTCAAGATTCTACCCTAAAAACAGCCACAAAGAGGAGTGGGGTAATAAATGAGCACAAAATGCCCACTCTCTCCCTTTGACCACTGTGAGCAATTAATGCCCACTATCATCTAGAAGATTCTCATCCAGAAACACGTTCCCATTGTTCTTCTCTTTGATTGCAAATTCGATGAATCTGGCCAACACAACTTCTACTTCTTGAACTGACATGGCAGGCACGTTCTCAATCTAAGACTCCAAGATTGCAACTTCTTTCTCCCATTTGATGATGATTTTCCTCCTAGCTGTCATTGCATCTTGGGTTGTGCGAAGTATGCTAGAGAATACTTTTTGAATCACTGCCGGAGGACTTCACACTTAAGAAGAATTCCTCTACTTTGTCCTTCAATCCATCTGTTGATGTGTTTTTCGTGACTGCACCAACACAGAATAAAGTTACCAACGACAACTCTATCCTCTCTTGAACAAAATCTCCTGCATGCTAAGATTGCTAGACAGATCATGCATTCAACTCCAAGGTTCCTTCATGTAGTGGATAGTCTCAGTTGGCTCGATGTGATTTGCTGGTATTTCAAGGGGACTTACAAAATTGTTCAACAACAGCGAAAGGACTTTGAATGCTCGAAATGTTTGTCTATAAAGCTCTTGTTTCCTAAACTAACTAGAAAGTGTTGAATTGAAATGGGTGTAGGGTTTAGAAAGCCTAAATTCTATCCTAAGTGCGGGATATGGAGCTCAACTTCAACCGGACTTCGCTTTGCCTCGCGTCGGACAGCTTCCACGGAGTCAGTGCAATCTTCAAGGAGGTGACTAAAGATATTCAAACCACCTCTTGACATGAAGATACCATCACAACGACACATACCATCATTCAAATTGTGATTGAAGTTGGGTCCACAATGTTTCCAGTTGACCACACAAGGTGAACACATCATCAGTGAGCCCGCTAGTGGTATGGATAAGCGAAGCTTGCTTAGATCAAACATCACAGTCCATTATTACTATCTACTTGCATGAAATGAAATTTATTCTACTTTCTTTAAAATCCTACTTGAAGTAGAAGGACGAAGAAACCTCGCTAGTTACTCACAACAAAAGACGAGATCATCATCAATGAAAACTCTTTTTATTAAGAGAGTGTTCACAACAATTTCTTACAAAGTTTTCAAAGGAAAAACTTTCCTTCTTCTCCAAACTATCAATCTATCAACTATGCCACACTATCAGTCTCTCTACTATTCTATGATCCTAATCTAATGAGGTACAAATGATGGGGGATGCCCCTTTTATAGTTGGCCCAGTCCAAAGGACGACTTAGATTCAGTTACAATGAAGGGCTCAGATTGAGCCACATAAGCCCTAACCCTAAAAACTACCACCACGAAGAGTGGAGTAATAAATGAGCAATTAATGTCCACCATCTTCTAGAAGATTCTTGTCCATAGATGCGTTCGCATTGTTCTTGTTCTCTTCTTGACTGCAAACTGGATGAGTTTGATCATCATGGCTTCAACTTCTTCCTTAGTCTTGAGGACATTTCAGTGCTTGAGGATGATCTTCTTCTTAGCTGTCACTCTTCAACTCTTCAACGCTTGAGCCTTCATTATTTTTCCATCCTTGATCCTGAAGGATTCTTCAATCATGGACTCGATCATTTCTTCCTTGCCACCCGCCTTCCTGAGTTGAGTGCATATTGGGTCTTCGAGAAGAAATTCCAACACTTAGCCATTCCTTCCAACATCTCCCTTCATGATTTTATCATCTTGGACTATTTGCTTCATCACTTCAAGTCATCGTGCTCTGGCCTCGGCGTTCATCCTGCAAAACAGATAAAGAGAAGAGCATTAGAACACTTAATAATATAAACTCTCCTTACTTACCTGATCTCCATGTTTTGATCTCCAATGTCTGAGTGGTCTCCGGATCTGATAGGGTTCATCATTTCCCTCTAGCAGAGGTTGCCTTCTTCATACTCCATCATAGGCGTACTTTGACCATGTATTCTCCTTGATGCTCATTTTTGATGCCCTAGAAACTTTCATCCATCTTGACGGCGCGTTTAGAGGGTGTTGTTTGATTTCTCTCTGCCTTAGAAAATTTTCCAACCAACATGATATCCCCTTTTTGGCTTAGCCAAATTTCCAACCCATCTGCCTTCAAAATAATCAACCAGGCGCCCGAGTAAAATCTTTACCTTAAAACCTTTGGCAAGGTGTGAAAAATTTCAAAGTCATTTCCTTGTCGAAGATATCTAGTACCCAAAAGAAAATTCCCCTCAGAAAATGCAAAATTCATGTGTATACAGACGAAGGGGTACATTTAATTTTTTTATTTTCAACCTTAGAAAAATATTTCATCACCAAAGTTTATATTCACTTTTCCTTTTTGCGTTTTCCCTGCCTTAAGAAAATTTTCAATTCACCATTTCAAACTGGGCGCGTTTTCATGTATCTATTGCCAATTTATCCATGCCTTAGACAAATTTCATGTCTCCATTCCTAGATGGGCGCATATGGGGGGGGGGGTCCTACTTCCATTTTGTGCCTTAGAAATTTTTCTTCTTCTTCATGTCATGTTGGGCGCATTTGCTAGTGCATACTACCAATTTGGAGGACTTAGAATATTTTCCAAATCTCCTCCTCTTGAAGGCGCATTTAGGAGGGTGGCGAGGAACTTTCAACGCCTAGAATATTTCCTCTACCCACTTCCAGTTTGGGCGCATTTCACTAGTGGAGGAGGGACTTCTTCAATACTTAGCACATTTTTCTCACCACCACCTTCCACCTTGGGCGCATTTGCCTAGGGGATGAGGAATTCTCCATGACTTAGCCATTTTTTTCTCATGCCACACTTCACCTCCACACTGGGTGCATTTAGAGGGGTCTAGGGGAATTTTCTCACGCATTAGATAAATTTTCCATGTTAGCCCATCAACTTGGGTGCATTTAGCTAGTGGTGGAGGAATTTTATCTGCCTTAGCCATTTTTCTCATCACTACTTCCCTCCACCTTGGGCGCATTTCACTTGGGGAGGTGGAATTTCCACACTTAGAATATTTTCCAGCGTCCTCCATAGCTAGGTGACTTGGACACATATGAGGGGCTGAGCAGGAACTCTCATACTTAGTGTTATCATGGAATCTAGCAACGCTTGTTCCATGGATAACCCCCTACGAAACTTGTCTATTTCCTAGGTTCGTGAAGTTCAAGCACGCAAAACGAGGTGATTTTCAAGCCACCTCGAAATGCGTTAGAAATCCTCAAACAGTCAGTTTGAGCACCCCCCTATGTTTGCCTCGCGAAGACCTTCGAAACGAGCTCTTTCGTGAAGTCTCACTGTTCATACTTAATTAAATTGTGAAATATGCAGTTGCACTCAAAAAGTGCGCTCCTGCTCACAACCCAAAAAATTGACTAAGTGTTGAAAGTGCAGGGGCGCCAAAAATCAGCGCCTCTGCATGAAATTGATTTGCCAAAATGTGCAGAAGCGCTAAAAAAGTGCGCTCTTACACATGGTTGCCAGACTTAGCCAATTTTTGGCTTAGGCGCACTTCTTCATGTTATTTGCATTTTTCGCTTATCGTGCCACTTTTTATGCCTCAATTAATTAGGCGACTTGAGTTAGGTTTTTTGTGTTTCCCATTCACTTAAAAGTGATTTATTGTTTCATTTTCATTTTTTGTGATCTTCAACTTCATTCCTCTTTGCTGGGCGCGCATCTACCTCCTCCAAAAAATGCGTTTTTTGTAAGAGCTCCTTCTTGGTCGAGCTAGGGTTTCCATTTCTTGTTTCAAGAATGGTTTCTTATTTCTCCCTTCGTCCCTTCCTTTTATGAGTGCGTTTTAAACTTATTATGATTTGTAAATACGTTTTTAGTTGTCACGTTTTTGTGTTCTCCAAAAATGTGTTTTCCTCATTCTCTTTCTCATGCCCGCTCGTGAGTTCTCTTCATTCCATCGCGTTTGTTTCTCTTCTCTTCATCACGCGTTTGTGGTTTTCTTCTTTTAGTTGGTTTCTTGTTTGTCATCACCAAGGGGTTTTGGTTTGTGCATTCCTCCCTTCTATCTCTATCTTCTTCTCTTTCCTTGTAGAAGTTGATGCGCACGGGTTCTTCATATGAGAAACTCGTTTTTACTACTTAGTTCTACTCCTAAACTATGGCGCACTTTTCATTCAACCTTGCATCACGTCAATCTCCATGCCACAAAATGCAGTTGCGCTGGAATTCTGCACCATAACACCAAGTTGTTGTCCCCAAATGCAGAAGCGCTAAAAAAGTGCGCCCTAACATCATGAGAAATTCCCTAACACTGAGAAGTGCAGGAGCGCTGATTTTCAGCGCCCCTGCACCAAAGTCAGCTTCCTCAAAATGCAAGGGCGCTGATTTTCAGCACCCCTGCACTTTTCCCAATTTTGTTCCGAAACACTTCAAACTTGCCAGTTTCGTCCTGAACCTTCTTCCGTCCACTTTGTGCATTGTTTTGCGTGCCTTGTCATCTGCTCCAGGCTTGCTCATCGTCATTGCTCACCTCACGCATTCCCATGCTGTTTAACGACTAACGTTTGTTCTGACTCCACATCTTGCAGTTGTAATGTCCCCTTCTCGAGCATGATCTTCTCAGATGACCGTTGGCCTATTCTGGAGACCCGTAGGCTAGTCGGAAGGTAAAATTAGGGTTTCCTATTTTTGAGGATGTCCTTGCTCGGAGTTGGTGGTTCCAATGGCGGATTCTTTCTGGGTTTTCTGAGAGCTTCGCAGTAGTATGTTAGTCTCGGCTTTCTGAGCATTTCCAGGAATTTACTATTTTTAGTAAATTCTATTTTTGGCAGTAAACAGGTTGGTCTCAGGCAGTTGACTTTCCCCTCCAGTTGACTCAAGTGGCGTATTCAGTTTCGGGCTTCAGAATGCAGTTTGGGAGAGATGAGCTTATTTCACTTAAAAATAACATTATAATTTTAATGTTATTTTATCACCTTGGCCTAGTCAAATAACTTAATGTTATTTTAAAAGGTGGACTTGAAGGGTGGCGCCATCATTGAGGTTATATTAAAATTATATTGAATTTATCAAAGTCAAAACTAAACCTTAAGGAGGACGCATTTATTTAAGTGAGAAATTTAATGAAGTCAAAATTAAAGATGCTTGGAAAAGGACGCCATTTCTTGGAATTAGGGTTTTGACTTTGGAAAAGAAGTTAGGGTTTCAAGGAAGGTCAACAGAAGCTTATAAAAGACAGCCTTGGGTTCTCAATTCATCATCTTGGGTTTACTATACTGTTATGCTGCCGGATTGGCTCTGGAACTGCTTCGAGGAATGAAGGCCTCCTAGCTTGGGCATTGCTTCTCGCTTGAAAGACAGCGACTAGTGGTGATTTAAGATAGATTTGTGAGTTTGCATTTAGTTTTGAGCATTGTTTTCAGCTTGTGCATTATTAGATCTGTTTTGCATATTAGTGGGTTTCAGCATTTTGCATCATTTAATACAGCAGATTTATGTTTTTGCTCACAACTTGAAAAATACAAAAATATTCCTTTTGGATATCGTCTCATTCTCTTTGTCTGTGAAGGGCGAAGATATTCTCTAAGTTATAGATTTTTTGGTTAAGGCTGTGATTTTTAAGAAAGAATCGCCCCTCTCGCTGGGCTGTACCATTCTGAGATGTCCCTGACCTCTGATGTAAGAATTTTTTTGTTTGTTTTGCAGTTGCCTTGGTTGGATGGTTACCGTTTGATGATTTCGGTATTTTTCAATGAATGCAATTAGTGGCAAACATCAAGTTAAGCATTAAAGTAATAACAGATCCAAGTACATCAGAATTGCTGTTGTATTTCAGTCCAGAAATATATTTCAATAATCAGCAAAAGATACCACAGTATAAGACCACCTACATAGCCAACCTTCACCAAAAGACTTCACTAGACTCACAGTTCATGCACAGCAGTGAATTATAGGTGCTTACAGCAGACTGGAAGTAGTTTCTGAATGTGATTCTTTACCTTAACTAATGGACAGTGTTAATGCATCAATTTGACACTACCACCAGATACAACAATGAATTCCCTAGGCAAGTCGCATTGATTTTCACAATGGTATACTTGTAATTGTGAAGACACACACATTGATTCTGTAACATTTATGAAGAGCAACACTTCAGTTCAGATTTAACAACATCCTCACTAAACTCATATAATGCTACCCCACCAAGACTCAAAATTATCAAGAATCCATCAAAGCTCTTAACGAATGTTACAAGCAGCAAGAGGGGAGTTTATTTAATACCATGGACTCAAATAAGATAAGTGAAATGAGGAGCAGAAATAATATTATGACTGTAGCAGCAGTTTAAGTGCAATTTTCTGAGTTTGTGGAATTCGTTATAACATAAAGCAAACCCAAGTTTTAATGGTTAAATAAGACTCTCCATTAAAGCATGGTAATGCCTTTTCAGACCCAGATTATACAGAATATTAAATAAGAAGCACTCAGACCTGGAAGATAGATGCCAATGAACTGCAACATGGAGAAGTCGCCCAGAAAATGTACAGATTTGATTGCAGCAACTGTATGGCGTCCCACTTCTTCAAAAAGAACCCACGTTCTAGGTTTTAATGGTCACGTTTGGCTTGGGTTCAGTCAGGCGTCCCTCCAGAAGACCACGTTTCACCTTCTAGTTGGTTCGTTTTGGCTCCTCAAGGCAAAACGACTCCTCTTTGACCAGATAATGGTGGCGCTTCAGACTGGAAGACACATTTCTCTCTTCTTCTCAATGATTCGTCTGGGTTTCTTGAAGCAAAACGACTTCTCTTGGCTTGCTAATAGTTACGCCTCAGGTAATGAGAGGCACGTCCTTCCTTATGCCCTGGTTTCTTCTGCCCACGACCTGGCATGAGTATAATATCTGAAACTTATGGCACGTCCTCAGAAAAAAATGAATATGGAGCCTTTAGATTCGACCATGAAGCAGCAAAACTCAGAAGGTAGATGATCACGAAATTTCAAGAATAAACTTGTTTCAACTTATCAACTCTTCAGCTGTGCCACGCTAGGAGTGATCTTCCACACTCGAAACAATGGCGATTAGGGTTCTCCAAGCCCAAAAACCAGGGAGCTCGAGTCTTCATGAGAAATATTGTTCATTTTCAAAAGTTGAATGGTCCGAATGTTTTTCTCTATTTCTCCTTTTGTATTTTCATTCACCAAAATAAAGTGACTATTATAATGTTCACTTTCAAAATATATCATTAAGTCACCTTTTAACATAATCCATAAGTGACTTTATAATATTTCATAATATTTCACCTAAGTCACTTTATCACTTGACAATTAATTATTTAATATGCCCCTTTTTAATAAATAATTTAAGACTTAGGCAAAATTAAATAATTAAGTCATTTCGTCGAAATCTTGGGGACATTACACATTCTGCATCATCTTGGATTCCGTGCATAAATAAATTAAGGCATTTCACGTTGGTTTCTTGCATTCATCTTAGGCGCCATCATTATAGTAGTGTTTTGCATCTGAGTTGAGGTCATTTGGGTAAGAGAGGAGTGAGTTATGAATTTTTCTGTGAATTTCTATGTTGCTGGTTAAAAATTGAAAAATACAGATCTGTCATAAACTGTCCGCAGAAATCTGCATCTTCTCATTTGGATTTGGTGTTGAGGTTATTTAAAGGCCTGTAGCAGATTTATTGTTGAATGTACCATTTGAAAAGCATATGATATCTTGACATTGCAGGCAATAATTCTCTGTTGTAAGCTGGCAGTAGTACTGACCAGTGTATTTAATATTGCTTTGTCATGATTTGTAATACTCAGTCCTACCTTCAGTATTAATCTGTAATAGATAAATCTCCGCCCTATGGTAGCTACTTTCCCATTCTAGGTTAGCAAGCACATTCTGGGTGTTGAGTCCTTTCAGCTTTCAACATTTCTTTCATGCATTGATATTTGTAAATACTTCGTCATATGGTCGCCCCTCACTCCGTATTGGATTGGGTAGCACATACTTGACGTCGAGTTCCCTTTCAGCATTTAGAGTAGAAGATCCTCTGACCATATGCTCGCCATCATCGGCGCCATTCTTGGTTAGAGTTACAGCATAAGCAGTTGTTTTAGATCCTCTGACCAATGCTCACACCTTGCCCACATCGGGATCTTGGTGTACATTCTGGTTAGAGTTGCTTTTGCACGTTTTGGTTTAGCTGCTAACCTTAACAGGTGCTTTGGTTTGTAATCTGCAATTTGAAAAAGTAAAAAAATTTGGCTTGGAATATTTCAGCAGTCTCTTTTCAAGATCCTCAAAGTTGATCGATCAAAGATTCAGTTGCTCTCAGATGACTGCCAGAAAACCTCAGTCTTCTTCAAAAGCAAAAGGCAAAATGAAATATAAATATCAAGGTGTCTATCCGTCAACTGTAGTACTGTAGTAGTCTCCAAGGTGGAAGAAATAAAAGACACAGAGGTTGGCCATCAAGACTTGGTTGATTTTGCAGAGCAAACTGAGAAGAAGCCTCTTCTTGATCCGATGAGAGCAATTGTACACAGTAACCTGCATTTGGTAGCTATGTTCCCTACTGCTGCACACAATACGGAATTTGTGCCTTCGTGAGCTTTCCCTTTTATTTTGCTTGTTTATTGTTGATTACTTTTGGTATCTCTACGCTTTGCTTTGACAAGATAGAGGTATTGGTATTACTGCTAGTTGATCGTTTAAGGTTGTTAAGAATTGAGAACTTCCAATGGTGAAGCATTGTAAACATCTTCTCTGAGAAAAGAGAGAAGGATGAATGTAACACACCCCCCCCACTTCGTAAGTATAGTGTATATTGTGTAATTACTCTAATTGTTTTACCATCGCTTCCGTCAGCAGTAAGAAGGGCGCCTCTCCTTTTCTGAGAGGAGAGATTCATATCTCACAGAAAATGAGAGATTCATATCTCACATAGCTGTGGATGAAGTCCTAGTTGTGTAATCTATCGAAAAGTTGATTACATAATTTTCACCCAACAGTTTTTTGGCGACTCCGCTGGGGAACGACATACGCAATCTAAGCCTCACGCTTTTGATTGAAGTAGATAAGTTTCCTGTTTCTTGCTATTTTTTTGTATATTGTCAGTTTATAATCTCCATCTTATTCAGATCTACATTCTAGCGGACCGGATATATACACGAGGATTGAGGGCTCAAGGAGTAGCAGATCCACTTTTTGAAGAGTTGTTGCAACATAATTTTCCATTTACTCCTCCACGAGTAAGGTCACCATTGCAACGTGCTGTAAGCTACCCTCTGCGTAGCCAAAGATCTCCTCTCCCAAGTGTTTGGTCTGTTTACCGCAGACGTCCCGTTCAGGTACCCGTTGTGCAACCAGTTATGGCCCCACCACCTATAGGACCATGGGGAAATGCTTTTTGTCCCCTCCGTTTGGCTTCACCTTTGCACGAGTTGCCATGCGTATCGAGGAAGCATCTCCCGAAGTTTCAAGGTGATGGAAAAGAACATCCCGATGAGCACATATCCGCATTCTACATCGTTTGTGGCGTTCTCGACATTGAGCATGAAGATGTTTCTGTAAGATTGTTCATTGAATCCCTTCAAGGGGTTGTAGCAGAATGGTTCTTTACTCTTCCTAACGCCTCGGTCACCGATTGGGCCTCTCTTCGCACTAAGTTTGAAGAAAGATTTAAACCTACTGAAGATTCACATGCTTTATTGGCACAACTCACCACCATGCGTAAAGAAGCTCACGAGCCCATGCACGAGTTCATGGCAAAATTTAATAAATTGGTGACGCGGATCCCAAATGATGCAAGACCGACGGATCATAACCTGAAGTGCTTCTTCATCAACACACAACTACCCAAAGTAAGTTTCTACTTACGTAGGGAAAATCTTGTTAATGTTGAAGCAACTCAGCAACTGGCTACTAGCCTGGAGGACGACATGATCCTTGTTGGAGAAATCAAGATGGGAACTAACGGAAACAAAAGGATGCAAGCCTCAGGGTCTTCAGCGTCTAATGTTAGTGCTCCCGGTGCCAGCTCAAATTTCACAGATCCCATGATCCAAAGGCTGGCAAATGAAGTCTTGTCTCTCAAAAAGCAAGTTTCAAACAATAACAACCGTAGTAATTACAAGGACGTCCCTAGGAGGACTTTACCTAATTACGCTGGCAACAAAAATCAAAATCGTCTCCCAACGCCCCCAGGAAGGCTTGCTTTGGAAGCCCCACCCGCTAACAATGCCACGGGATACTATGAGGCTGAACAAGACGATTTTGCACAGCAAGAATACCCTGAAGAAGAAAATGCCGATCTCTTCCAAGAAGAAGAAATTGAATCGGTTGGCGACTCCAAGATTAGCTACTTGCAAATGGCGGAGCAAGAAGAAGAAGACGACTTGGTGACTGATACTTATGCTGTTTTTACGCGACATCAACAAAATTAGCTTGATAAAGCTCAAGCTGCTGCTGTCCCTGAAAAAGAAAAGCCACCAGTCACGATCGCTAAAAGAGGGTCTCCCCTCCCTTGGCAACCCAAGAAAGCAGCAAATCCACAAGTAAGTACACCTCGTCCTTCTTCATCAACTCCCGTTATTCCTAAGGCTAATCCTCTCATTCCAAAGACCAGTGTGCCTTTTGTAAAACCAATCAGTGAAGTTACGACTTCCAGCCTACAAAATTCTCTCCATGCTTTTGACATTATTGACCATGCCAAGAAAACCAAGGTTCAAATGTCCGAGGCTGAATACCTCAAAGCCAACCCCGACCAATTTGACAGGCTTGTCAAGTTTGTTAATGACAAAAGAATTTCCCCAAGTCAGGATACACCTCCTGACACCCCTGTTACTCCTAAACCCAAGATGCCACAGAGTAACCTTGTATCTAATCCTCCAACCACCTTTGGACGCATTGATCCGTTTTTCATCTCCCTACTTGTAAATGAGTTTAAGCTGAGTGACTGTGTCAGACTCTGGTGCATTCGACAATGTGATGCCTGCCAATGTAGCCATTGCCTTGGGCCTTGAGATGACCAAAACTTTCAGCCGTTGTTTCTACATGGAGAATAAACAAGTGCCATTGATCAGCCAAATCAAAGATGCGCAATATGCATTCGCCGCATACCCGGAGAAGAAAATAAAAATGACGGTCCTTGTGGCCGATGTACAAGCATCCTATGGAATCCTCCTCAGATGCTATTTCTGCAAGGATGTTGGAGGAGAACTAAGCATGGATATGTCTGAAGCAAGAATACCCGTAAAAGGTGTGATGCAGAAATTGGTTCCTGAAAAAGAGTCAAAGTTTTCAGTTGCCAAGTCAGATGATCCCAAAGCTCAGATCTTGTTCGAATCTTTAGGCGTGGGAACTTACTATCTACAAACAAATGAGGTGGGTGAATCCTCGACTTAAAATGAGTCAGAAAATGATGATATTTCCTCCACTTCAAATGGGTCGTCGTCAGGTGATTTGTCTGTCTCCGACTGTGAATCCTCGTCAGATGATGAAGCTTTGGACTTCGACATTGTTAGCATTGGTGATCCCAATGGTGTCTGGTTGCTCGAATTTGATGGTAGATGCTCTTCGACTGGTTCTGGAGCAAGAATGGTTTTTATTTCTCCAACAGGAAAGTTTTTCCCTTTTTCTTTCAAGTTACAATTTGATAATACTAATAACACCGCCGAATATGAAGCCTTGTTATTGGGAATGCAAGTTGCACTGAAGAAAGGTATAAAAAATCTCCATGCACAAGGTGATGCCGAGCTGATAGTATGTCAAGTAAGAAATCTTTATCAGACAAAGAATGATAGACTCAGGCATTATCGTAATCTAGTATGGGATTCCATTGAGGAATTTGAAGCTTTCGATATCTTTGTTGTTCCCAGAGAATACAATACCAGAGCTGATTCCCTCGCAATCTCCGCCACGCTCTTGGTGCCACACAAAGACTTTCAAGGTTCTACCTACACCATAGAGCTAGTTTTCCGCCCAAGTGTCCCTGACAACTCAGAGAACTGGCAAATTTTCAATGATGATCGTCAGATCATTGCCTTTCTGGAGAAAGCAGAGAATTTTGATGAGTTGTATTTCAAAGGTAGCGATTCTCCGCCTCGAGAATCTATGTCAAATATAGACCCTGTTATGGGTGAAGAATATTTGCAACTCAAAGGGAATAAGATTCCCAAAGGATTAGTATCCTTAGAAAAGATTTTTGACAAGCATGATCGCCACGTGAAAAAGCAACTCTCAGATTCCGACTCATCTAATGAAGTGGAACAGATTAATCTGGGAACTGAAGCTAACCCCAAGATGGTGAACATTGGCAAATGTTGCACGACCAAAGAAAGAAGACAGTTTGCTTAGCTACTACAAGAATATATCGATGTCTTAGCATATTCGTATGAAGATCTAAAATCATTTCGGCCTAAAGAAGTACAACATGATATTCCCCTCAAGGCCGGAGCTTTGCCTTACAAACAAAAGCAGAGGCAATACAATCCCAAGATCTCTGGAACAATTTTGGCGGAGGTTGAAAAGATGCTAAACGCACGGATAATATTCCCTATCCATCATTCAACATGGATAGCTAATATCATCCCCGTTCGTAAGAAGAATGGCGAAATCCGCATTTGTGTAGATTTCAGAAATCTAAACCAATTGTCGCTCAAAGACAATTATCCACTTCCAGTGATGGACCAAGTCCTACAAAATGTAACCGGATTCAAGATGCTTTCCATGCTTGACGGATTTTCCGGCTACAATCAAATTGAAGTTAATTCAAGCGATCAACACAAAACCGCTTTCACGACGCCATGGGGAACCTTTGCATATCGCAGGATGCCTTTTGGTCTAATCAACGCTGGCGCTACATTCCAACGTGCCATGGATCTCGCTTTCCGCGATGTGATGGGTAAGTTCATCGTGGTGTATCTTGATGATCTCACAGTCTTCTCTAAGCAATGTCATGAACACTTCTACCACTTGAGGCAAATTCTTGAAAGATGCCGTCAGCATGGTATTTCCCTAAATCCCAAAAAGTCAACTTTTGGGGTGACAAAAGGTAAACTTCTTGGTCACGTTGTATCTACAGAGGGAATGAAGATGGCCTTGGAAAGAGTCAATGGAATTAAATCTCTCACTTTGCCGTCAAGCAAGAAAGCTGTCCATTCCTTCTTTGGCAAGGTAAACTTCTTAAGGAGGTTTCTTCCAGACTTTGCTGAAAAGACTCGTCATATTGTAAATATGATGAAGGGTAACGCCACATTCCATTGGACGGTAGAAGGGAAAGCAGCGTTCGATGATATCAAGGAGGCCATTGCTCACGTGCCTGTGTTGGTTTGCCCCAACTACACCAAAGATTTTGTCATGTACAGTTATGCTTCCGAGCATACACTCTCAACAATTTTGGTGCAGGGAAACAATGAAGGCTTTGAATCTCCCATCGCATTCATGAGCTGCCCCCTGAAGAATTATGAACTGAAATACTCTCAAATGGAGAAGCATGCTTTCGCAGTTGTCAAAGCCGTCAAGCATTTTCAGTTCTACATTCTAAGTAGCCATGTCAAGGTTCTAGTATCGGATTCGACTGTTAAGTCTATCCTAACACAACAGGAATTTGGAACAAAAAGAGGCAATTGGATTGCCAAAATTCAGGAATATGATATGGAAAGTAAACCCACTAAGTTGGTACATGGACGTGGACTTTGTCAGCTTATCGCTGAAAATAATCCAAATAATGAAATTTCAGAGGATGAAGAAGTTTCAGATGATGAAGAGGTGGATCCAAGTACACTCCCAATGGTATTGTTTGTTAGTACGACTGACGAATGGTATTCCAACATTGCTCATTTCCTCACATATGGAGAATGCCCCAATCACTTGACTCCAAAGGAAAAGAGAACCATCAAGCTGAAATTAACTAATTTTGTCTTATGGGACAATGGCTTGTACAAGCGTGCAATGGATGGGACTTTTCTCAGATGTGTTGATAAAGAACAACAACAAAAATTGCTGAAATCTTATCATGATTTGGCATGTGGCAGACATTTCTTAGCGCTGGTAACCGCTCACAAAATCTTGAGAGCGAAATATTACTGGCCCACACTTTTTCAGGACACGTACTCTTGGGTGCGTAAGTGTGAATTGTGCCAACAGTTCGTTGGCCGACCTAGGTTGGTGTCTTTGCCACTAAAACCTGTTGTGATCGAAGTATCTTTCCAGCAGTGGGGGATCGACTTCATAGGTGCGGTTAATCCATCATCAAGTGTAGGACACATCTATGTTTTGACTGCTATTGACTATTTCACCAAATGGGTGGAAGCGATACCTACCAAGCGTGCTACTTCAGAAGTGGTGTGCAGTTTCTTAAAGGAAAGCATTATTTCCAGATTCGGTGTGCCGAACAAGATCGTTGCTGACAATGCTTTTGCCTTCTTGTCCAACGAGATTATCGAGTTTTGTTTTGAGCACGACATAACTTTGTCACATTCTTCTGACTATTATCCGCAAGGTAATGGTCAAGCGAAATCTAGCAACAAAAATCTGGTGACTATCATCCGCAAGCTGGTAGACGAGAATCAATGTTTGTGGCACAAGGCCTTGTTCGACGCTTTGTGGGCAGATAGGATAACCTCGAAGCGAGCAATCGGCATGTCTCCTTTTCAACTCTTGTACGGTTTGAATGCCGAGATTCCTATAACCTTGGAACTACCAGCCCTCAAACTGGCTAAGACCATTGAGGATGAGACTTTTGACAACTCTGTTGATAAGCGCATCATGTATCTCTTCGAATTGGAAGAGAACTGGGTTCAAGTAGTTGACCGCATTACGGAACACCAGGACCAAGTAAAGAAGCCTTTTGACAAAAAAGCCAAGTCTTGAGAATTTCAAATTGGTGACCTCGTTCTCCTATGGGACAAACGAAGAGAACCAAAAGGTATGCACGGGAAATTTGACTCACTGTGGACAGGACCTTTCCAAATACATCAGCTACACGGTGAGAACAGTTTCTTGTTAGCATACGAAGACGGAATGCCATTTGCCCTTCCTCACAGCGGGCAACATCTCAAGCACTTTACACAGTAAAGTAATTGGCATTGGTATGTAAATACTTTTTATTTTTAAGTCCTTTTGAGTCTTCTTGTTTTAAGTTACGTCGTCGTCGTCGTCGCCTGACTCCATGCCCAATGGATAAAGGCACTTGAATTTTGGAGTTCTTCTCCCTTCAGTCGTTTCAAAGAACGGTTGAAGGAAGATCCCCAGCAGGAGCCAACTGTTATCACAGAATCTAGCAGCACTCGTTCCACGGATAACCCCCTACGAAACTTGTTCGTTTCCTAGGTTTGTGAAGTTCAAGCACGCAAAACGAGGTGATTTTCAAGCCACCTTGAAATGCGTTAGAAAGCCTCAAACAATAAGTTTGAGCATCCCCCTATGTTCGCCTCGCGAAGACCTTCGAAACGAGCTCTTTCACGAAGTCTCACTGTTCATACTTAGTTAAATTGTGAAATATGCAGTTGCACTCAAAAAGTGCGCTCTTGTTCACAAGCCAAAAAATTGACTAAGTGTTGAAAGTGCAGCGGCGCCAAAAATCAGCGCCCCTGCATGAAAGTGATTTGCCAAAATGTGCAAAAGTGCTAAAAAAGTGCGCTCTTACACATGGTTGCCAGACTTGGCCAATTTTTGGCTCAGGCGCACTTCATGTTATTTGCATTTTTCGCTTATCGTGACACTTTTTATGCTTCAATTAATTAGGCGACTTGAGTTAGGTTTTTTGTGTTTCCCATTCACTTAAAAGTGATTTTATTGTTTCATTTTCATTGTTTGTGATCTTGAACTTCATTCCTCTTTGCTGGGCGCGCATCTACCTCCTCCAAAAAACGCGTTTTTTGTAAGAGCTCCTTCTTGGTCGAGCTAGGGTTTCCATTTCTTGTTTCAGGAATGGTTTCTTATTTTCTCCCTTCGTCCCTTCCTTTTATGAGTGTGTTTTAAACTTATTATGATTTGTAAATACGTTTTTAGTTGTCACGTTTTTGTGTTCTCCAAAAATGTGTTTTCCTCATTCTCTTTCTCATGCCTGCGCGTGAGTTCTCTTCATTCCATTGTGTTTGTTTCTCTTCTCTTCATCACGCGTTTGTGGTTTTCTTCTTTTGGTCGGTTTCTTGTTTGTCATCACCAAGGGGTTTTGGTTTGTGTGTTCCTCCCTTCTATCTCTATCTTCTTCTCTTTCCTTGTAGAAGTTGATGCGCACAGGTTCTTCATATGAGAAAATCGTTTTTACTACTAAGTTCTACTCTTAAACTATGGTGCACTTTTCATTCAACCTTGCATCACATCAATCTCCATGCCACAAAATGCAGTTGTGCTGGAATTCTACGCCATAACACCAAGTTGTTGTCCCCAAATGCAGAAGCGCTAAAAAAGTGCGCCCTAACATCATGAGAAATTCCCTAACACTGAGAAGTGCAGGAGTGCTGATTTTTAGCGCCCTTGCACCAAAGTCAGCTTCCTCAAAATGCAAGATCAGCGCCCCTGCACTTTTCCCAATTTTGTTCCGAAACACTTCAAACTTGCCAGTTTTGTCCTGAACCTTCTTCCGTCCACTTTGTGCATCGTTTTGCGTGCCTTGTCATCTGCTCCACGCTTGCTCATCATCGTTGCTCACCTCACTCATTCCCATGCTGTTTAACGACTAACGTTTGTTCTGACTCCACATCTTGCAGTCTCTTTTCAAGATCCGCAAAGTTGATCGATCAAAGATTCAGTTGCTCTCAGATGACTGCTAGAAAACCTCTGTCTTCTTCAAAAGCAAAAGGCAAAATGAAATATAAATATCAAGGTGTCTATCTGCCAACTGTAGTAGTCTCCAAGGTGGAAGAAATAAAAGACACAGAGGTTGGCCATCAAGACTTGGTTGATTTTGCAGAGCAAACTGAGAAGAAGCCTCTTCCTGATCCGATGAGAGCAATTGTACACAGTAACCTGCATTTGGTAGCTATGTTCCCTACTGCTGCACAGAATACGAAATTTGTGCCTTCGTGAGCTTTCCCCTTTATTTTGCTTGTTTATTGTTGATTACTTCTGGTATCTCTACGCTTTGCTTTGACAAGATAGAGGTATTGGTATTACTACTAGTTGATCGTTTAAGGTTGTTAAGAATTGAGAACTTCCAACGGTGAAGCATTGTAAACATCTTCTCTGAGAAAAGAGAGAAGGATGAATGTAACACACCCCCCCCCACTTCGTAAGTATAGTGTATATTGTGTAATTACTCTAATTGTTTTACCATCGCTTCCGTCAGCAGTAAGAAGGGCGCCTCCCCTTTTCTAAGAGGAGAGATTCATATCTCACATAGCTATGGATGAAGTCCTTGTTGTGTAATCTATCGAAAATTTGATTACATAATTTTCACCCAACAGTTTTTTTAAAAATGTGATCATATCTTTGACATCATCTTTGAAATCACTTCGCAGGAGTCCCTTTGGCCATCTGGAAACAATTTCTCTAGGCTTCTTTAACCATTGGCTATTTAATAGGTTTTTAGCCTTGTTGGGATCAACGTCAAAGACTTCTTGTGCTTTTTGTATCGAGATGTCAATGTACTCCATTTGAGGAACTTTAAAGACAATGTCAAAGAAGTCAGGGTCGAGTCTTAAAATCTCATGCCTAGAAGAATCATTCACACTCCTGCTTTCCTTGATGTAGTGGGATGCCACTTGAAGGACAAATTCCGTATTGTGTGCAGCAGTTGTAATGAGGCAATTTCCAGGTCTATCCACAAAAGGGAATCGGATGTTGGTACCTGTGTATAAATTCTTCTATCAGCTAGAATTGAAGGAAAACTTCCATCATTTCAGGCGGGTTACTGATGCTTTCTTCGCACCTTTACTTTTCAATTTTGATCCAGGTCTCGAGTGGAGAAGGGTATCTGATGAAAATTATAAGGCGGTAAGTAAAGTTGGATGCTTATTTATTCAATTCCCAACATTTACTAAATTGAGAGTAGGGTGCTACTGTGAATGTCCCCATTTTGGCCATAATACTTCTTTGACTGATAGCCTATTTCCTCGAACTGTAGGGTTGATCAAAAGTGAAATTAGGGTTTCCTTTGCTTGGAGGTTTGTGGCATTTCTAGGTATTTACTATTTTATAAATACTAATTTTAAGTGCTGGTTCATTGTCGTACTTTCTCATTAAGTCTTGCTTCCACCAGTTCTTTTTCTGCTGGTTTTGAGGTAAACTTACTATTTTGGCAAAGTGGGCTATTTTAGTAAGTCTAATTTGGCAAAGGCATCATCGCTAGCTTCAACTCAAGTCATCTTTGTTATCCATCGGGCCAGCTTTGGCTTTGGGTTTGGTTTTCCTTTGACTCCAGTTTCGTGACTTAGTCATTCTCTTCATGTCTTGAAGTTGTACCCTTCACGCCTCTAGGCTTGATGACTTCAAGTTGTTTTTAGAAGGGGACATAAAGGTCAAGTGAGCATTTAATTATTTAATAAATGCTTATTGTTGCAATATGAAATGGATGCCTAAAGGGGAAGTTGAATGATATTTTATTATTTCAAAAGTAAAAGGCAAAAGGTGGCGGCTCCTTTTTGGAAGTTGAAGTGATTCAACTTCTTGGAATTTGAAGAGTTCTTGTTGCTTCATTTGCCAACAAAAGCTTATATATTGCTGCTGTTTGAAGAGCTGATTATCCATGAATTTATGCTAATGTTATGCTGTCAAAATGACAACTTGGTTTTTACTTCGAGGGATGCTTACCTCCTAGTTTCAATCCAATTTCGTGTTTGAAATACAACACCTAGTTGGTTTTCATTGCTGCTTCTCATCCAGACTAGCAGATTGAGCTCAACAGTTGAAGTTTTTAATGATATTTCCAGTTTTGAAGTTGCTGATGCAATCACAGCTGAAAGTCGAATTTGTATACAGCTTTGTGAGTAATTTTTATTTTGTTCTGGGCATTCGAGAATCTGATTTCTATGCTTTGGGCGACCCCTTCCACAAGTTTCCAGATTTTTATTGAGTTACTGATTTTTAATGACAAAATCGCCCCTCAAGGAGGGCCGTACCATTCTTGAAAGCATTGGAATTCGTGCTTGAATGATATGCTGAGTTTTGGTGCTGTTTTGTGATCAGTTTTTGGGCGCCTACCTCCTAGAAGGCTTCTGCAAAAGACATCACTCAATTCGGAGGTAATTTGGTGAAGTTATGAGCATTTAATTGGTTTCACAGTTGCTGGTTATTCATTTCCAGAATTGTTATTTTACATCAGACTTGTTTAAGTTTGAATCTCCAGTCCTTTCTTCATCATTTATTGTTGATGTCTAACATGGAATCATCCAGTATCATGGTACATTGAATCTATTGTAATTTTCATGTAATTTGCAGCTCTTTTTCCATATTGTAAGACTGTAAACAGTAGTACTGTTCCAGTCCTTTATTGCTGCAATTCTTTCTTTAATTTCACATTAGTACCCCTGGATGGTTTACCGCCAGTGTGGATAATTGGATTTGTATTACTCTTGTACCCACTCTCAAGTGGTGAATCCCCACAACTCTGTGGATGCCTGCCGCAGCGGACGAATTGTTTTAATTGTAATCTTTTCCCCCCACTGTTTGGTGGTAGTGTGGAAATGCTCTTCATGGCTGGTTATCCGCCTATTCATTTCTAGTTTCAATTCAACACTCCGTCATATGTTAGCACCTCGCCCTCAGTGGGATCTTGAGTGCACATTCTTGACGTTGAGTAGTTTCTTTCAAGTATTTTTCATTTAGCTCCTCCACCATATGACAACACCTATTCCTCATTGGGATTGAGTGTGCATTCTTGGTGTGAGTTCTTTTCAAGTTTGGTTTTCTATTTGGAGCTAACGCTAATCAAGTTGGTTAAGTGCTGGTTATGTTGTGTTACTTCATCGAAAAAATTGGTTAGCATATTTCAGTGGTATCAGAGCCAAGATCTTGCCATCCTGTGAATAAGACAGAGTCAGTTGACAGATGAGTGATAGAGAAATCAGATTCTTCACCTAAGTTCAGTTTAGCTTTCAGAAGTTCTTAAGATGTTGCATTTTCTGAGGTCCAGGAATCGTGAGAAGTCAGATTTGATTGTGGCTTCGGAAGAATGCCAGTTCAAGAGGCAATGTGAACATGAGGCTGCCATACTCCGTAAACAATATCAGAGCATGACAGATGAGTTTAAGAACGATGTTTCATTTGACACGTTTTTGAATTGTGCGGTGATTCATGACCCTGGAAAGTTGGCTATGGTCAACTACATCAAAAAAATGATTAAAGAGGAAGTAGAACTTGCCATGGTTGAAGAATCAAGGAAGGAAGAAGCAAAAGGATCTGTTTGTGGTTTGCAGCCCACAAGTAAGCAAATTGAAGAGAAAAATCAGTCAATTAGTGTTGAAGAAGACACAAGCAAGGTGCACATTTTGGTTCAAAATGAAAGTGGGCTTGATGAAGATACCTTGGCAAATGAGGAGATTAAGTTAGAGTCCCAAAATACATCCCTAGACTTGCATGGGATGGGAAATAATGAAGATTATTATGGTAAGAAGATCATTACAGCAGTCTTGAGTCCTAATAAGGATTCAAGCAATGAAGATCTCGAGACAAATGGCTTCTCAAAAGATGCTGGTGGAACAGTTGTGTGGGATAAGTACGTTGAAGAAGAGCAAGATGAAGCAAATACTAATGGTGTCTTTGAACCAGCTTATGACCATTACGAAAGTGAGGTTGTTGATGGTGATTCCGATGTGTTTTTATCTCCTCTTGTTGAAGATTTAGTGAAGGATAATTCTCTACTTTATGCTGAGCCAATTCCATATGAAGAATTAATGACAAGTGTCCAAGAAGACTTCTTTGGTATGTATGTGGGCACTAATGATAAAATCAGCAACACATCTACTCAAGATAATTTCATTGAAGAAAAGAATGACAAAATATTCAAAGCAACCAGCTTTGATGATTCTTTAATCCGATATAATGCTAGTGACTTGGGTGGTAGTGGGTTTGATTATCAAACTACATCTGTGGAGAAAGTTATAGATGAAGATTTCAGTTCAAGTGGGTTGAAGAGTGACTCATTCAAAGAGTCAATAGTTCAAGAGGAGCATGATGATCTCTTTCCTATTGATCATTGCAATCAAACCTTTCACATTTGGGATCCGGGTGCGATCTCACCAAGGTATGATAAAGAACCGGAGTGGGATAAATTTCCCTTTGATCCTGATGAAGTTCAAAAATCAGTTTGCAATAAAAGTAATGAAGTGATCTTTGGAGGAGAAGTTGCAGCAATGGCTAATGAGAACGTGATTTCTTATGTTCAAGAGAAGAATGTTTTAAAATCAGCAAATGATTTGGATGCCTTTCAAAATTACGCACAAGAAGAGTATGAGAACTTGAAAGGTCAAGATAGAGGTACTAATTTGTTTGAAGAAGTTGTTGACAAGCCTTCGATTCAGGAGTTATGCAGTGATAAGATTAGAAAGGAGGCTGATTTTGAAAATCATGTCAAGGAAAACAAATCAGAAAAATTGATGTTTGATGAGCATAGCTTCTTTGCTGATTGGGATCAAGGGCCTAAAGAGCTGCAAGTTTTGAAGGATAATTTATTGGTTTCAAAAGAGAAGATTGTTAAAGTGTTATCAAGATTTGATAGCACATATCACTTCATTGAGGAACTTTGCTGGAAGTTTCAATTTGAAGAGAAACTAAATGGAGTTAAAGATGGAGACTCTCTTTCCAAGATGCAATCTATCAAAGAGGCATTGGAATCCATAAAGTCAGATTATTTGCATTTGCTCTCAGATAGGGATAATGCTATTAAGTTTGCAGAGGAGACCTATGATGCCTACCAAGAGAAGGAGGAAGAGATGGATAGGCTTTGCCTTGATTTTACCTTAGCTCATCATTCTTTATACAAAGCAGAAAATCATTCATCTATTGCAGCTACCCTTAAGGAACAAGAAGTTAATACAAGGATTATGGAGATCAAACAAATAGTTGAAGGAATAAATGAACTCCATAATGATGAAACATTGCGTAATGCCAAGATGATCCCATATGTTGATGGTGATTGGAAAGTACATCAAGAGTGTGAACTCTTGAGTTGGGAAGAGACTTTGCCACAAGAAGGAATGGTTTGCAGCTATGCGATAGATGTTTTAACGGATAATGAATGTAGTATTCAGCATGCTACACTTTGTGGGTCGGCAACTAATGGTGAGCATCCACAAGTTGAAAAAGATGAGTTTGAATTCTATGAAGACACCAACGAAAGGGATGAAGATAATATTTTTGAGAACAACAGTCCATTATCTTCACATGATTTGGATAATCATAAGGTGATAGATATTTTCTATGAAAGTGTGCCATGTTTTGTGAGTAGTAATCATCAAGGGCATTTTGATAATGAAAGCATAAGTGGGATCAAGGATGAAGTATTCACATGGAAAGTGTGGACTCAAGGAGATTTCTTCAACATTGGCTTAAAGGTGTCAATAAAACAAGTCTTGGTAGTTGCTGGTCACTCCATTGCAGCAACAAAGAGTGAAGATTCCAAACTTATTACTCATGAAGTTTGGGAGAAAGTTGAACCTAAACAGGCAATTCACCTTCTTAACAATCTATCTCTTGGGTTGAGTGATGTTTTGGCTCACCCTAGTCCTTTGGGGAAATGGGAATTATGGACAACATTTGTTCTGTGCTCCATTGATGTTGATGTTTTCATGGATGGGCTACATGGGTTTATCAAAGAAGACACTAACTTCTTGAGTTTGCAAATTGCTTTGATTAACACTTGGAGAACTGTGGTGTTCTCTTTTTGGTGCATTGGGGAACATTTCCAGTTGGGTATCCATGCTTGGGATCCTCAACATGGCTTGATGGAGATTGTTACAAGTGGAAAGAGGAATCATTGGAGAGATACGGGTTCAATTTTCAGATTCTTTGATGCTGTCCCCATCCTTATTAACCATTCGATGGTTCTTTTTGCACATCGACCGATGGATTGGGAAGATATATCGAACAAAGGATGTTTTTATTTTGGGTTGGAGTTCCTTGAGAGGATGTGTCCAGCCTTGGGCATGAGTTGTTGTGATATTATAGATGCTAATTTCCAGTTTTGCAGCAATCCTACAACCCCTTGCATGCTGATTTTCCTAAAATCAGACTTTGAGTGGTTCATTTCAGTTTTCATAGGCAGCTGGTACATTCATTTTTCCTCTTCACAACCTCTTTTCAGTGATGATTTTTGGCTTCAAAAGTGGGTAATGATGTTTCATAGTGATTCAGATCAGTATTGGATGGTGTTCAAGTTATGTTCTAGTGGCTTTCTTTATACAATCTCTTGCACTAGTGTTTGGGGCAGCGAACCTTTGCTTGATTTGGTTCAATCTTTTGAGACTACGGGGAAGAGATTGGTGGAAATTTTTAGAAATTTTCTTGAATATGTCAGCATTATTCAAAGGGGGTATTATACATCCTTGTGGAGTTTTGAGGATGCAGCTGCTATGACTTTGCAAAGAGTTGTTTTTTCCTTTGCAATTAGCTATGATGGACACACACTTGCTGTTGTGACTCGGTTTGTTACTTTGAGGAGTTATGTTGATGAGAATATTTTTGAGTTGCTTAAATTATTCTTCATTGTTCTCAGAATGGTGATTGACATTGACATTACAGATGGTAATTCCTCAGAGTTTATTGAGCATGAGACGCTACTAGATTTTGATTCAATTCCTTCCATGTTGTTCGACTTGAATTTCAGGCATGTTATCACTTTGAGGTTGCAGGGATGGTTAGTGCAGTTATGGTGCAATGATTTCATTTGTATGATCAGAGTAGAGCAGCATCAGCATGGTGGGGTTTTTCAGAGATGGACATGGGACCCCGGGATCCTATATGTTTGGTGGGATCAGTTTGGAGTGTTGTGGCATTGCTTGAGGACAAGCAATTTTGGGAAGGGCGGACTGTAATGTCCCCATTTTGGCCATACGCTCTTCTTTGATCGATAGCCTATTTCCGAAATCCGTAGGTTGATCAAAAGTGAAATTAGGGTTTCCTTGCTTGGAGGTTTGTGGTATTTCTAGGTATTTACTATTTTAGTAAATACTAATTTTGGCGTGGTTCGGTTGTCACTTTCATTAAGTCTTGCTTCCAGCTCAGTTCGCTTTCTGTTGGTTTTGAGGTAAACTTACTATTTTTGGCAAGGGCTATTTTAGTAAGTCTAATTTTGGTGATGGCATCATCAGTTCAACTCAAGTCATCTTGTTATCCATCGGTTTCAGTTTGGCTTTGGGTTTGGTTTCTCTTGGACTGAGTTTCAGACTTAGTCAATTTTCATGTCTTGAAGTTGTACCCCACGCCTAGGCTTGATGACTTCAAGTTGTTTTAAAGAAGGGGACATAAAGGGGTCAAGTGAGCATTTAATTATTTAATAAATGCTTTATTGTTGCAATATGAAATGGATGCCTAAAGGGGAAGTTGAATGATATTTTATTATTTCAAAAAGTAAAAGGCAAAAAGGTGGCGTCCTTTTTGGAAGTTGAAGTGATTCAACTTCTTGGAATTTGAAGAGTTCTTGTTGCTTCATTTGCCAACAAAAGCTTATATATTGCTGCTGTTTGAAGAGCTGATTATCCATGAATTTATGCTAATGTTATGCTGTCAAAATGACAACTTGGTTTTTACTTCGAGGGATGCTTACCTCCTAGTTTCAATCCAATTTCGTGTTTGAAATACAACACCTAGTTGGTTTTCATTGCTGCTTCTCATCCAGACTAGCAGATTGAGCTCAACAGTTGAAGTTTTTAATGATATTTCCAGT
The DNA here is from genome assembly GCA_007258455.2 of Sequoia sempervirens. Classification (NCBI taxonomy): domain Eukaryota; kingdom Viridiplantae; phylum Streptophyta; class Pinopsida; order Cupressales; family Cupressaceae; genus Sequoia; species Sequoia sempervirens. The sequence continues at coordinate 413,621 of VDFB02009227.1, read as the reverse complement.
TTTGAAGTTGCTGATGCAGTCACAGCTGAAAGTCGAATTTGTATACAGCTTTGTGAGTAATTTTTATTTTGTTCTGGGCATTCGAGAATCTGATTTCTATGCTTTGGGCGACCCCTTCCACAAGTTTCCAGATTTTTATTTTGAGTTGCTGATTTTTAATGACAAAATCGCCCCTCAAGGAGGGCCGTACCATTCTTGAAAGCATTGGAATTCGTGCTTGAATTATATGCTGAGTTTTGGTGCTGTTTTGTGATCTGTTTTTGGGCGCCTACCTCCTAGAAGGCTTCTGCAAAAGACATCACTCAATTCGGAGGTAATTTGGTGAAGTTATGAGCATTTAATTGGTTTCACAGTTGCTGGTTATTCATTTCCAGAATTGTTATTTTACATCAGACTTGTTTAAGTTTGAATCTCCAGTCCTTTCTTCATCATTTATTGTTGATGTCTAACATGGAATCATCCAGTATCATGGTACATTGAATCTATTGTAATTTTCATGTAATTTGCAGCTCTTTTTCCATATTGTAAGACTGTAAACAGTAGTACTGTTCCAGTCCTTTATTGCTGCAATTCTTTCTTTAATTTCACATTAGTACCCCTGGATGGTTTACCGCCAGTGTGGATAATTGGATTTGTATTACTCTTGTACCCACTCTCAAGTGGTGAATCCCCACAACTCTGTGGATGCCCGCCGCAGCGGACGAATTGTTTTAATTGTAATCTTTTCCCCCCACTGTTTGGTGGTAGTGTGGAAATGCTCTTCATGGCTGGTTATCCGCCTATTCATTTCTAGTTTCAATTCAACACTCCGTCATATGTTAGCACCTCGCCCTCAGTGGGATCTTGAGTGCACATTCTTGACGTTGAGTAGTTTCTTTCAAGTATTTTTCATTTAGCTCCTCCACCATATGACAACACCTATTCCTCATTGGGATTGAGTGTGCATTCTTGGTGTGAGTTCTTTTCAAGTTTGGTTTTCTATTTGGAGCTAACGCTAATCAAGTTGGTTAAGTGCTGGTTATGTTGTGTTACTTCATCGAAAAATTGGTTAGCATATTTCAGCTACACGGCTGCCCACATGCTACCATGATATCCTTCTGACAAGTGGGTTCTCATGGAGATGTTGTACCCCAAAATTAAAATTTTGTTACACTTATACATTTTGAAGAAATGAGTAAAAGTCTTGTTAAATCTGTCAAAAAAGGTCAAAATTTGGGTGTGCATGTCTTGCATGAGGGGTCAAAATGTGAAATTCCCAAAATCTGACGATCTGGGTCTGCTCAGAGCAACCTAATCTACAAAACCCGGATCTCAGTTTTTCATCCCTACTTTTAGGAAAACTGCTATTTTTAGAAATTTCCTAAAAATAGTAACTTTTTCGGGTTTTCTCGGTTTTTTCAAAACGATATCGCAAAACTTTCTAAAAATAGAAAGTTTCTAAAAATAGAAAGTCGGTCCGTTAGGGTTCAAACTGATTTTGATTGGCTCAAAATACTTCCATATCAGGCTGGTGTAGTCAGAATCTCAAAAAGATCAGTTTTGCCCTAATGGGTCCATTCTGCTTTTTCAGAAACATTTCAGGAGCTCCGAAGTCATCAATGGAGGTCAGTCGGCTGCCAGGTGTCAGATTCAATGATCAAGCATCAAACAGAAGACGAAATGATGAACATGCATGATGAATGAAGAAGGAAGGTGAAATCTACCAGATTTTGACTAACACTGCCAGCCATGGGCGCCCCAAGAGAAGATAGGCGCCCATGTTTTTAGGGCATCAAATGGTGAAATTAGGGTTTGAGATCCGAGACATAGTTGTTCAGAATCCTCCTAGCTCCGCAGCGAGTCCGGCAGCGCAATCATCGGATCATTCAGTCACCCGAAATTTGAGATCGAACAAAGCAGTTTGAAATAGGGGACAGAGTGAAAATCATGGAAATATCAGAAAATTTTCTAACTCTGGGAACTTTTAGTGCCCCTGGTGCCCAGGGGCGCCCAGCTTTTTGAGGGGCCTAAATCAGCAGTAAGGGTTTGCAAATATGCTCAATCTCTCCAAAATTCAGACAGCTTCGCAATGGGTGTCTTCGTTAGAGCATCCGAGTTGTCGTTCTCCGGTAAATCCATATCGAGGTGAAGATATAGAATGAAGGTTTAAACTTGAAGATAAAATCTGATGAAAAATATTCTAAAGTCTGGAGCAAATGGGCGCCCCTAGAAGAGAAAGGCACTGATGATTTCGAAGGCCCAAACGAATGAATCTGCCAGTGAAGCCTCCAACATGTCTTCTTCAGATCAGAACAAGCTTTCCAATGAGACTACCGGCACGTCAATCGAAGATGGCAGTCATCAGATCCAACAGGCGGAATAGAGGGTCTGACAAGAGTCAAAGTCAAAAGCAGAGAAGAAAATACAGAATAATGGCCAACTCTGGTGAAGTTCAGTGCCCCAGGTGCCTAGGGGCGCCCAAACTTTTGGTGCCTCAAATTCAACTATTTGACAAAGTGACTCCCAGAAGACCCCTCTCAGAATCTCCTCAACTCCGCAATGAGCCCAATCATCAGTCAATCCGACGCCCAGATCTTCAAATCTAATAGGATCATCTGTAGAAGAGGAATTGATGAAGAAACATAAAAGTTCCTAAGTCTGATGAAGGTGGGCGCCCCTGGAGAGAAAGGGCGCCCAAGGTTTTGAAGCATGAAATGTTAAAATTTGCTGATAAGGCCTTTAAGATCACTTCGTCGGATTCATCCAAGCTATCCAGTGAACTTGTTAGCCAGTCAATCAGATCAGCGTAGCTCCCGGAATCAAGATTTCATCAGAAGATCAAAGGGAAATGAAGAACTTGAAAATCATGCAAAAATGGCTTACACTGTGAAAGTTCGGAGCCTTTTGAGGAAATAGGCTCCCATGAATTTGAAGGTCAAAACGAAGTTTTTCGCCAGAGGTGCCTCCAAAACAATCTTCTCAGAATCAGTCAAGCTACGCGATGAATCATCCAGTTCATTCATCGGATCAATCTAGAAGCCGGAGATCGAGGTCAAACCAGGGGTCAAAATAGAAGAAAAGTTGAAAATTCTCGAAAAAATGGCTAACTCTGAAGCAAATGAGCACCCCTAGCCAAGAAGGGTGCCCAACTTGTCATGCCTTAGTCAAAATTCTCAAGTTTTAAAATTGCAAGATGAAGTGAATGTCTAAATTCATTGAACAAGTTGAGTTTAGGGTTTTAAGATTAAAGCAAAAGAAAGCAAAGCTATTTCAAGCCCTAAATCTATTTAAGACATCTCTTCCTTTCAGTTTTCATCATTTTTGCAAGTGGCTTCCAAAGAAGAAAAGCGGAGCAGCAACTTTGAGGTTTTATTTCAAGATTCAAGAGGTCAAGGTTGCTGATTTTTATGAATAATTTTCAGATCAACAACATAAGACCTTGATTTTTCATGCTTTTTCATCTAGAAGATCAAATTTTTGAAGGAGAAGGTCAAAGAATTTTAGTTTTCAGCCATCTGAGTTTCTTCGTCTCATTCTTCTGAAGAATTTTTGGAGAAATTCGTCAAGTTGCAGCAGCTGCTTTTTCCTTGCATGTTAGTGAAATCTTCAGGGTTTCCAATTTTTGATCATCTGGGTCTTCTCAAAATAGTCTTCTGAAGAAAACCCATATCACAGCTTTTTTTAAGAAGATTTCAAATTTTAGGGTTGGCTGCTTTTTAGATCAGTCATCAGTGTTTTTCAAATCTGATCAACTGGGTCCATTTTTAATTGTATTCTAAACAAAACCCAGGGCTAGCTTTTTCGGTGAAAAATTGAAGAAATTAGGGTTTGCTGCTTTTTCAATCTAAATTCAAGATTTTCAAAAACGAATGATATGGGTTGTATTGCAACGAAATTCTAAGCAAAACCCATATCTCAGAAAAAATTCCAAAAATTTGTCCGTTTAAGGCCGAAAAACCAGCATTCTAAAAATAGAAAGTTGCTCAAAGCTTGTCTAAATATAGACGAGTTTACAGTCATTTTTCAAGGTTTTCAATATGGAGTACACTCCTCTCGAGTTTAAGACCAAATCAGCACTATGTCAAAACTTCATCTCAGCTGAAGAACGAAAGAAGGTGTGATATGAGAAAAAGGAAGGGTATCAAAAAAGAGTTGTGCAATATTCTTCCGTTGGAAAATCAAAAGTGTCAGAAGCATAAAGTTGCAGAGCCGCCAAGTTATCAATTAGTGAGTCATCTTTTCGGGCAGCAATGTTTTTTAAGAATAGAACTCATAAAGCAACTGAAGAAGTGATTGATTCTCTAAGTTTGATCATAGAAGGCGAGGAGATCTTGGAGGATCAGAATATTGCCTTAGATAGTATCAATGCACCTGACCAGGACCCAGTTTCCTGCTTTTTAGCAGATATGATTGAGATTTAAAACGGCTTTCATCTAGAAGCTTTCTTTCCGCTTTCTTTCTATTCTTGGAACAATTCTTATCCATTCTTTGAAAAAGAGAAAGAAGATAAATTGTAATAGTTGGCATTTCCTGCTTTTTCCTGCTTTTTTAGGTGTTAGATGTTATCTTCTTTCTAGATTTAGTAATAAAGCTTGCTTGTTGAGCAAGCCCTAGATTGTAAAAGCAAAGAGATTTTAGGGTTCCCTACTCCTCTGCTTGCCTATAAATAAGAGCCTTTGCTCATTAGTTTTCTTTAACCATGCTAGTGATAACAAAATGCTGAGCCTATTGTGCCTTCTACTTGTTATTCGAGTGTTGTTCAATTGTGTTATGATAAGCAAATTGTTGAGCCTCTTTAGCCAACAAGGAGTTAGTGTGATTGCTGTTTCTATCGTGTAAGAGCAAGATTGCAAGCCTCTTTAGCTGTAAGTTCTTGTTCCGTGCATGTGTTAGGATAATCTTTGTTCCAGAAGTTTGAGAAATAAAATCATCAGCCTCCTTTGCCTTGGTATAATGTCTCAGATTTCCGTTATTTGTGTTATGCTTTTATGATCTTAATTTCAGCTTACATTGAAGTGTGTAGATGTTTGTTGGAAAGAGTTTATTGAAGCACTTTGTCAGAGAATCAACCTTGTTCATTTCTAGTTTCTCTTGCTCTGCGTATTACTTGAGAAGTTAGAAACGTCTTTAGCTTAAGTTAGTCGTAGTTGAAGTTCTTAAATCAGAAAATCTCAGCTGCGGCGTTTGTGTTTTATAAACCTTGCACTCTAGCTGATCAAAAAGATAGGCAACTTAGTTCTTAGTTTACTTTCTTTCAACACCATCAGCAAGAGGGAGCTTCCCCTCCTAATTTGAAGAGCAGTTTATCTGTGCATAGCTGTTCGTTTCAAATACGCATTCCAGAGGTGCAAATTTAAATGCCAACAGATGTGCAGACAGCTGATTTCAGTCCATTAAGAACGAAGAAATAATCACAAGTGTGGATTCAAGTTCCCATTGACAATCGGCAGATATACTATCCCAACTGTACAGAAAGCCAAATTTGTTTATGCTGAGATGCAAATCATGACAATCAAGACTTATAGGTATAGGTTTGATTTTGATTATCTGGATGTCAGAAGGCAATTGCAAAAGGGTCATCATCACAAGTACCGTTTTGAAGACATCTAGGCTGATTGCAGAGATGAAGAAGCCATTCGCAAAATGGATTATTGCAGGTTGACCGTGCAACAGATCAAAGACCTTGATATTGTTGACCTACTAGAGGATTTTACAGATCCTGGCGATATCATGAATGTTGTCTATGATGAAGAAGAGGTTTCTAAAAGGCCGTTGCCCGCAATTCAATGGTCTAGGAAAGAAAGTACTAGCATGAGAGAGAGATTGGCGCCAATCCTATCCAATACTGCAGAATGGTTACATAAGCATGGTTTTGAAATGAAAAGTTTCAGAACAGATTCGGAAGGAGAAGAATCCGAAGCAGAAGCTCGTCGACAGCAAGAACTCCGCATGAAAAATAAATTAGCGGCTGTTCCCACTTCTTCACGAAGAGGTCCCAGGATCAAGTTTACTATTGGCAAGAAAGATACCCAGGTCGTCCTAGAAGGAGAAACCACGAAATCTGATCCATCTCGCTCTAAAGGTAAAAAGGTTGTTCCAGAGGAGATAGATTCCGATGAAGAAGGTACTTCCAGTGACCAATCCGCTGAAGATGAAGACTCAACAGAAGCAAACTCCAATGCAGAAGAAGTTTCTGAAAGCGGGCAAGAGTCTGAAGAAGATTCTGAAGAAGAATCTGAAGGTGATTCCAAAGGTGAATCGGAATTGGAGAGACAAGAGGGTGATCAACATGAACCCAGGCATGATCAAGAAAGAACTATGTCTCCACCTGAGAATGTAGTTGAGGAAATTCCCAGAACGTCATCGCCTGTGATTATAAGTGTTCCTCATACCCCTCCAAATTCGAGTACCCCTCCAGCTCCTATTCCCTCATCACCCATTCCTACCACATGCATTCCTGCAGTAGAGGTATCCACTATTCCTGCAGCATCAACCCCGCTTGATACTCCCTCAGTGACAAGCATTCATACGGTTGATATATTGTCAAGTCCTCCATCATCCATTCCTAGCCTGTCTTCACCAACGTATGATCACTTCTGAAAATGAATTCAATCGGTTCATGAATGAGTCAATGCGCGATTAGCTCAATGTGCAGTCTACAAGAGCAATGATGACAGACACTTCTCCTATTGTCACGATACCCATGGTAACTTCAGAAGTGACAATGACTTCAGAGGTGACAACGACGACTGAGTTGATAGTGAATCCAGAAGTTCACACCTCCTTCCTTCCCCCTTGGCTGATATCTCAAGTATCAAAGCAGAAGAAGCAAATGATCTCTCCAGAGGAGCTCGACCTCGAAGAGATAGTCCCACCAAAGGCTAAAGGGAAGAAAAAGGAAAAAGTATACTCAAGGCTAAACGTTGACAAGACTGGCCACAAGTGTGCGGAGATTGGCATACCACCGCAAGAAGAAGGAGATGTCAATATGGAGGACTACACGGTGACAAAAGTCCAGCTTGGCAAGGTTACCAATGAAAGTGCAAAAGCAGATGCGCAAGTGACATTGGATATCTTGGCTGGAAGACTGGATAAAATGGAGCAAGCTCACAATATGTACAAATAGAGGGCAGAGCATTAAGCCACTATTGTAAAGAGACTTGCAGGATCTCCAACTAATGCGCAACCGCTGGCAGTGGTAAGTATTGAGGACCCAGCTGTCAAGAAAGCTGAGAAGTTCGCCTCCAAAGGCAGGGTGTTGGATGATTTCATTGAGAAGATCATGGAACACGGATCTCAGATCATAATTGCTGCAGATGAGAAAACTACTTTGTTGGCCAAGCTCACCACGGAGCTTGATAAAGCAAAAAGTGTACTTTCCCAAGAGCGCAAAGATATGGTAAAGTGCCTGCTGTCATGGTCACAGATGAAGCAGGTAAAGCTCAGTAAATTGGTGGAATTCGGGGTAATTCCCGACAAAGAAAAGTTCATTGAGGTAAGGGAATCTTTGAAACACCGAATTCAAGTGATTCAATCTCTTACAAAAGATCTCCACCAAGTGCAGGAAGATTTCGAAGGGCATCGTGTTATTCTTGAAAAGGGTATCAAGGAGTTGCCAGGACAACTTCTTGAGGAAAATCGTATCCTCCTGCCAGCCATAGAAATATCCCAGATCTTCAAGGAAGCCATCATGAAGATGATTGATAGCGCAGACTTTTCAGAAGCCTCTCTGAACGTCATTTGTGATACAAGGCTCACATTGGATAATATGAAAACGCATCTTGACAGGTGCAAGAAGGTTCACTCATCTGCCATGAGATTGATCACGAGAATTCACACCATTGTGGATTACACCGTTGGTCCGGATGAGAAGTTCGTGTAGGAGACCAGGAAGAAATACGAAGATTTCCGCGCCCAAAGCAAGGAAACATGAAGGTTCCTGATCTCCAGTGTTAGACATTTTCGATGCATCCTTTTATGCATCTTGTAAATATTTCCTGACATTTTATGTCTTTTTGTAAATTATAATTGCACCAAGTTCGAGATGTAATTTTTTGAAAACAAATTACACTTTGACTTTGGTCAAAGTTAGGTGAGATCTCCTTGAATCGCTCACCTAACTTTCCTTAATTTTCTCAAGTTAGTTTCCTAATTTTGCTCATCCCTCTTTCTATAAATATGAGGGATTTCTATTGTATTAAGGATCTTTTAGTATTTTGCAACGAAGTGCTGCCCTTTTTGAAACAAATTGTGAAACTTTGTGTTCTTACTTTGCGAACAAAATTTGATCAATAAAGAAGAAGATTGCAAACCATACTTTGTGTTGGATTCGATAATCTTATGAATTGATCTCTTTTGGTGGTAATTAGTAAGTGATATCTGAAAGACTCTAAGCAATTCATGTAAACTTTGTGTTACATCTTTTACTTAGATTTACATTTGTGTTTTGGATACTATGGCTGGATGATCTACAAGACTTTGCGCTTGTAATCGTTTATGCTCTTTGGATATTTTGGTTGAATGATCTACAAGGCTTTGCGCTTGTAATTGTTCATGTTCTTTGGATATTTTGGTTGAATGATCTACAAGACTTTGTGCTTGTAATTGTTCATGCTGTTTGAGGAATTGCTGCATCTAAGAAGACTTTGTGCTTCTAATGCGACAAACGAGACATCTATCACAAATCCACCATTGATAAAGCTACGAAACGACTTTGTGCCTTCGTGAGCTTTCCCCTTTATTTTACTTGTTTATTGTTAATTACTTCTGGTATCTCTACGGTTTGCTTTGACAAGATAGAGGTATTGGTATTACTGCTAGTTGATTGTTTAAAGTTATTAAGAATTGAGAACTTCCAACAGTGAATTATTGTAAACATCTTCTCTGAAAAAAGAGAGAAGGATGAATGTGACACACCCCCCCCACTTCGTAAGTATTGTGTACATTGTGTAATTACTCTAATTGTTTTACCATTGCTTCCGTCAGCAGTAAGAAGGGTGCCTCCCCTTTTCTGAGAGGAGAGATTCATATCTCACATAGCTGTGGATGAAGTCCTAGTTGTGTAATCTATCGAAAAGTTGATTACATAATTTTCACCCAACACTTAGAAAATTTCATCAACCTACCTCCATCTTCTTGAGGGCACATTTGGCTAGGTGGGCAGGAACTTTTCTTGCCTTAGGAAAATTTCTCAACTTCTTCCCTCCACCTTGGGCGCATTTGGAGGTATGCTCAGGAATTTTCAAGACTTAGACAAATTTCCAACATCCTTCTTTAGACTAGGCGCATTTGACTAGGGGAGGAGGAATTTCTCCTGACTTAGTTGATTTTCTGAGCTCCTCTCAAGGCAGGGCGCATTTGAGGGGTCCTGCAGGAATTCCAACGCCTTGGCAAGTTCTTCCCCTGACCTGCTTCAAGTTGGGCGCATTTGGGGGTCTGGACTTCCATTTTCAGACTTAGACAAATATCTATGCCTCCTGCCTAGCTTTCTATTTTTAGAAAGTTCTGGTGCTCTTGTGACTTCCATGGATTCTTAGTGTTTCAAGACCTGATTTGGTTGACCCTGACCCTTGTGAGGTAATTGTCGTGTTCACACTTGTCATCTGTGTTGGCCTGCTATTTATAGCTTGTTCTCGGAGGTGACTTGCTATTTATAGTAATTGCTTGATTTCAAGACTTATGCAACTCTGTTTGATGTGAAATTTGCTCCATGGGGTCCTTGTGGGTTGACTGACCCGTTCACACTGGTGCATTGCGCTGCCCTACTATTTATAGCCTATTTGAGAAGTGCCTTACTATAAATAGTAAGTGCTCAGATTGCCTTCAAATTTTATTAGTGGAATCCTTGAAAGATACTGATTGCAATGGGATACATTAGTTTGCAAAGATTTTGGCATTTGACTCTTCATTTTGGGTACCGAAGCTGGAAACCCTAATTTGACTTGCATGTCACTCAAATGATCTCCGTTTGACCCCGTTTCTGTTGCATGTCGCTCTGTTCGTGGTGCTGAAGTGCTGGGTAGCTGCTAGAGTGATCCTGCTAAAAATAGTAAGTGCCTGAAAAAGTAACCAATCAGCTACCGGATGTGTTTGCATGTCACACAGTCCGAGGGATCTCACAAAACCCAGAAAAAACCCAACAAATTGGTCAACATGCGAGCATTGGCTAAATATAGCAAGTTCTCGAAAAGTGATCAACTCTGCTTGCATGTTACCTCGTTGCGTAGCTCTCGAAAAACCCATAAAGAATATGCTGACATGCACTGAGAAATCTTGCATGCAAACCCTAAAATTTGCTCTCGAAGACAACTTTGCATAAAGGTCCTAATCACTGCGAAGCTCCTGAAAAACCCACATAGAATATCCAGACATGCGTTGAAGACTCCAACATGCAAACCCTAAAAGTAGCCTCCGAAGTCAAGATTGCTGAATGTTATCATCTCATCTTGCATGCTATATCATTGTGTAGGTCTCGGAAAACCCAAAAAATATTCTCTAGACATGCACCGAAAAACTTCGCATGCAAACCCTGAAAATGGCCTCTGAAGTCAAACTGCTAAAAATAGCAAGTTGTCAGATCTAGCTCAGAATTTGTAGGCAGATAACTCAAAGTGTTTTGAATGGTGTAATAGTAAAAATTCCATTAGCCAACTCAATCTGACCTCAAACTGACATGAAGAGTGCAAACCCTAATTCTAAAGACTTGGCCAAAAACTCAATTCAGATGGGCACCTCCCCGGAAAGACAGACGGAGCAAAAGAGAGACAACGACAAAACGACCCAAAAGCAAAGCCAAAAGACCCGAATGAAGCAAAAATTAGGGGGTCCCCATTTGCAATGGGGTGATGTGTGAAAAGGTCACAACACCATCCTGCTGTCACTCTTTAACATTGAAGTGTTTGCTCATTCCTCCTCCCTAGCCTTGAGGACATTTTAGTGCTTGAGGATGATCTTTAATTCTTGGGCCCTCATCATTTCCTTCATCCTGATCTTGAAGGATTTTCTTGTCTTGGACTCGACCATTTCTTCCTTGCCACCTGCCTCTCTAAGTTGGGTGCATATTAGGTCTTTGTGGGGGAATTCCAACACTTAGCCATTTCTTCCAACATCTCCCTTCATGGTTTGGGTGCAAATGAGACATCATGGAGGAGTTTGAAACATGTAACTTTATCCCCTTCCAAGGTGCTAATGTTGCCCTGGAGTACTTGCTCCATCAGCCCAAATCATCATGCTTTTGGTCTCGGTGTTCACCCTGCAAAACAAACAAAAGGAAGAGCATCAAAACACTTATAGTATAAATCCACTTCACTTACCTAATTTCCATGTTTTGATTTCCGAGGTCTGATTGATCTCTGGATCTAATAGAGTTCATCATTTTTCGCTAGCAAATTTTGCTTTCTTCATAATTTTTCATCATGGGCGCATTTCCTTGGGTGTCATTTCATGTTGATGCCTTAGAAACTTTTTACTCAACTTCTTCTTAGGGCGCATTTAGAAGGCTCCTGCTTCATTACCTGCCTTAGAAAATTTTCATATCTTCATCCATTCCCCCTTGGGCACATTTAGAGGGGTGTTTTCTCATTCATCTCCCTCTTGCCTTAGAATATTTTGCCTCTTGGAGCTTGGGCGCATTTGATGGGTTGAGCTCATATTTGATGCCTTAGACAAATTTCTTGCTCTAACTTCTTCTTTGGGCGCATATGACCCCTTGTGCTTTTGTTTCTTCCCTTAGAAAATTTCTCACCTTGATGTCTTTGCCTTGGGCGCATTTTGAGAGGTGTCGTTTCAAGTTTATGCCTTACGAAAATTTTCATTTCAACTTACCCTGCCTTGGGCACATTTGAGGGGAGGTGTTCTCATTTTCATTGCCTTAGACATGTTTTATGTCACCTACTCATCTTGGGCACATTTCACCCCTTGAGCTTTTGTTTCATGCCTTAGAGAAATTTCTTACCCAACCTCTTCTTCCTTGGGCGCATTTGAGTGTTATTGCTTTCATTCTAATGCCTTAGAAACTTTTCATGCCACTTTACCCTTCCTAGGGCACATTTTAGAGGGGGGAGTTCATGACTTAAACAAACTTCACTCAACTCCTTCAAGGGTGCATTTGGACCCTTATGCTTTCATCTTCCACGGCTTAGAAAATTCTCATGTATCTCCTCTCATACCCTGCTTCATGGGCGCATTTAGAGAGGTGTTAGTTCATTTTCTATGCCTTAGACAATTTTTAGCCAACATGTTATCTTGGGTGCATATTGAGGGGTTTGCTTCCTTTCATGACTTAGAAACTTTTTGATGCCACCTCACTCATACCTTGGGCGCATATGAGGGGGTCTGCTTCCATTTTATTTTCTTAGCAAAATTTTCAACCTCTCCATGATACCTAGGGAGTATTTAGAGGGGTCAACTTCCGTTTTTCTTTGCCTTAGAGGAATTCTTTCAAACAACTTCTACTTGAGGGCACATTTACTAGGTCAACTTCCATTTTTTCCTTAGAAACTTTTCCAAACCTCTTGCTTGCCTTGGGCGCATCCATGGGGCTGTACTGCCATTTCCTATGCCTTAGAAAAATTTCTTGCAACTTGCCCTCCCTTGGACACATTTGAGGGAGTCTCCTTCCATTGTTCATGACTTAAATTTTTTTTTTCACATCTTGTTACCTTGGGCGCATATGAGGGGGCTCCTGCTGTTTTCAATGCCTTAGCAAAATTCCAAACCTCCTTACACCTTGGGCGCATATGGGGGGTCAGTTTCCAGTTTTTTTGACTTGGAAATATTTTTTAAGCCACCTTGATGCCTAGGGCGCATTTGAGGGGTGGTCAGGCAACTTCTCATCACTTATAAAATTTCTTGCATCCCTTCTCAACTTGGGCGCATATGAGGGGGGCTCCTGCCATTGTTCACTTAGAAACCTTTTCATCAACCTGCTTCATGATGGGCGCATATTGGAGGTGCTGCCTCCATTGTTCATGCATGCCTTAGCAAGATTTCTTTCAACTCCTCTCAGCTGGGGCACAGATGAGGGGTGGTGTTTCCATTTCCCAAGACTTAGAAATTTTTGCCATCCAACTCCTTCCTGCCAAGGGTGCATTTCAGAGGTGATGCTTCCATCTTGAGGGCGCATTCTAGAGCTGGTGCTTCCATGTTCATGACTTAGAATTTTTTTTAGCCCAACCTATCTTGGGCGCATTTTACCCCTTGAGGTTTTCATCTTGCATGCCTCAAGCGTTTTTGCATCTAGAGTGTTAAGGAAACCTCTGAGGGTGACTCTTGAATACTTAGCTGATTTTGACTGGCTTTCCCTCACTTTCTATTTTTAGTAAATTTCTGATTCTCGAACTTCTACAACTCCTCTTGACTTGAAATTTTCCCAACGTGATCCTCATGACCTATTTGACCTGTTCACACGTGCCCTTCGCACTGACCTACTATTTTTAGCCCTATGCTGGAAGTGACTTACTATAAATAGTAAGTAGGTGGATTGCGCTCAAATTTTACCAGTAGATTCTTTGAAAGATGCTAATCGCAATGGGATACATCAGTTTTTCATTTTTCTCGAGTTTTACCCCTCATTTTAGGCACCAAAGTTGGAAACCCTAATTTCATTTGCATATGCCTCTATTGACCTCCGTTTGACTCCGTTTTTGTTCTAGACTACTTTGCTCGTGAAACTGAAACTCTAGGGGCTGTTGGAGTGAACCTGCTAAAAATAGTAAGTTCTTGAAAAAGTGATCAACCAACTGCCCGATGTGTTTGCATGTCATACTGCCCGGGAGATCTCAAAAAACCTAGAAAAACCCAAAAAATTGGTCTGCATGCGAGCACCTGCTAAAAATAGTAAGTCATCAACTTGACTTGCATGCTATATCATCGCGAACCCAGGAAGACTATCCTGACATGCATTGAAAAATCATACATGCAAACCCTAAAAACTGCTCCCGAAGGCAAAACTGCTAAAAATAGAAAGTTGTCAGAATTTGCTCAAATTTTGCAGGCAAGCAGTTTGAAGTGTTCTAAACGTGGTGTAGCAGTCAAAATTTCAAAAGTCCTGAGAAAAGGGTCCCAAATTGAGTACTTACTAAAAGTAGTAAGTTGTCAGAATTCAGTGAAAATTTAATGGGAACCTTTCTGAAGCCTTCCAAACGCATTGCCAAGCTCAAATTTCAATTTGCTCACTTAAATTGACCCCAAACTAGCCTAGAGAATGAAACCCCTAATTTCGCAGACTTAGCCAAAATTTCAACTTAGGCCCAAAGATGGGCACATCCCCGGAAAGACAGAAGGAATAAAGAGAGACAGCCCCAAAACAACCCAAAACCAAAGCCAAAAGACCCGAACAAGACAAAAATTAGGGGGTCCCCATTTTGAATGGGGTGATGTGTGAAAAGGTCACAAGTAGGTGGGTCAAATGCCTTTACCCATCCCTTCAATGGTTCCATTAGTCCTTCATTGGAAAGTACCACTAACCTTTCTTCTATGATGTTGGGCACCATCACGGAAAGTCTTTGAAATTCAGTGATGAATGCATCAAGAGAGTTGTGTTGCCTTAATTGTGCAAGCTCCCGAAACTGCATCTCAAGATCTTTCCTGTCTAATCTCTCAATGAGTTTATTGGTAAACTCATCATATGTGTCAATTAGGTTATGGCCAAGTGTGACCAAACCGTGATAACACCATTCGTGGGCAGCTCCATCTAGGTGTAGAGTGGCAAACTTAATGGCATACAATTCCGGCATTGGCCTCAAGGACAAATAATTGTCCAACTTTTGGACCCAAACTCTGGCAATGCACTTGTCATTTCCATCAAAGTGAGCTAGGGTCACCTTCACTAAGGCTTGCTAATAGTCCCTTAGTGCCATAGGACCTTTGTTATCAAATGTTCCACCTCCTTTCTTCTTCTTTTGGTTCATAAATTGTTCTAAGGACAAGATGTCTCGAATCTCTGCAGGAAGAGTTGCATACTCCGTATAACTAGCCTTCACCTCTTCTACCATGGGAATTTTGGCTTCTTGTTCTAGTGGAGGTTCCTCCCTTCAAGTGAAGGTAGGTTGGAGGGGTTTATTGATGAACCCAATGAGCATGCCAACAGTGTGTCCATTCTTTCCTTAGGGATTATTGACATTTGAAGTGCTAGCTTCACTGTTTTGAAACTGAGGTGTGGGAGCCACATTTTGGTTTATCTTAGCCAACAATTGTGACACCATGTCCAACATGATAATCAAACTTGCTTTCTGTTCTAGCATTCGGCTATCTAGCAGGGTTGTTCCCTCATCCCTTTCTTCCATGACCTCTGCTAAACTGACACTATCACCCTTTGGATTCTGGCGGGCTCTAAGGGCTTTTGAAAAGGTTTCCTCAATTGGGGTCTGAGGTATCTGAAACAACTGCTTTCTTTTTTCTTTGTTGTAGTATCTGATTTCTCTATCACTCAAAGAGAATTTAGCAGTTGCAAGCAACTGTTGAGGGCATAGGCTAGCAGGATGACCAATTTCGATACCACTGTAATAATCACCCCTAATTTTTGATTTTTAAACTTGTTAGCACAAAAACATAAAGTAATGATAATCAACTAAATCAACTTCCTTACAGTTTTTGATCACCAAGTTCCCGATGTGGGCGAGGTGAGAGCATACAGTGGTAAGGATTATATTAAACTAAGTTGCTAAAGTAAACCACTTGTTCAATGGGGTGAGTAGAGCACATCCACTTATGTAGTGAGCAAACTAATACAATAATGAAAGTAAATCAGCTCTTCCGCTTTTTAGTGGTGAGCAAAGTGCCAAAGACCACTTATTTAGTGGGGTTAGTACAATGAAACTACTTATTCAGTGGGATATGTAAATGATACCACTTATTCAATGGGGTAAGTAGCAAATCAAAACAGGAGATAAGTCATTGATGGCACTACCAATCAATGTTACAATATGAGCTCATTACAATTCAATTCATGAATATTGTATGATTGCTGCTTACAAACTTGAGATGAAATGAAGATGAAATTAACCCACAAATGAACCCCAAACAATCAGAAATCAACACCCAAAAAGGATAATGTAATTATACCTCAATCCGGGAGCACATGAAAGTGTGAAACAATCTGATAATGGATTGTATTAGGTCTGATATGAAGGACAGCGGGTCTGATACACCATAACTAGCAAGTATGCAATTGGCACACCACCCAAGGAGCTCACCGATACACCAAAGATCACCCCAAAATTGTTTGCAAAGGCCTAGAGAGGTCTAGACATGATCAAGGAAGCTCAACAAGGTAGGGAAGGTGGGGCGATTCCCTCTAGAAACATCATGCCCCCTTATTCAACATGGTATGACTTGTTCCAATAATTCAGAATCTTTTGCTAAAAATCTGCAAACACACCCTTCCTAGTCGCAACAGTACCCAGAAGATGATTCCACAAACTCCAATCTGCACTAGCAATTGATAGGTATGGCTTTGTTATACCCAAAATTATTTTTTGTTTCAAAGAGACATTTTTGTTAAAATGATATAGGTCATGTAAAAATGTTGTCAAAAGTATGTTTTAGGTCAAACCAAACATAGGCTTTTTGTGGGTTTGTGTCAAGAAACAATGTGCAAAATTCTGAAAATTTGAAAATTATGGTTTCGTGCCCCTATTTTTAGGGAAACCCTTGAAAATAGGACCTTGCCGGAATTCATTGAAAATGATTTTGATAGGATGAATTGACTTCACGATCACACTGGTCAAGTCAAAATCACCAAAAAGTTAGTTTTAGTTTGGTGGGTCTATTTTTTTATTTTTTAGGAAGAAAGCTAGGACCTCCGCAGCCATTAATGGCAGATTGGCCAGTACTATTGATGTGTTTTTTATGACCGCACCAAACAACAAAATAAAGTTACCAACGACGACTCTATTCTCTCTTGATCAAAGTATCCAACATGCTAAGATTGCGAGAAAGTTCATGCATTCAACTCTAAGGTTCCTTCTATGCAATGGATAGTCTCAGTTGGTTCGTTGTGATTATTTGGTATCACGAGGGGACTTACATAATTGTTCTACAATGGACAATAGACTGCAGACTAAAGGGTTTTCATGTGATTCGAAAGATTTGTCAAGTAAGTGCAAGCTTCCTAATACTAACCAGAAATATGTTGAATTTAAATGGGTGCAGGGATAAGAGATGCTATAATCTACTCTAAGTGTGGGACGTGGTGATCGGCTTCAGCAAACTTCAACCGGACTTCGCTTTGCCTTGCTTCGGACAGCCTCCACGAAGTCGGTGCAATCTTCAAGGGAGTAACAAAAAGTATTCAAATCATAACTCAACATAAGGACATCATCACAACGATGCATGACAACATGTGAATCACAATTAAATTTAGGTTCAAATGGTTCTAGTTGACCACGTAGGGCAAACCCACCGTCAGTAGGCTCGCTAGTGGTATGGATTAGACGAAGCTTGCTTGAATCAAACACTGCATTCCACAATTACTAGCTACTTGCATGAAATGAAATTTATTCTACTTTAAGATCCTACTTGAATCAAAAGGACGAAGAAACCTTGCTAGCTACTCACAACAAAAGATGAGATCATCATCAATGAAATTTTTTCTTATTATGAGAGTGTTCACAACAATTTCTTACAAAGCTTTCTAAGGAAAAACTTTCCTTCTTCAAACTATTCTATCAATCTATGCTAAGCTATCTCTCTATGCTCTGCTATTCTCTTTGATCTAATATCGTAATGAGGTACAAATGAGGGGGGATGCCCCTTTTATAGCTGGCCAAGTCCAATGGATGGCTCAGATTACAATCAGATGGATGGCCCAAATTGTGCCACCTCAACCCTAAACAAGATTCACCCTAAAAACCACCACAAAGAGGAGTGGGGCAATAAATGAGCCAAAAGATTCCCACTCACTCCCAAAATAGCATAGGCAATTAATGCCCACCATCATCTTCTAGAAGATCATCATCCAGAAGGGCGTTTCCATTTTCCTTCTCTTTGGCTGCAAAGTCAATGAATCTGGTCAGCACAGCTTCAACTTCCTGAATTGAAATAGGCGGGATGTGATCAAGCTGAAACTCCAGCACCGTAACTGTTTGCCCATGCCGAGCACAAGATTTTCTCCAGGGAACTAGAGCATCCTGAGTATTTTGGATAATGCTGGAGAAGGTTGAGGTGTTTTCAAAATCATCCTGAACAGAAGTCTTCACCTCTGAAAAGAAAGGCGCCAGTCTACTCTTCAAACCATCTACAGCCACCTCCCCAGAAGTCAGCCTCCTAGCAAAGATAGCTTCAAGCGTGTTCAGGACTCTGTCAAGAATATTCGCCATAGCCTTTTTGACTTTGACCGAATTTGCCTGTGTTGCATCAAAGAATCCTCGGCTTGTGACCACTGAAGAATACCAGCTAGTGAAGTCATAGCTATCACCCTCCTGAATTACGCCTCCTTCAACCAAAGTCCGCAAGGGCGTATGCATCAATGCCTCTAGACAGAGAACAACCTTGGTTTGATAGATACGAGCATCACCCCAAGCCTGATCAACTGTGTCCATTCGCGCCATAATGCCAAAGGCCTGTTGATAGGAATGAGCAAGATCCTCCATAAACTTCTCTGTCTCAGCTCGAACATTAGTAACCCATTTATCCGCCTCTTGTGCCATCCTCATCAAGTCCTCCAAGCTGCTAATTGATTCTTTGGGAAGCTCGGTTGGGAGTTCAATTGCCAAATTCTCTTGCCCACAAGGATGAGACAAGTGTTGTACGTAACCAATCAATGTTTTGTGTTCCTTCAATCTTTTATATTTTCCTTCGGTTCGGAGTAGCCTTTCCTTGAGTTCCTAATAGGAATTATCGTACTCTTCAATTATCTGTGCTCCAGTGGAGCGACCTAACTCCATGGTAGTGATCACATAGTTCTTTGGAATAGCCTCATCTTGATCGCACTCAACCCTAGGTATAGCCACGTGAAGCGTGCAAGAGCCATCTTCATCTGTTGAAATCTTTTAGAACTTCCTAGCCTTCTTCGTTGGAGGTGCACTGATCCTACTGAGAAATTCTTCTATCTCAACTGCTAGATCGGTCTCTACAATAGGGTCCCTTCTCATCTTGTCCCTTAGCCAATCTGGCACCACCTGTTGCAAGTCAGAAATAATAAATGGTTGTTCATCCCATGCTTCCTCTTCACGAACTTCTCCTCTACCATCATCCTGACAAGGCTCATCAAGCTCTATAGGCTAAGTATCTCCCGAACCTTGGGCCTCTTGCCCTGTAGTAGTGTCATCCTCTAATGCTGCCTCAATCTCTCGCTGGAAGCGAGTATCCATGGCCATCTCTTCCTCTATCTCCTGCTGGTTTTCTCTTCGAGGTACATTGACGCTCTGGCCAACTGACTCCCTACGAGGTGGCTGATTTGCCTCCTGTAATTCTCCCTCTTTATTCAACATATTCCTTTGATCAACAAACAATGAGACCTCCTGTATACTTGGAGAATGAGTCCTCAATGGCATATGTGATGCCTCTTCAATTCTTTGAGGCTTCGGCTGGACTGGTTCTTTTCTTTGTGGCTCTGCAGCTCGAGCAACTTTCTTTTTCTGTTTAACAGTGGGCGTCCTATGATCTCCCATTAAGTTATAAGTAAGAGGATTTGATCTGCTTTTAAGCCTGTTCACGTGCCTCTCTACCCATCCTCTTGTGAATGTCAAGACTAGTATGCAAAGCGTATCCAAATCTGTAATCTCTGGCTCTGACCAATCCGGAAGTGGGAGTGGTGTATTCCTCACTGTCTCATAATCTGGGTGAATAATGTTGATATCCTAATTAACCTGGTCTGGCACAGGAACAATCTCACATTCTCTAATCATGCTCAATGGTATCCTCGAAAACATCCTTCTTCTCACGTCAACTTCATCTGATGCACTTGCCCAGAAGTCCTCAATGTGCGCTTTATGTCTGAATTCCTCAGACAGTATCCATCTGATATTCCTGTGAGGATCATAATGCTGCCTGCTGGTATGATAAGAGAGGTGGAAAAATTGAAGCTTGTTTTCCGCTTCCTTGGCTGCTTGCAGTGTTGGACAAACTTCATCTGAATTTCCCATGATGATAGGGATGTCAAGTCCTCCTTTCTTCTTCTTCTTCTAAATCTTATCATAGGCAATGAGCTGCCTAGATATTTCTAGCATCAAAATTCTGTTTGTGGGATATCAGGGCAATCTATATGGGTCAGATGAAAACCCCTGTAGCCTGATGTAAGTGAATTTCGGAAATTGGATAAACCAACATTTGTACCTCTCAATCAATTCCTAAGCCTCCTTTGATATTCTGTGATGAGTTCTTTGCTGAAGCAACCTCGTTATGTGCATCGTGAAGGCATCATTGACTCTTTTGTAGTGAGAAGTGCTCGTCAAGTGCAACTGCGGACAAGCCTTATGAATCTTGAATTGCTGAGAGCCACACCCAATTGGCTCCTTGTATGATATCCCCTTGTACTTTGTCATCCGGGTCAGCATGTAGATGATATAGGAGCTCATATAAAATGTCTTCGTTCTCAAACTTTTGAGTTCATGCAAATTGTCGCTAATCATCACTGCCTAGTCAACATGCTCTTTTCCTTCCAGCACAAGGTTGATGTAGTAAAACATTTAAGGCTCAAAGATGAACGATTGGGGGCACCCTCCAACTTTGCTGAGCATCATAATTAAGTCACAATACTCCCGCTTCAAGTCATCTAGATTATCTGCTTTGGCAGCTTTGTGTGAGTTGGCTTAGGCTTGTTCATCCAACGAGAGTTTATCATATCAGTACACCTTTCAAATGTAGAAGCATACATTCGTTCAACTCATTCTCTCATTTTGTAAATCATTTTCTCATGGGCAGGAATTCCAAATGCTTCTCCAATAGCCTCAGGCGTGAGGTTGGCAAACAATTTGCCGTTCGGTGAAACGATAGTTCTTCGCTCTGAGTTGTAGTAGTTAGCACATTCCATAATCAGCTCCAGGCATTGAATTGCTAGTGGAAAACCAGTAGCTGCATAAATTCCATTTCTGACAATATTGTGCGAAGTGATTGATGGATGATGGCCACCTATCCCCAACATTCGTCTTCTGAAAGCCTCCAAATTGAAGGAGCCAAGGTTTGTATCACTCAACTTGCCCAACTTCAAAGAAAACTTTGACTTCGACAGGAAAGACTTGCTTAGCTTCTTGATTACAGCCTGTCTTGATGCATTTGCTTTGCTGGATTCAACATTAATCTCCTTGCCAACCGCTTTTCTATTTGCTTCAGCCATCCTGCAGAAATGAAAAAAAAAAAGAAACAAAATTTAGAAAAATAATTACTTTGAGATTGCCAGCTGAATTCCGAGAATGAAAATCCTCAGCACCGAATTTCAAACTCCAAACCTCAGCACCCTTTCAGCAACTTTGAATTTTCAACACTTAGAAAGTTTCTCTTGCAACAATACACCTCGCACTTAGAAGAATTTCGTCTAAACCAACTGTTGTGACCTTTTTCACACATCACCCCATTGCAAATGGGGACCCCCTAATTTTTGCTTCGTTTCGAACTTTTGGCTTGATTTTAGTTTGTTTTGTTGTTGTCTCTCTTTTCTGCTGTCTGCCTTTCGAGGATCGTTCCCGTCTGTGAGCTTAAACGTGAAATTTGGCCGAGTTTGAAAATTAGGGTTTCCATCTTTCTGGTCAGTCCGAGGTCGAACAAAGTGAATGAATTGAAAATAAAGACTAACACTGTTGTCAGTGTGCTTCCAGCGGGCCCGCACTGAAATTTCATCAGATTCTGACAACTTACTACTTTTAGTAAGTGTGTAATTCCAGGTGTTCCTTCAACATTCTTGAAGTTTTAACAGTCACACTGCATTCAGAGCACATCAAGCTGCTCACTAGTAAAT
Organism: Sequoia sempervirens; assembly: GCA_007258455.2. Classification (NCBI taxonomy): domain Eukaryota; kingdom Viridiplantae; phylum Streptophyta; class Pinopsida; order Cupressales; family Cupressaceae; genus Sequoia; species Sequoia sempervirens. Next base: position 391,750 of record VDFB02009227.1, on the reverse strand, counting down.
TTTGAGCCAGAACAGACAACTTACTATTTTTAGCAGTCCAGCTTCCGAAGCAAATTTCAGGGGTTATATGCAAAGTTTCTCAGCGCATGTCTGATGATTCCTTGTGGGTTTTTCGAGACCTTCGCGATGGTGCGACATGCAAAATGAGATAACGACTTTCAGAGTTCAGCCTTCCAGGGCTATTTTTAGGGTTTACATGTCAGGGTTTTCTTTGCATGTCTACATATTCCTTATGGGTTTTTCGAGAGCTTTGCAGTGATGTGACATGCAAACGGAGATGGTCACTCATTTAGGAACTTACTATTTTTAGCAGGTGCATCCCGGCGGCCGCCTCCCAGCACTTCAGAATCACGAGCTGATCGCAATGCAACAGAAACGAGAGCAAACAGAGATCATTTGATATGCATGCAGAATAAATTAGGGTTTCCAGCTTCGGGACCCAAAAAGAGGGGTAAAAAGTTAGAATTTTCGAAAACCGGTGTAAACCACCGTGATCAACATCTTTCAAGCTATCTGCTGGTAAAATTTGAAGGCAAACAGAGCACTTACTATTTATAGTAAGTCATTTTGGAAACAAGCTAAAAATAGCAACTCAGCAACAGGCGCCGATGCCAACAGGTAGGACACGTGGTGAGGAGCGCATCATTCGAATTTCAAATCAAACGGAGTTGTGGAGGTATCAAAAGCAGGCAGTTACTATAAATAGCAAACTACCTTTAGAAATATGCTATTTTTAGCAGGTCAGCTCAGAATGGCAGTGTCAATGGGCTAACGAGGTCGTGAAGATCTAGCGTTCAAAATTTCAAATCATTCGAGCTTCGGAGATGCAAGAATTGAAGGACTTACTATAAATAGTAGGCATGCAGGAACCGGCGAGGACAAGAAAAAATGGCTAAGTGAGTTGAAACATTAAAAAATTTCTCACCACAGGAGGATGAAATAAAATTTTCTAAGGAAAAATTTTCAAAAGTGCTGAGTGATTCAAAAAAATTTTCTAAGGAAAAGAAATTTTCCTTAGGAGAAATACGCCTAAGTCTGGTGAAGTGATGAAATTTCCTAGAGCAAGAGCAGGATTGCCAGTGAAGGAGTTCGATGATGCCAGCTGCACAGGGTCAACAAAAATATTTTCAAGTCAGAGCAACAAGAAATGTTCACGGATGTGAAGAACGGGATTAAATTTGTTTAAAAAATTATTTTTCCAAGGTTCAAAATTCAAGAAAATTAAATGAACCCGTTCGTTGTATACCCATGAGTTCATCGCGTTTTGGAGGAAATTTTCTTCTGGGTATTGAAGATTGTCAACGAGGAATGGATTTTAGTGTCTCCTGCACTTCGCCAAGGCTTTCAGGATGGAGATTTTTGATGGGCACTCAAATAATGAATTTCCTAAGGGGGAAATTTGAAATTTTTTTTCTAAGGCATGGAATAAAATGTGTTGTTGACATAAAATTGCCTTGGTCGATGAATTTGAAAATGATCGCCTAGATAATTTTTGATCAAATTCCCGATGAAAGCATTTCTTCTCGAGTTTGAGTTGGATGAAATATCAGAGTGAAGTACGCCCAAGCAGAATGCAAGATGGGTTGGAAATTTGACTAAGGCATGAAGAATTTAAGGCAAAAGTTGGCTATTGAAGACGATGAACCCTTGGAAGTTAAAGTGCGAAAATCCTGGTAAGTAAGTTGAATTTATATTATGAAGTGTTCTAATGCTCTTCTCCTTGCTTGTTTTGTAGGAGGAACGTCGAGACCAAGCGGTGACGACTTGAAGTAATGAAGAAAGTAATCCAAGATGACATTTCGACTTCGAAGGAAGAAAAGTTGCAAGAAAATGGCTGTGTTGAGACTTAGTGACAGAGAAGAAATGTTTTCAAAACTCAAGATGGAGAAAAGAATGGAAGCTCGAGCAAAGTTGAAGAACAACGTCAAGAAGAAGATCAAGAACAGTGTGAACGCGTTTCAAATCTGGAATCTTCTAGAAAGATGATGGACATTTATGGCTCATTTATTACCCCACTCCTCTTGGTGGCGGTTTTTAGGGTGAATCTTGTTTAGGGCTGAGGTGGCACAATCTGGGCCATCCAGCTGATTGTAATCTGAGCCGTCCGTTGGACTTGGCCAGCTATATAAAGGGGGAGTCCCCCTCATTTGTACAAAGTAGAATTAGAGAGTAGAAGTTAGACGATAGACATAGAGTAGAGGGACAACTTAGAAATAGTTTAGTATAGATTGATAGTGTAGTTGAAGAAGAAGGAAAGTTTTCCTTTGAAAACTTTTGCAAGAAATTGTTGTGTAAAATTGTCATAATAAAAGATCTTTTCATTGTGTTGGGTGAAAATTATGTAATCAACTTTTCAATAGATTACACAACTTGGACTTCAGCCACAGCTATGTGAGATGTGAATCTCTCCTCTCGGAAAGGGGAGGCGCCCTTCTTACTGCTAAGAGAAACAATAGTAAATCACACAAGTAATTACAAAATGTACATGAAATTCACGGAGTGGGGGGGGTGTGTTGACATTCATCCTTCTTCTCAGAGAATGTTTACAATGCTTCACGTGTTGAAGTTCGATTCTAATAAAAACAACAACTGGCATGCCAATATCTCTATGATCCAAAGCTATGAAGAGTAAGTAATTAACAACAAACAAAAAGAAAATAAAAAGCTCACAAGGCACAAAGTCGTCGAAGTAGCTTTTATTAATATTGATCTCTGAGAGTACGCTTGCTACGTAGAAGCGCCAAAGTCTTCTTAGACGCAACAATTTTTCTAACAGATGAACGATTACAAGCACAAAGTCTTGTAGATCATCCAACAAAAGTGTCAATAGCACGAACGATTACAAGCACAAAGTCTTGTAGATCCTTCGACAAAGTATCCAAGAGAATGAATAATTATAAGCACAAAGTCTTATAGATTATCCAACAAGAACATGCAAGAGTATAAATGATTATAAGCGCAAAGTCTTATAGATCACTCAACCAATGATAAACAAAATAACAATGCAATCTAAATAATAGATGTAACGCAAAGTTTACATCAACCACTTAGAGTCTTTCAGATTCCTCAAACTAATCACTACCAAATCAAATCAACTTACAAAAGTATCGAATCCAACGCAAAGTCTGGCGATGCTTTTCTTTATTGATTGAATCTCATTCACAAAGTATGAACTAAAGTTTCACAAGTTTGCTTACAAAGGGCAGCACTTCACAATAGACTAAAAGATCATTTAGAATGAAAATCCCTCACATTATATAGAAAGAGGGATGAGCAAAAGAAGGAAAGAGATTGAGTGGTCAGGGAGAGTTAGGTGAGCGCATTTTAGGAAATCTCACCTAACTTTCACCAAAGTCAAAGTGTAATTTGTTTTGAAAATATTACATCTTTGGACTTGGTGTAATTACAATTTACAAAATGACATTCGAAAATGTCGAGAAATATTTACAAGATGCATAAAGGGATGCATCGGAAATGTCTAACACTGGATAACAGGAAGCTTCTTCATGTTTCTTTGCTTGGGCGCGGAGTCTTCATACTTCTTCCTGGTCTCCTGCATGAACTTTTTATTTGGAAGAACCAAGATCAAAGGACATCACCTTCGGGATCACTTGACAAGATCTGGAGAGAAACTGCAAGGATGGTGAATCAACAGGCGTTGGCAGAAAAAGCAGCATTGGGAAGCGCGAAGCGAGCAACAATGATGGGAAAGCGTGGAGCAGATGACAAGGCATGCAAAACGATACACAAAATGGAGGGAAAGAAGTTCAGGAGTAAATCAAGCAAGTTTGAAGTTCAACTGGAAAAGATTATAGAAAATTGGAAAAAGTGTAAGGGCGCCAAAATTCAGCGCCCTTACATTCTGGAAATTTCACTTTTGATGCAAGGGCGCTAAATTTTGGCGCCCTTACATTTTTCAGTGTTAGGAAAATTTTTATATTTTCAAAATGTCATAGCGCTAAAATTCAGCGCTTCTGCATTTTTTGACAATTTTGAAATGCAGATGTAGGGAAGAATGGTGATGGCGCTCGTGGTTTGCAAAGTGTTGCAATCGAAATTGGAGAATAAAGAGAAAGTAAGGGTAACAACTTACAAAGATGAAACGCGAAAAACGCTGGAGAGGGATGTCGAAAAACTCAAAAAACGTATTTGCAGTTTGAAGAAAACTCGCCCAGCATGAAGAGAGGAAGAACTAAAATCATAAACAATGAAAATGGCGAAATAAAACACTTTTAAGTGAAAGAGAAAATCGAAAACCTAACTCAAGTCGAGCAATAAATTTAGGCACGAAAAGTGGCACGATTGACGAAAAATGTGAAAAAGATGAAGAAACGCGCCAGGGCCAGAAAAAAGTTTAAGTGTCAGGAAAAAGTGTAATGGCGCTAAAATTTAGAGCTATTACATTTTGGAAAAAGTTCACTTTCATGCAGGGGCGCTAAATTTTAGCGCCCTTGCATTTTCCAGACTTAGCCAATTTTGGCTTCAGGGCAGGAGCGCACTTTTTCAGTGCCACTGCACTTTTCGCAATTCACTAAGTACGAACAGTGAGACTTCGCGAAGGAGCTCGTTTCGAAGGTCTTTGCGAGGCGAACATGGGGGAATGCTCGAATTGACTATTCAAGACTTGGGAACGCATTTCGAGGTGGCTTGAAAATCACTCCGTTATGCGTACTTGAACTTCACGAATCCTAGGAAACGGACAAGTTTCAGGGGGTTATCCGAACGAACCGCAGATTCCGGGATAATAAATTTCTTGATGGTGGAATTCGCCTTGTTATGGATAGCTAGTGAGGTTTCTTCATCCCTTTATACTTCAAGTAGCGAGTAGCCGAATTTCTTCTTTTATGCAAGTAGATGTTAGTCGTGGAATGGTGTTTGATCTACAAGCTTCATTATCCATACCACTAGCTGGCTTCATGGTGGTGTGTTCGCCTTGTGTGGTCAACTGGAAACGTTATGGGCCTAACTTCAATCACAGTTTGAATGATGGTATGCGTCGTTGTGATGGTATCTTCATGTCAAGTGGTGGTTTGAACATCTTTAGTCATCTCCCTTGAAGATTGCACCAACTCCGTGGAAGCTGTCCGATGCAAGGCAAAGTGAAGTCCGGTTGAGAGTTTGTTGAAGTTGAGCTCCATATCCCACATTTAGAATAGATTTAGACTCTCTAAACCTTACACCATTTCAATTCAGTACTTTCTGATTAGAATAGGAAACCTGCGCTTCATAGACAAACCTTCCGAGCATTTGAATTCCTTTCTCTGCTGCTGAACAATTCCGTAAGTCCCCTTGAAATACCAGCAAATCACATTGAGCCAATTGAGACTATTCGCATTGAAGGAACCTTGGAGTTGAACGCATGAACTCTCTTGCAATCTTAGCGTGCTGGATACTTTGATCAAGAGAGGATAGGGTAGCCGTTGGCGACTTTATTCTGCGTTGGTGTGGTCACGAAAAACACATCAACACCAACCTGCTTAAACAACTTCGAATTTCCCCTCTCTTCAAAGCTTAAATTCGCACTTAGCAAATGGTGAAGAAAATAAACAAAATTCACAACTCATATAGCCAAGTCGAGTTCTAGAAGAGGCTAATTTTGGCCAAGTCATTAAATTTCCACTCCTCCACTGCAGGAATTCGGAATTTCCCTCCTCTGGCAGCTACAACACTTGGCATTTGAAACATGGAATATTTGACCTTCTAGAATTTTGAAAATTTCACCCTCACTGGTATAGGTGTACATCATATTTTCACTTCGAAATCATTAACTCAAAAGCCCCCTTAAGAAAAATTCATCTCAACTGGTTAAGGCGTCCATTTTATTCTTTTCACCTGTCTTGGAAATTTATTTCATCTTTACTCTGGCTTGGAAAAATTATCCCTTAGAAATTTTATTGAAGATCGCCTAGGCATCCATCTTCAGTTTGCAATCCAAGGCATTTTCATTTTCAAAAATATTTCTTTCTTTTCCTTAGAAATTTTTTAATTTTATCTAGGAAATTTCATCAAACAGGCGCCCAGTTAAAATCTTCACTTTAAAATCTCTAGTGAGGTGTGGACAATTTCAAAATCATCTCTCTGTTGAAAATATCCAAAACCCAGAAAAAATTTCCCCTCAGAAAATGTAATATTCATGTTTATACATGCGAAGGGGTGCATTTAATTTTTTTTATTTTCCACCTTAGAAAAATATTTCCCACTAAAGTCCATTTTCACTTCTCCTTTGGGCGTACTTCTCCTTGCCTTAGGAAAATTTTCAAATCACCTCTTCAAGCTAGGCGCATTTGGACTTCTCTCCTGCCATTTGCAAACACTCAGAAGAATTTCCCACCTCCTACATAGGATGGGCACATTCTTAAGGTGGTGGAGGAATTTTCATCACTTAGAAATTTTTTATGTTTCTATCACAAACTTGGGCGCATTTACGGGGTTTTATGTTTCTATCACAAACTTGGGCGCATTTAGGGGGTCCTCAAGGAATTCCAATGCCTTAGAATATTTTTCAAACATCCTCCATAGCTTGGCGACTTGGGTGCATTTGGAGGGTGGTGAAGGAACTTTTCAAAACTTAGTAACTTTTCTCCATGCCTCTCCAAGTTGGGCGCATTTGGCTAGGTGAGCTTCCATTTCCACACTTAGAAAATATTTCACATCACTTTCTTGACGAGGGCACATTTGAGGGGTTGAGGAGGAAGTTTTCAACACTTAGCAAGTTTTCACTTTACCTTGGGCGCATTTAGGGTGGTGGGAAGGAATTTTTCAGGCATTAGACTCTTTTCCAGCTGTATCTCCAACTTGGGGGCATTTGGTTGGGTGAGGAGGAATTTCTCCTGACTTAGAAACTTTTCTTCTCATTCCTTTTTGGTGGGCGCACATGGAGGGGTCTACAGGAATTTCAATGCCTTAGAATATTTGTATGTATCACCTCCAGCAAACTTGGGCACATTTGGGGGTGTGTCTTGCCAATCTGTAGAAACCCCTGTTCTCCCTGATTCTGAAAACTGCTTGTTTTGATTGTTTTTTCTCGTTTTTTTTGGTGTTTTTGCATGACAAATGAAATTGACGATTTGAAAGAAATTGCTGAATAAATTTAAATAAAATAATACAACTCTGGAAATGATAGAATCTACTGAAACTCCTGATGCCAGACTATTTATTAATCTTCTAAAATGATTACAAATAAGATCCAATAACATGCAACTAAAAAGGCAACGATATTTTGATGAAAAACCTGATTATTGCAGCAAGCTGAAAGAAAACTCTGTGAACGTTCTGTGATAACTTCTGAATGAAGATATCTCTCTAAATGCAATAGATCAGCTGATATTTCACAGCCTCTGAACTGCAACACTGAAGATGGCTTGTTCTCCAATGCCTGTAGACAACTGAAACCCTTGGCTTCGTTCTCTGGAAGAAGACTTGATCAAAAATTGATTTCATAACATAATGAACTTTCTTCACAATGAAAAATACTTATATTCTCAAGAGGGTCGACTTTTCTCAAAAAGGCATCATTTAAATAAAATTGAATTTTATCTTTTAATATTTCCAAAGTCTCGAACGCACTTTTAATTATAAATTATAATTAAAAAGTGGCCCCCTTCGATGTTGGTCGAACCCTTCAAGAAATCACTTAAGTTATAATATTAAATAATATTATAACTTTATATTATAAGCTTCAATAATTAATATTTTAATTTGACAATTAAAATATTAATATCTTTCTCACTTTACGTCCGATTAACGAACCGTCTAAAGCTGGAGAATAAGTGATTGACTTTGCACATGACCAAACCATACTGCTAAAAATAGCAGGGGTGCTCCGCTGAATGACCTAACTTACTAAAAATAGCAAGTCAGGCAAATAATGTCCGAATGACCCTGAACGAAAGCCAACTGGTAAGTTCTGACAATCCAAAGCCAAGCCAAGCTCCAAAAGAGACCCTCTAACCATACATATTAGCCTACGAGGGCTAAGAATAGGCTAAATCCACTGAACTCGGATGCTCGCAAAATTGGGGACATTACAGTCCGCCCTCCCTGAAATTGCTTGTCCTCAAGCAATCTCTACCGCAAAGAAACCCAACTCCTCGGAAGGCCCAAAAGAAGAACTGTAAAGTGTCCCACACATCTCTAACTGTCTCATGTAGCATCAACAAAAACACAACTGCGCAAGCTATCCCTGGATCCCAAACCAAGAGTGAAAGTCTGTCCAGTCTGTCATCCTCAGACTTCCGATGCGCTCTACTATCTCCAACTTCACCATGCTGGAAATGATGAAGTAACCCAATGGGACCCATCCAAAACTCGGTGCCAAAATTGTCACCACCTGGATCCCAATACAATCTAAATTCACATCCATCTGTCATGCAGAGATAAAAACTTCTAGAAGCATCTGCTATACCAAAACTCTGCCTGTCCTCTGCTAAACCCTCGTGGATGTGATTATTGACCAAGCCATCATGCCAACTGACACCATAGTCATCCTGTAACCATGTACCCATAAGAAAACTTTCTGACATAGAAGTAGCAAACCCTGTTGGATACATATCAGCATGATGTAAAATTGACAGCTGTCCCTGCAAGTGATCCCCCACAAACTGTTGAGTCTGACGCTTGCAGCTTGTAGCTGCTAAACCCTCGTGGATGTGATTATTGACCAAGCCATCATGCCAACTGACACCATAGTCATCCTGTAACCATGTACCCATAAGAAAACTTTCTGACATAGAAGTAGCAAACCCTGTTGGATACATATCAGCATGATGTAAAACTGACAGCTGTCCCTGCAAGTGATCCCCCACAAACTGCTGAGTCTGACGCTTGCAGCTGCTAATCCCATCTTCTGAAGATGGTGAATACCCATCCCACAACGGATGGTATAACTCAGGAGCCAAACCACACTGATGCATCATCAAATCCTCCGTGTGTGGACTAAAGGAGAAGTGATGAACACTCCTCACTATGCAATCAAGATAAAATGCTCCCACCTCTGTCAATGGCTGACCATCATAATCCTGGGGAAACAAATCAGCATAAGTACCAATCTCCATACTGGATGATGCCCTACCTATCTCCTGTGACGACGATGGAGTAGTGACGTGATCTATCACACAACTCTCGGGAAAATCAACTATCTCATCACAAGAGCTCTCAACCAAAACACTCATCCCATCTGAATTAACTGCACCAATATCTGTGATAGATGTGACCACATCCTCACTACAACTCGTGGAGATAAGATCCTCATCAACTGCCTCTGTATATAACTGTACTATATCTGCAGCTGGTGGAAACTGTGCCAAACTCAACTCCACGGTAAGCTCCTCCAACCGTGACTGTGACTCTTGAAGGGCCAGCTGAGCACTCTCCAACGAGTCCATAGTCACCTCAAGCTCATGAGTGAGCTCATCGACCTGCTCCTCCTTCCTTTGCAATGCATCATAACAAATGCAATCCCACTCGAGAAGAAAATCCCTGTCTGCAAGTAGTTTTAGGTAATTTTGTTTCATCATTCCAATTGCTTCTCGAAGTGCATGTATCTTTGCAAGGGAAAAACCACTATCACCGTGCTCATCTGTCAAAGGAATACTCCAACCATACGTAGCCAACATCTGATGAGCAACATCAAAATGCTCAATGGTTGTGGCAATCATATTGTCATTCACTTTTAGTTGCCCAACCAAATGATGAGGACTCTGTAGCTTATGACCCCCATACAAGTTTTCCGGTTCACAAAATGCACTATGATATGAGGCTGATTCGTCATCACTCACTACATGATAAGCAGCATCATGTGTGCTTTCATCCATGCACACCTCAACATCTAAGGTACTGCTGCTTTGTACCTCAAAGGATGGCTCAATTGATAAGGTAGAAGTTGCTGGTATGACAGTATCTTCACACACTTCCACTCCCAAAGTAACTGCATGCCCATCCAAAGCACGATCCTGGGATTCCATATCAACGTATGAATCTTCTAGCTTGTTTTCAAGGGTTTGTTCTGGAAAATCAGACTCACCATGACATGAATCCTCCACATACAATGCTTCATTAATACCCAATTCCTGAGTACTTTCATGTGACAATTCAATAGGATCCTTTTGCACATGTGAAAACATTGCTGTCTCATGCTCATGCAAAGTTTCATCCTCGCTGTCATGAAAATCAGAAGTACCCTCTATAGTAGAAACTTCTTGAGTCACCTCTTGCAAGGATGATGTAGATAAATCATTAACCAAAGCTGTTCTAGTGTCTTCTTGAATCAAATCAGCATGTCTATCAAATTCATCATATAAATTTCTGCATACCTCATCGGAACTTGAAGACACCACATCATTCTCATGAAGAATTATATCAATCACATGTGAAGATTCTCTATCCAATTCGTGTGTAAACAATTCATAGGCTATAGTGTGATACTCCTTCCTTGCTTGCTCAGTTTTGTGGTAAAGACTTGGGTGCAAATCCATGTAACTCTTGAATGAACAGTTCTTCTTAACACGTTGAGGAAGAGTGTTATATTCTTCAAACATGCTAATCACTACCTCTTCTCTGTTTTGTGGTGTTGGAACTTTGCTGGTAGGAAGTGAAATAGATCCTTTAGGCTGTCCCAACTTTGAAAGCATGTGCTCTAAACGCAGCAACTGTCGACTGAACTTGGATTGGGATTGTTCAAGTTCTTTCAATGTTTGTTTATTGCTGGACAATGTTGTCATGACGCCCATTTTGTTGCCCAGCTGAAAACCAAATCCAACTGACTTGTGCACCACTGATTTTACAACTCTGCTATGCAATGAAAGTAATCAACTGACTTTCACTATGAAGGGCCTTGCCCGATCTTGAGGTAAATTTTCAATTTAGACATTTTGTCAAGCACTTTCCTTGGATACCCCCAGATTACTGTTTGAATTCTTTTTGCATTAAAATGATTGTAAAATGCAAGAGTTCTGTAGTGCTATATTATTATGATTTTCCAATGCAATTAAAAGTCTGAAGATGACAGTAAAAGCTGATGCAATTGCTAGATGAACAGTTATTGCTAGAAAGTATTTAAGCAAATAGATGTCATGCAATCCACCATTCACCATATATTGAGTTGCAAATATACTGACAATTAGTTACAGCCAGAGGGGCAATGCTTATGCAGATATATGATTGAAACTACACAAACTTACAGTTACAACCTTAAAGCATTCTGGTTCATTGTCTGACGGCAGCATCACAATCTTCCACCAACTCCCTTGCTGAGAGATGATACCTTTATATGTATGTGGTGCTTCTAATGGTGTTGCTCCACGATTTCATTGGCTGCTATGGAATACTCAGTTTGCAAAGATACCACGATTTCTTTCAAGCAACAAGTATTACCCTGTGCTGTGATTACACTAGATGTGCTTAGCGATTGCCTTCTCTTCAGGAAATATTAAACTCTCCCAGGTGGCAGAAATACGTCAATTGCAAATGACTGACTTCTTTATTTCCTGCAGCAAACTTATCTTCTTCCTGACCCGTCACTAACACTTGGCGCGATCATTCTCCAGTTCCCAATAGTCTTCAGAAATAGCTATCGATCTCTCAAAGACTTGTCCTTATCCGCTAAGAAGCACCTCCCGATAATGAGACGAATATCATTTGAAACGGATTTGTCTTTGGCGGCTTTAGAGCTTTAATCTTTGTCTTGTTCGGCCTTGAGGAAAGCCGACAAACCTTCCTTAAAATATTCGTTGCAGAAATAAAATGATTTCCTTTATCAAAGACGGCAGAAAGTTTGGGAAGCTCCAGATATCGTGGTCTTCCTTAGGTGACGTGTCTGAGTTTTTGAATAAAAATATTGATGCTCCTTTAGGGAGAGACGACATCACATGAAATCGAGCCCCTTCAAATGTTGCGCCCAGAAAAATATTCTCCAAAAGGAAAGCACAATTTCATAAATTTGCTTGTCTTATCCAAGCGGCTGATCTCCACAAAGATATCGACTCAATCAAATAAGACTCAAGCAGCTCTTCAGCTTACACGTATCTCCAACCCAGCATACAAGCAGGTCCCGAAGAATTTTAAGGAGTTCAATATAATTTCATACGTCTTCACTATTTGAATTCCAATTCCCTGGCTTTATATGTAACATTCAAAATGGCGAACAGATGGCGTATGCTTCATTAGAAGCTGCGATGCAGTAAAATGGGTCCTGAATGCTGAATATATTATTAAAGATCTAAACCCTGTAATTCTGAAATTTCCAAACCCTGGACAATTTTTTTTTTCTCTGTGTCTGAAATTTTTAATTTCCCCACACAGGATGGCAGGATTCAGGCTCCGATACCACTGTAGAAACCCCTGTTCTCCCTGATTTTGAAAACTGGTTGTTTTGATTGTTTTTTCTCTGTTTTTTTTGGTGTTTTTGCATGACAAATGAAATTGACGATTTGAAAGAAATTGCTGAATAAATTTAAATAAAATAATACAACTTTGGAAATGATAGAATCTACTGAAACTCCTGATGCCAGACTATTTATTAATCTTCTGAAATGATTACAAATAAGATCCAATAACATGCAACTAAAAAGGCAACGATATTTTGATGAAAAACCTGATTATTGCAGCAAGCTGAAAGAAAACTTTGTGAACGTTCTATGATAACTTCTGAATGAAGATATCTCTCTAAATGCAATAGATCAGCTGATATTTCACAGCCTCTGAACTGCAACACTGAAGATGGCTCGTTCTCCAATGCCTGTAGACAACTGAAACCCTTGGCTTCGTTCTCTGGAAGAAGACTTGATCAAAAATTGATTTCATAACATAATGAACTTTCTTCACAATGAAAAATACTTATATTCTCAAGAGGGTCGACTTTTCTCAAAAAGGCATCATTTAAATAAAATTGAATTTTATCTTTTAATATTTCCAAAGTCTCGAACGCACTTTTAATTATAAATTATAATTAAAAAGTGGCCCCCTTCAATGTTGGTCGAACCCTTCAAGAAATCACTTAAGTTATAATATTAAATAATATTATAACTTTATATTATAAGCTTCAATAATTAATATTTAATTTGACAATTAAAATATTAATATCTTTCTCAATTTACGTCCGATTAACGAACCGTCTGAAGCTGGAGAATAAGTGATTGACTTTGCACATGACCAAACCATACTGCTAAAAATAGCAGGGGTGCTCCGCTGAATGACCTAACTTACTAAAAATAGCAAGTCAGACAAATAATGTCCGAATGACCCTGAACGAAAGCCAGCTGGTAAGTTCTGACAATCCAAAGCCAAGCCAAGCTCCAAAAGAGACCCTCTAACCATACATATTAGCCTACGAGGGCTAAGAATAGGCTAAATCCACTGAACTCGGATGCTCGCAAAATTGGGGACATTACACAATCTCAGACTTAGGCAAAAATTCTCCTGCTTCCCGCCTAGCTTTCTATTTTTAGTAAGTTCTAGTGCTCTTGTGATCTCTATGGATTTTCAGCATTTTCAAGACCTGATTTTGGCTAACCCTGACCCTTGTGATGTAATTGTCGTGTTCACACCAGTCATCTGTGCTGACCTGCTATATGTAGCCTGTTTTAGAAGTGACTTACTATAAATAGTAAGTAGTCGGATTGCGATCAAATTTTACCAATAGACAGCTGGAAAGACACCGATCGCAATGGGATGCATCAGTTTTCGGAGATTCTGACGTTTTACCCCTCATTTCGAGTCCCGAAGCTGGAAACCCTAATCTAACTTGCATGTGCCTCAAATGACCTCCTTTTGACCCCATTTTTGTTGCATGTCGCTTTGTTCGCGATATTGAAGTGCAGTGGAGCTGTTGGAGTGATCCTGCTAAAAATAGCAAGTGTCCGAAAAAGTGACCAACCACTTGCCTGATGAGTTTGCATGTCACACTGCTCGAGAGATCTCAAAAAACCCAGAAAAATCCCAACAAATTGGTCTTCATGCGAGTACTAGCTAAAAATAGTAAGTTCCTGAAAAATGATTAACTCTGCTTGCATGTCACATCATTGCGAAGCTCTCAAAAAACACATAAAGAATGTCCTAACATGCATTGAAAACTTAGACATGCAAACCCTAAAAAATGGCTCCCGAAGTCAGAATTGTTGAAAATCAGTATCTCGGCTTGCATGTTATACCATTGCGTAGGTCTTGAAAAACCCAAAAAGATTCTCCAGACATGCATTGAAAAAGCACACATGCAAACCCTAAAAAAATAGCTTCCAAAGCCTAGACTGCTAAAAATAGCAAGTTGTCAAATTCAGCCCAAAATTTGTAGTTAGGTAACTTAAAGTGTCCTAAGCACGGTGTAACAGTCAAAATTCAATTAGCCAACTCAAATTAACCTCAGATTTGCCCAAAGAGCAAAAACCCTAATTTACAGATCGAGCCAAAATTTCAATGTAAGCACAAAGATGGGCACATCCTTGGAAATACAAGCAGAAAAGAGAGAGACGGCGGGAAAATGAAAGCCAAAACACGGGAACGGAGCAAAAATTGGGGGTCCCCATTTTGAGTAGGGTGATTTGTGAAAAGGTCACAACATCTGGTGACTCCATGGGAAAGTGTTGAAAAACACTTTAAGAATTGAACCTTGGCTAATCTCCCTCAAACCATCATACAGAAAGGATACTTACTCAAAAGGGGAATTGAACCTTGGCTAGTCTTCCTCAAACCATCATACAGAAAGGATACTTACCCAAAAGGGGAGAAGAATCCGATATTGGATCAAAACACCTTCATCCAAGATCCTTTGAGTGTGTGCATATTCATTCCACCTCTAAACCATCTCGACCTCCAGAATCGGCCACAACAAGTTATATAAATATCTTAACTTCAAAAGCATTCTGGACATTGCCTCGCTGCCAGTCAGGCGTCCATAGCCCCAACGAGGTTGTTGCTACAATTCTCACGAATATTGCTCCACTGCTAGCCGAGCGTACATAGCCCCGGTGGAGTTATTCGCATATTCCCAAAACCAATATTCAAAGTATAATATTTCTTTCATTTTTCTTTTTCTTAGATATATATATTTTTTTTTTAGCACATTCATCTTTTCTTTTTTTTACAACAGAAAAATGACACCAATCACTTGCATGTAACACGAACCACACTGCAGAGAGAACAAAAGCCCACGGATGGGCATTCACAGCTGCCCACACCAATGGCGAGGCAGATCGGCTTCACTAGCGTACAGATCAGGCAGAGTGGCCCGCCTTCAATCCTTCCATTTGCTTGCCGTCACATTTCAAAATGGCTCCTTTTGTTAAGATTATTTTAATGGTAATTTTTTATGAACTTCTGAATAGGTTGGTGGTCTTTCTTTGGACATGTTTTTATTCATCAATGGACAATGGAGTCTACAAAAAACTTATTTTTCTTATGGTATTGCATTACTGTCAATGTATAGAAGGGAAATCATAGCATTGAAATTCAATAAGGACTGAAGAATGCTCACCAAATCCCAAAGTAGGCAATAGTTGCAAATCTGCTGCCTTTACTTGTTTAGGCAGTCAGACTTTAACAGGCTTGAAAAATCAAAATATAGCAAACTTGAAAAATCAAAATATACATTTGAAAAATACACTTATAAACACACACAAAAGAATAAAAAATAAAAGGTGTAAGTGACCTTTTTTTTCACTCTCATTTGCATTCAAAACCTGATTTTTCTGATTTTTGGCGGAGAAGCTTTATTTTATATTCTTTGAAACTTGATGAATTTTGGCCCAAGTGTTTGTACCAAGTTCAAGACTGATTCAAAATGAGCTCGCTGGTTACTCAGCAACCGCAAGTCTCATTACCATATGTGGAAGCATAATTGAAAAACTAGGAGTTGACAATAACTTGGCTGACCCAAAAGTTTTTAGAAACATATACTCCGTAAAAACTTGGCAAATTTTCCAAACATTAAAAAACACATAAATTTATGAAAATATTTTTTGAAAACATGCATATTAATGAATTTAGGGAACATATTACTGTTTTTCTTCATATATAGATCAAAATTAGAGTTCAATACACATCATAGACCAAAAAATGAGTTCAATACATATCAACTTCAAGTTTCAGTTTAAATAAAAATTACAAATTATAGATTATAGATTTCCTCTACAGCTAAAGCTCATAAAAGTATGCTGCTGCTATGTGGGTGTCCTCGAACTGGGTGATATAGTTGAAAATGCTGGTGAATAAGAGCCAAATAAGCTGATTTGTTGTTCTCCAATGCCTGCAAACTGTAACTCCTTTGCTCCAACACTACTAAAAAAATAGACTCCAAAACAATGCAAAATGACCTTTTTTGGTGCAAATTGCATAATGAAACTACAGGTAAGTCTTTGATAAAAGTAGAAATTTTTCGGCAAGTAATTGACAAGTCTTTTTGAGTTGATGACCAAAACTCACCAATCACTTGGTTGCAAGTTACTCGTGAGCTAGTTTGACTCACAAGAATTAGTAAGTTATCACAAGAATTAGTAAGTTATGCAAATAATTGGTGGTTTTTTCAACTATAGGCAAAATGTATATTGATAGATGGCAACACATTGTGTATTTATTTTTCTTGAAATTTCTTTATTTTTAGGGTTACACTTGGATAGGTGACTTGAATTCAGAGATGTTAACTGAGCTTGAAACTCATTCTATTTTGTAGGAAGGGATGGCTTCACACACAATATGTTGGAATTAATTCATGAACATTGGAGACGTCGAAGAGTTTGCAAGATAAAGTGCAAAGGTGTGCCCACTGTAGATATGGATAATGTTTGTTACCATATTGAGGTGAGAACTCCCAACTAATGCTAAGGTTTAGATTTTTTTAATTTTTCTGAGACAATCCAAAATTATTTTTCTACATTAAGAAGTAAAGATTTCTTTTGGCACTAAAGCAAGTTGTACCTTTTTGTTAGTTGCAAAAATATCACACTTCATAAGTTATTTTATGTTTGTAATTTGTCAAAAGGGTTGTTTATATCTTCTATTGTGGAAATTTCATTTAAATTTTAAACTGATCCACTGAGAAGGCCATGATTAAACTTTAGTTATTAGTTATTAGTTATGAGTTTTAGATATTTCTACAAGTTATACTTATCTTCAAAAAGTTTGGCAACTTTTTGGAAGGCTGGATTCTTATAATTTTTTCATTTAATCACTAAAAAGGGATTATCCTATTGTTTTAGAATACTATCACTTTACAGAGTTACAAGTTTGATAGTTGGTTAATCCAAAATATAACCAATCCCCCTATACTAGGTTTCCACAAAATGAAAAATGCAAGGAACAAACATCCACATTGAGATAAGATCAGCCTATATGATTGCCACAAGATTTTCCACAGTAGCAGATAAAGACCATCAATCTATTAAATAACTGAACCAAACTAAATAAAAATAAATCAACCAAAGTATCACTCATCAATAGATTGGTTGGGTGATTCAAGTGTTTGGCAGCTCCAATAGCAGCTCTAGTGTCAAATAAGGGTTTAAATGGCAAAATCTCAAACACTCATTCTAAGCATTTGCATTTACCTCCATATTATTTCTCTAAATGGGTTTCCAATTTCAATCTCATGATCATGAGCCTACACTTTATGAGCATGCTAGCCTCTTTAAGTTGCCCTTTCAACTAAATCACTTTCTTCTCCACCACTTTGATCTTGTCTCAAAGATGGGAAATTGATCCACCATTCTGCATTTTCAAATGCCCAAATATTTTAATAATATTGTCAATTGTTTCCATGTGGTTTTCATGCATTTTTCATAGTTGAGCTAAGCCATAACTAGAAGGGCATGCTTTTTACCCATGTTTAGTTATGCCGCTACCATATAGAGGACCTTGTGACTTATAGTATGGCTTGGATTCATAGGGAAATTGGTTGCATTGTTTTCCTCCTTTTTCTCACTCTTTGACCAAATTGATGTGTAGTTGATTCTCTTATACCTTACTAATCAGCCAAATATTACTCTGCTGCATTGGTAAATATCTTCTTTTCATCATTGTTTAGCAACACAAAATAACTATGCTCCCCCAAGTTTCTGGGATGCGGATGGTGAGATGTGTTTCCGGTATGGGGATACTTTTTGGCCATTTTTAGGGGATGGCAAGAGACAATTATTAAATAATATATTTTTTAAAAAAATATAAAGAATTTCAAATAGTCATATCATGACATTGTTAAAGCATTCATCATAGACATTATAGAAGCTTAATACATAACATTAGACTTGAATTCAGATTTCACATGACAATTGACAAACAAATTAACAAAAGTTAAATGCTTTCATTGTCATGTGCATACATATTATATAAGAATTACAACAAAATGCCCAAAGGTTGTAAGTTTCAACTATAAAATGACAAAAGCATTGAAAATATATAGCTGTCCCTAATCAACAGATGCATTTGGTAGGTTTGTATCAAAATTGGAGTCTGAGTCCAAGTAACTGCTAGTATAAGGGGCTGCCTCAAACAATGGAACCCCAACCAATCCCTCTTGTGTCTCCTCATCAATCTGTATAGCATTTTTAGGATCAACATCCTAATGTAAGGCTGGACGCTGACAATATTGAGAGGTTTGTCCATCCTATAGCTGCAAGGTACTATGTGTGGCCACCAACTTCTCTGATTGTTTAGAGGTAAGGTTGTTCCTCTTGACTGACTGGATGAAGCTATTTGTGACCAATTCCTCTTAGCAACTGAGGAATTGACAACATGTGAAAGAAGACAAATGGCAAGTACCCTCTGTTAGTTTTTAGGATCAGAAATGTAAGCAGTCGGAAAATGCAACATAGAGAGCAATGAACACAACATTTTTATCTTGGGAAAACCCTCCTCGAGGGGGAAAAACCCAGCAAAATATATCTCTTATATATCAAATAAAAGTGCAGAAATCTGCTTTACAATCAGACCCTTCTCAAGGGCAAATTGATGCAATGAATTAATAGCACCTATCCTTTGATGCAAAGATAAATATGTTTCTTCTTGAAGTCGATATGCTGCTACAAGATGGTTTGTTGCTCCTTCTTGAAAGAAAGTGAAAATGAGAATGACTTGATGATGTGATTGAATGGACTCCACCTTGTATATATACAAAACAAGGTGACTCTTCACTTAGATCAGTCTCCTTTTAAGAAATAATATAATTTGTGATTAAGGCCGACTTGCCTAATTAATTATTTATTATTTAAATTTCGAGAGAGATATCTCTCGTCGCTATAACATCAACACCCCCTCTTAGCTAGGGAGGTATCTTTCCAAATATCCACGTCATGGAGTCTCTCAACATGACGCCCACAATGGCTACACCCATTTGTGGAAAGCTCAAAGGTTCATCAAGGAGTCCCTCAACGTGATGTCATCATGGATTCTCTCAACATGACGTACACCATGGCTACTCCCATGTGTGGAAAGAAACACATGTACAAGTGCCCATCACGGAGTCTCTCAATGTGATGTCATCATGGAGTCTCTCAACATGATGTCCACCATGGCTACTCCCATGTGTGGAAAAACACAAGTACAAAGAGTTCATCACAGAGTCTCTCAACGTGATGTTGTCATGGAGTTTCTCAACATGACGTCTCATCTCAATCTCAGAGATGAACAAGGGCTCGCACCTCATATTTGTCCATCTCAGAGAAATATACACTACAAGGGCTTTCACCTCATATTTCTCCGTCTCAGAGAAATATACACTACAAGGGCTTTCACCTCATACTTCTCCATCACAGAGAAATATACACTAGAAGGGCTTTCACCTCATACTTCTCCGTCACAGAGAAATATACACTACAAGGGCTTTCACCTCATACTTCTCCATCACAAAGAAATATACATTACAACAGATCTTCATGATGATGTGACTCCCTCTAAAGCTCCAAGTACTTGCATCAACCTCCTCGCCTCCTCGTTCAAGGTTGCCTCTGTTGGTTTGTCAAACTCCCTCTGAATGTTATTTCCTCCTCTTTGAAGAAACTAATTGCAATGATAATCTATATGGGTTCTTCCTTTTCGAGAGATGTCTCCAGCCACCAACTCAGTCCCATGGCTGCAAGCTATGTCTCCATTCTTTAGCCTGCATGACTTCCTCATAGGATGCATCAAGCTCTTCCTCCCTTGAATGCAATCTCTTATGCTTCTTGGTCCGTCCTGAAAGCATTTTAGAGAGTTTACTAATAGTTCATAGATTCAAACTACCCTAAAGAAAAATATCTAGATCAATGCTAGAAGCATACATGATTCACTATTCCTAATGTTAGTGCATGAATTAAATACATCATTATTCAAAGGCACAAACATAAAATACTTATCTCTTTATTGTGATGCTCTTTTCACTTCATCTTCATCCACTGTAGAACCAAAACTCAATAGCCTTGGCCTCCATTTGCCCCTTGATGCATCCTGTGAGTTCCCGCTGCCAGGATATGCAATTGAGCAATACTTTATCACTTTAAAATGACTTCAGCTTTAGTAGACCATGTCCCATATCATAATTTCAAATCCGAAGTCACTCAGAAAATCTCACACACATTAGTCCGATAATCAATAAGTCATCTTCATCAGAAGCAAAATATCCCAAAACTCAAAAAATGAATGAAGCAATCGCCCAAGCTCTCTCATGCAATGATAAGGAAGATATTTGGTGCATCCTTGCCATGCCACATCCACCATCTAGTATGTAATGTCTTGTTTCGTGGAGTAGCCAGAAATGACCCATTTAGCCTATTTAATTCCCGTAGGCTAATTTCGGGCTATATCAAGGAATAAATTAATTAATTGAATAAATTTGTCCAATTAAGTAATTCCCAGACGACTTTATTTTAATTAATTTTATAAAATGACTTTAACGTTTTAAAAAAATATTATAAAGTCACTTTATAAAAATATATTAAATGATATATTTTGTGTAGGAAATTAAAAAGTAACTTAGGGAGAGTTCTATGGGAAATTATAAAGGAGATTCAAAAACTTATTTTCATGTGCTTGATTTTATATTTTTCTTGTTTAGACTTGAAGCTTTCAGATAGAACAAACCCTAGGATGAAAATCCTAAGGGAATTGGTTTTGGTGGCGAAACATTTACCCTAGCCAATTTGCAGGTGGAGCCATAGATTTAACGCAGGTGTAAAACTATTGCCGATTAAATAGTTTATTGTAGGTTTGCAAGCAAACGATAAATTGTTATCTCTCCAATTTTTGGGTGAAAGCATGATAGAAATTTGTTTTCCAAGTGCCATTTTAAGAGTTTCCAAGATTTGAATATGGAATGCCATCTTGGGTGGATTTGTTGAAGAAAATACATCAGATTGCTAGGCTCCTTAGTCACATATTGTTGGGTGACTCATATTGCTAGAATGAATGGCAATTGTTTGATAAAATGTCTTGTGCTTATTATGAGTTGTTGAAATGCTTTATGAATGCAAATATGTTCCAAACCGCTAGACATGTTATTCTAAACAATTACAGTTAGAAAAAGCTCATCACTAGTGACTGAATATAAACTATTTGACGAAATGTCAGTGCACAAAAATTAGTAAAATTTGCAATATTTTGGTTTTAAAAATTTTGGCAGTATATTACAGTGGTATCAGAGTCGTGTATCCTACCAGCCAGTGGGTATTTGTGCAAGTTTATGATAGCAAAAATTTCTTCTGCAGCCGGAGGGTATCAGAGGTATTATTTTTATACGGAGGCCAAACGATCCACTAGAACAACTAGATATTGAAGAAGAAATTGCTATTGCAGATTTGTTTAGTGAGAGAGCTGCAAAGAACATGGGTGATAGGGATGATCCACAAAATCCTAGTATTATACAAATTTTAAATGACTTGGCTAGAGGACACCGACAATTGGTTCAATCTCTCACTCAATGGATGCAAAACAATAATGGCAACAATGGAAACACTGGTAATAATCACAATCATGGAAACAATGGCAACCACAGAGAGGGAAGTAACAATAATATTCGGGTCAACAACTCCAAGACAGTCAGTAGAACAATCCCTAGACCTTTATTACTTGAATTCTTAGAAGCATAGCCAAGAGGGCAAATAGGACAACGGGTGAAGGTTTTGCAGACTATTTGAGGGAATACCAATCATTAGGTGATGAATTTCATGCAGCTATGTCTTGTTGATTTGTTTTTCGTGACTGCACCAACACAGAATAAAGTTACCAACGGGGACTCTATCCTCTCTTGAACAAAATCTCCTGCATGCTAAGATTGCTAGAAAGATCATGCATTCAACTCCAAGGTTCCTTCATGCACTGGATAGTCTCAGTTGGCTTGATGTGATTTGCTGGTATTTCAAGGGGACTTATGTAATTGTTCACTCCAGAGGAAGGAGTATTCAGGATTTCAAAGGATTTATCAGTGAAGCTCAAATTTCTTAAACTAACTAGGAAGTACTAAATTTAAATGGTTGCAGGGATAGAAGATGCTATGGACTAATCTACGCGTGGGACGTGGAGATCAATTTTCACAAGCCTCAACCAGATTCCGCTTTGCCTCACTTCGGACAACCTCCACAAAATTGGTGCAATCTTCAAGGGGAGTAACTAAAGATATTTAGATTACAATTCAACAATGAAGACACCGTCACAACGACGCATACCAACATGAAGATCGTAATTGAAGTTGAGTCCACAAGTTTCCAGTTAACCACGCAAGGTGAACTCACCATCAGCGAGCCCACTAGTGGTATGGATAGATGAAGTTTGCTCCAATTGAAGACCAAATTCCACAATTACTAACTACTTGCATAAAATGAAATTTACTTTACTTTAACCTACTACTCGAATCAAAAGGACGAAGAAACCTTGCTAGCTACTCACAACAAAAGACGAGATCATCATCAATGAAAACCCTTTTTATTATGAGAGTGTTCACAACAATTTCTTACAAAGCTTTCAAAGGAAAAACTTTCCTCCTTCAAACTACACTATCGATCTATGCTATGCTACTTCTAAGTTGTCTCTCTATCTTCCTATCTGTACTCTAATCTAATGAGGTACAAATGAAGGGGGATGCCCCTTTTATAGCTGGCCAAGTTCAATGGATGGCTCAGATTCAATTACAATGAAGGGCTCAGATCGAGCCACATAAACCCTAACCCTAAAAACTGCCACCAAGAAGAGTGGGGGAATAAATGAGCCATTAATGTCCACCATCCTTCTGGAAGATTCCTTTCTAGAAATGTGTTCACATTGTTCTTGTTCTTTTGACTGCAAACTGGATGAGTTTGGTCACCACTGCTTCAATTTCTTGGACTGGTATGGCTGGCACATTCTTGATCTAACTTCAAGCCTGCAACCTCTTTCTCTTGCTTGACGATGATTTTCTCCTCCCTGTCACTGCATCCTGAGTTGTGCGAAGCATGCTGGAGAACATCCTCTGGGTCATCGAAGGACTTGACACTTAAGGAGAATTTCTCTACTTTGTTCTTCAATCTGTCATGATGTTAGTCTCCAACACCTGGGCCTTCATCTTTTCCTCCATCTTGAACTTGAAATATTTTCTTGTCTTGGATTCAATCATTCCTCCTTGCCACTTGCCTGACTGCGTTGGGTGCAACATTGGGCCAACACTTAGCCATTTCTTCCAAGTACTCGCACCATCTCCCCAAGTCATCTTGCCTTGGCCTTGGTGTTCACCCTGCAAAACAAGCAAGAGAAGAGCATCAAAACACTTCATAATATAAATTCACCTCACTTACCTGATTTTCATGCTTTGACTTCCAAGGTCTGAGTGACCTCTGGATCTGATAGGGTTCATCACTTTTAGCAAACTTTTCCTTCTTCATAGCCTTTCAACACCTGTGCATTTAGGGACCTATGTTTGGAGTTTGTGCCTTAGAAATTTATCCACCTTGAGGGCGTATTTGGAAACTTGATGCTTGAGTTTCACTTCATTTGAAAATTTTTCCTGCCTAAGACAAATTTCATTTTCTGCTTGTGAGCGTGTTTCACCTCATCAAAATTTTTCAACATAATTTATCCTTCTGGTGATAACAGAGTTAGGCATTTTCATATTTTATTCCTCTGCCTTAGAAATTTTTTATTTCCTCTAGAAAATTTCATCAAGCAGGCGCCTGAGTAAAATCTCCATCTTAAAGTCTCAGGCAAGGTGTGAAAAGTTTTAAAATCATCTCCTTGTTGAAGATATCCGGTACCCAGAAGAAAATTCCCTTCAGAAAGCATCAAATTCATGTGTCTATTAACGAAGGGGTTCATTTAATTTTTGAATTTTAACCTTAGAAAAATATTTTCTCATCGAATTTCATCTTCACTCTTCATCCCTGGGCGTATTTTGTTTGCTCTGCCTTGACAATTTCCTTCAATCTCATGAAGCTGGTGCATTTTAATGTATCCCCTGCCAATTCATCCATGCCTCAGAAAATTTCATCACCTCTCTCAGGCTTAGGCGTATTTTGGACTTTCTCTTGCCATTTGCATACACTCAAACGTATTTCCCATCTCCTAGCCAACTTGGGCGCATATAGAGTAGTGAACTTTCAGTGTGTTTGCCTTGAAACATTTTCAACATTCTTCTCCTCAAGTTTGGGCGCATTTAGGACCTTGAGCTTCCAATTTTCATAACTTAGAAATTTTTTATGGTTTTCCAACCTTCCAAGGCACATATAATATTGGTTACTTCAAATCTTGATGCCTTAGTCAAATCTTAATCACCCTCTCCTCTCCTTGGGTGCATATGGAGGTCCCTTCTTTCAATCTTCAAAACTTAGTCAACTTTCAATCACCTCCTCCTAAGGGCGCAGATAGGGGTCTCTTCTTTCAATTTTCAAGACTTAGTCAACTTTTCAACTCAGCCTCTCAAGCCAAGGCACATTTCACCACCTTTACTTTCAATAGCTGCCTCAAGTTTTCAACACTTAGTTAAAATTTCCATCTCTTATCTTGGCTTAGGGCGCATATCACATGGGCTACTTCCAATCTTGATGCCTTAGACAAATTTTCATGGATTTCCTCTTCAAGGGCGCATATAGGAGGTCAAGCTTCAAGTTTTCAACACTTAGCTAAATTTCTCATGTCATCTCCTTCCAAGGGCGCATATGACCTCGTCTACTTTCATTTTGTGATACTTAGAAGAATTTTCAATCGGCTCCTTGAGGTGGGCGCATTTTATGGGGTGCACTTCCAATTTCCAATACCTAGACTATTTCCTCATGGCATCCAATCTACCTATGGCGCATATGGGGGTACCTACTTCCAATTTGCCAGACTTAAAATATTTTCAAGTCTCCTTCTTTACATTGGGCGCATTTTGACCTTGGAGCTTCCAATTTCTATGCCTTAGAAAATTTTTGGTGCCATCATGCAAGTTGGGCGCATTTTACTAGTAGAGCTTCCATTTTTGCATACTTAGAAACTTTTCCATGCCCCTTCACAAGCTTGGGCGCATTTTGATGGGCCTCCTGCCATTTACCAATACTTAGAAGATTTTTAAGCTACCTCCTTGAGATGGGCGCATTGTGGGGGTGGAGGAGGAAAAAACACTTTTCCTCAGAAAATTTTCTCACCCTCTCTTTCTCCTTGGGTGCATTTTGCTTATCTAGCAGGAATAACCCAACGCCTTAGAATTTTTTCATCACCACCTTGAGATGAGGGAGCATTTAGGGGGTCAAGCAGGAACTTTGACTTGCCTTGGAAACTTTCCTCAACCTCACTTCATAACAGGGTGCATTTGGCATGCTGAGGAGGATTTAACTTCAGACTTAGAAAATTTTTCATGGCTTCTTCTCCTTGAGGGCGCATTTGGGGGGTTGAGTAGGAATTATCAACACTTGAAATTCTCCATCCTTCTACCAGCTTTACCTTGGGTGCATTTGACAGGGGGGGAAGGAAATTTCTCAGACTTAGGCATTTTTAGCTTGCTCGCCCTCGTTTACTATATTTAGTAAGTCCTCTGATTTTCATACCTCTGAAGCTTGGATTGATCTGAAATTTTAACCATATTATCCTCATGACCTAGTTGATCTGTTCACACTGCCATCTCGTGCTAACTTGCTATTTATAGCATGTTTCTGGAGGTGATTTACTATTTATAGTAATTGCTCAGTTTCATGACTTCCACAACTCCATTCAACTTGAAATTTGAATGACGTGACCCTCATAGGTAGACTTGCCTATTCACACTGGCGCCTGCTGCTGACTTACTATTTATAGCCTGTTTCAGAAGTGACTTATTATAAATAGTAAGTGCTCCGATTGCCCTCAAATTTTACCAGTGGATAGCTCGAAAGATACTGATCGCAGTGGGATACACTGGTTTTCGAAAATTCTAGCATTTGACCCCTCATTTTGGGTCTCAAAGCTGGAAACCCTTATCTGACTTGCATGTCGATCAAATGACATCCGTTTGACCCCGTTTCTGATGCATGTCAGCCAGTTTGTGATATTGAAGTGTTGGGGGGGGGGGCCTGCCAGAGTGGATCTGCTAAAAATAGTAAGTTCCTGAAAAAGTGACGAACTTTGTTTGCATATCACATCATTGCGTAGCTCTTGAAAAACCCATAAAGAATAACCTGACATGCGTTGAAAAGTCTTGCATGCAAACCCTAAAAATAGCCTCTGAAGACGGCTCTTGAAAAAGGTCCTGATCCTGGTTTGCATGTTACACCA
Source organism: Sequoia sempervirens (assembly GCA_007258455.2). Taxonomy (NCBI): domain Eukaryota; kingdom Viridiplantae; phylum Streptophyta; class Pinopsida; order Cupressales; family Cupressaceae; genus Sequoia; species Sequoia sempervirens. Next base: position 365,107 of record VDFB02009227.1, on the reverse strand, counting down.
CTGCGAAGCTTTCGAAAAACCCATAAAGAATGTCCAGACATGCGTAGAAAATTCCAACATGCAAACCCTAAAAATAGCCTCTGAAGGCTGAGTTCTGAAAGTTATCATCTCACTTTGCATGTTATATCATCACGTAGGTCTCAGAAAACCCAGAAATATTCTCCAGACATGCACTGAAAAACTTCGCATGTAAACCCTAAAATCAGCTCCTGAAGGTGAACTTGCTAAAAAATAGAAAGTTGTCTGTTTCAGCTCAAAACTTGCAGACAAGCAGTTTGATGTGTCCTGGATGCAGTGTAATAGTTAGAATTTCAAAAGGTGCTGAGAAAACGTCCCAAATTAGGCACTTACTAAAAATAGTAAGTTGTCAGATTTCAATGGAATTTAGCTGGGAATTGTTGATGTGTTTTTCGTGACCGCACCAACACAGAATAAAGTTACCAACAACGACTCTATCCTCTCTTGAACAAAATCTCCTGCATGCTAAGATTGCTAGAAAGATCATGCATTGAACTCCAAGGTTCCTTCATGCAGTGGATAGTCTCAGTTGGCTTGATGTGATTTGCTGGTATTTCAAGGGGACTTACGTAATTGTTCACTCCAGAGGAAGGGGTTTTTAGGATTCAAAGGATTTATCGGTGAAGCTCAGATTTCTTAAACTAACCAGGAAGTACTGAATTTAAATGGTTGCAAGGATAGAAGATGCTATGGACTAATCTACGCGTGGGACGTGGAGATCAATTTTCGCAAGCCTCAACCAAATTCCGCTTTGCCTCACTTCGGACAGCGTCCACAGAACCGGTGCAATCTTCAAGGGGAGTAACTAAAGATATTCAAATTACAATTCAACAATGAAGACACCGTCACAACGATGCATATCAACATGAAGATCGTAATCGAAGTCAAGTCCACAAGCTTCTAGTTGACCACGCAAGGCGAACTCACCATCAGCGAGCCCACTAGTGGTATGGATAGACGAAGTTTGCTCAAATTGAAGACCACATTCCATAGTTACTATCTACTATTTGCATGAAATGAAATTTACTCTACTTTAAGCTACTACTCGAATCAGAAGGACGAAGAAACCTTGCTAGATACTCACAACAAAAGACGAGATCATCATCAATGAAAACTCTTTTTATTGAGAGAGTGTTCACAACAATTTCTTACAAAGTTTTCAAAGGAAAAACTTTCCTTCTTCAAACTACACTATCAATCTATATTAAGCTATCTCTAAGTTGTCCCTCTATCTTCCTATCTCTGAGCTAATCTAATAATTACAAATGAGGGGGGGGGAAGGGGCTTTTATAGTTGGCCAAGTCCAATGGACTGCTTAGATTCAATTACAATGAAGGGCTCAAATTGAGCCACATAAGCCCTAACCCTAAAAAATGCCACCAAAAAGAGGGGTAATAAATGAGCAATTAATATCCACCACCCTTCTAGAAGATTCCCGTCCAAGAATGCGTTCCCACTGTTCTTCTCCTTGATTGCAGACTAGATCAAACAGCTTCAACCTTTGGCATGGCAGGCACGTTCTCATTTTGAAATTCCAAGACTGCAACCTCATTCTTCTGCTTGATGATGATTTTCCTCTTAGCTATCGCTGCATCTTAGGTATATTTTAGTACATGAGGATGATCTTCAACACTTGGTACTTCATCTTTTCTTTCATCTTGATCTTGAAGGATTTTGCGGTCTTGGACTCAAGCATTTCTTCACCTGAGTTGGGCACATTCAGATCCATGTGGAGGAGCTTCAACACGTAGCCACTTCTTTCATGTTTTGGGTGCAACTGAGATCTCGTGGAGGAGCTCGAAACACATAACTTTATCTCCTTTCAAGGTTGTAATATCATCTTGGATCACTTGCTTCATTGCTTCAAGTCATTGTGCTCTGGCCCCGGTGTTCATCCTGCAAAACAGATAAAGAGAAGAGCATCAGAACGCTTTATAGTAGAAATTCATTTCACTTACCGGATCCCAACATTTTGATTTCCAAGGCCTGATTGGCCTCATTCATCATTTTCTCCCGTAGACTTTGCCTTCTTTACAACCTTTCATCATGGGCGGATTTGACGGGCTCTGCAAATTTCTTCATCTTGATGGTGCAATTGGGATGGTGGTGTTTCATTTCTCCCTTAGAAAACTTCTCACCTTGATGTCCCTTCCTTGACGATATTTCTCTACCCCTCAACCTTCCTAGGGCGCATTTGACACTACACTTTCATTTTCAAACACTTAGAAGAATTTCCACTACTTCAGGTTTCTAAGGCGCATTTAAGGACCTCTACTTCCATTTTGTGAAACTTAGAATATTTTCTATCTCCACCTTTTGATTTAGGCACATCTCCACCCTTGAGCTTTCAATTTTCAACACTTAGGCATTTTCTTACCTCCCTCTCAAGCTTGGGCGCATTTAGGAGGTTATACTTCTAGTTTCATTGCCTTAGACAAATTTCTTCTTCACCTTGTCATCTTGGGTGCTTCTAGGGTGTTGTGGTTTCAATTTCCATGCCTTAGAATTTTTTATGACTCCTCTCTCAAGGTAAAGCACATTCAAGAGGTGGCACTTCAACTTTCAAACACTTAGAAATTTTTTCAACTCCTTCTCCAAGTATCTCTTTCTTCAAGGGTGCATATAGGGGTCTGACCTTCAATTTTCACCACTTAGAAACTGTTTCCATCTCCCCTCTTGAGTTGGGCGCATTTGAGGGTATCTACCTTCAATTCCAATGCCTTAGAAAGATTTTGAGTCACCTTCTTTCCTTTAGGCGCATTTGGACCCTTCAACTTTCATTTTTCACACTTAGAAAATTTTCCAATGCTTCTTCAAGTGTAGGCGCATTCACCACCTTGAGGTTCTATTTTCCATCACTTAGAAATTTTCACATCAACTCATCTTTCATTCTCTCTCAAGGGTGCATTTGGGGATGGGAGCTTCCAACTTCAAACACTTAGAAAATTTCTCTATCTCCCCCTTCAAGCTAGGCACATTTGAGGTGTTGTGCTTTTAGTTTCCATGCCTTAGAAAATTTTCTAGGTATCTCTTCAGACTTAGGCGCATTTACACCTTGAGCTTTCAATTCTCATCACTTAGAAAAAATTCCAACCTCCTCTCCAAGTCAGGGAGCATTCAGGGACCTCTACTTTCAATTTTCAAGACTTAGAAAATTTTTAAGCTCTTCTTCTCAGCTTGGGCGCATTTGGCAAGGGCTACTTCCACTTTTATTGCCTTAGAAAATTTCCAACTCAACCTCTTGGCATTTGGGCGCATTTCACCCCTCTTACTTCCAATTTGTGACAGTTAGAAAGTTTGCTAACCTTTTCCTCTTAGTCAAGGCGCATTTGGGGGTATGAGCTTCCAATTTCCCACACTTAGAATTTTTTCCAATGGCTTCTCCAAGTCAAGGCACATTTAGGGGTAGCTACTTCAAGTTTTCTTGCCTTAGACAATTTTCTTCTGTCTCCAAGCTAAGGCGCATATGACTAGGCCTAATTCAAGTTTCAAACACTTAGAAGAATTTTGAGGCTTCTCTTCTCCTTGGGCGCATATGAGGGTAAGAGCCTCAAGTTTTGAGTACTTAGTCAATTTTCAAGCCCCCTCCTTCAAGTTTGGGTGTATTTAGCCCCTTGTAGTTTCAATTTCAATGACTTAATCAAATTTCCATCAACTTTCCTTTACCTTGGGCGCTTTTGGGGGGTCAAGCTTCCAGTTTCAAACACTTAGAATTTTTTTATGACCCTCCTCTCAAGCTAAGGCGCATTTCACTAGTTGAGCTTCAAGTTTCAATGCCTTAGCAAAATTTTCATCCATCTATTTGCTCCTTGAGGCGCATCTAGGGGGCTGAGCTTCCTGTTGTGACCTTTTCACACATCACCCCATTCAAAATGGGGACCCCTAATTTTTGCTCCGTTCCTCGTCTTTTGGCTTTGGTTTTGTCTCTGTCTCTCGTTGTCTCTCCTTCTGTTGTCTTCCTTTCCGGGTATCTGCCCGCCTTTGAGCTTAAACGTGAGATTTTGGCTAAGTCTATAGAATTAGGGTTTTGAATATTCTAATCAATTTGAAGTCAAATGGAATAATCAAGTTGAAATCTAACCTTGGTATCACAGTCAACATACTTCCAACAGGCTCCCAACTAAGTTTCATCAAATTCCGACTACTTACTATTTTTAGTAAGTGTACAATTCAGGGAATTTTCAAAGCACTATTGAAGTTCTCTCAGTCACATTGCATTCAAAACATGTCAAACTGCTCATCAAAATTTTTTGAGCCAGAACAAACAACTTACTATTTTTAGCAATTCAGCTTCCGAAGAAAATTTTAGGGTTTATATGTGAAGTTTTCCGATGCATGTCTTGAGATTCCTTCTGGGTTTTCTGAGACCTTCGCGACAGTATAACATGCAAAATGAGATGATGACTTTTAGTATTCAGCCTTCAGAGGCTATTTTTAGGGTTTGCATGTCAGGTTTTTCTTTGCATGTTGAGTGATTCCTTGTAGGTTTTTCGAGGGCTTCGCAGTGGTGTAACATGCAAAGCAAGATGATTGGTTTTCAATGACTTACTATTTTTAGCAGTTGCATTCCGACAACTCTCTCCCAGCACATCAGAACCACAAACAGGGCGAAGTGCAACAGAAACGAGGTCAAACGGAGGTCATTTGATATGCATGCAAGTCAAATTAGGGTTTCCAGCTTCAGGACCCAAAAAGAGGGGTAAAAAGTCAGAATTTCCGAAAACCGGTGTTACCCACTGCGTTCAGCATCTTTCAAGCTATCCACTGGTAAAATTTGAAGGCAATCGGAGCACTTACTATTTATATTAGGGCATTCTAGAAACTGGCTAAAAATAGTAAACCAGCAACAGGCGCCAGTGTCAACGGGCAGGTCACCCGATGAGGAGCACGTCATTCGAATTTCAAGTCAAACGGAGTTGTGGAGGTCTCAAAAAGAGGAAGTTACTATAAATAGTAAACCACCTTCAGAAATGTGCTATTTTTAGCAGGTCAGCTTGAGATGGTAGTGTGAACAAATTAACAAGGTCATGAGGGTCCTGTGTTCAAAATTTCAAATTGATTTGAGCTTCAGAATTGTGAAAATTTAAGGACTTACTATAAATAGCAAGACATGGAGAAGCTGGCAAAAGAATGGAAAAATGGCTAAGTCTGAAGCTCATCCTCCTCACCCATCAAAATGCGCCCAAGAAAATTGGCAAAAGATTGAAAATGTCCAAGTTTGAACTTTATCTTGCTCCATGCATGAAATGTGCCCTCTTCAAGGCATGAGATGAAATCTTTGCTAAGTGTTGGAATATCCTGCAGGTGCCTCCATATACGCCCAAAGAAGAATGAGGATGTTTACAAATTCTAATTTTGAACGAATATCCTCCTCCATAGGCCAAATGCGCCCACCTCAAGTCAAGCATAAAAAAATATTCTAAGTCAAATGTGTTATCCTCCTCATATGCTAAAATGCGGCCATGCTAAACAAGAAGTCAAAGAGTCAACATGTTCATCCTCCTCAAGGTGCAAAATGCGCTCAAGCTAGAGGGAAGTCAATGGTCAAAAGCTAAAGCGTTGAAAGTTTGTCCTCTTCATACACTCATATGCGCCCATCCTCCATGACATAGGAAATGTGCTCAAGTTCACAAGTAATCCAAGGTGGTCAAAGGTGTTGAAGACTTTTATCCTCTTGGACATGCAATATGCGCCTAAATCAAGGCATGTGAAGACAAAATACCAAGGGCGTTGGAAAATGTTTCATCCCTCACTATGTGCAAAATGCGCCCATCCTCCTTTATGTCTCAAATGCACCCATATGCAAGGAGAAGTCAAAGGAGGTCAAAGATGTTAAGATGTTAATCCTTCACCATGTGTGAAATGCGCCAAGGTAAGGTAAAGGTGGAGAAATATTGCTAGGCGTTGGAAATGCTAAGCCTGTGAGGTGATGTGAATGATGAATATTACTAGGCATTGAAATTAAAACATATTCTCCATGACATATAATATGCGCCCCAGGCATTTAAAAGGAAATTTTTCTATGTGAGTTGATATAAAAAAAATAAAAATTTCACAGGCAAAGTGATTGAAGATGGGTGAATTGGAAATTTTAAGGCAAAATTCAAAATGTGCTAAGTGATTTTAAATTTTTTCTTAGGCACAAAATTTTCTTCCTTAGGAAAAATACACCTAGACTTGGAGTGATGAAATTTCTTGAGATATGAATAAAATTGCCAGAGGAGAAGTCAGTGGATGCCAGCTTCACAGGGTTGATTGGAAACTTCAAGTTAGAGCAACAAGATACTCACAGAAACAAAGAACTGAAATAAATTTGTTGAAAATAATTTTTTCTAAGGTTCAAAATTCAAGAAAAATTAAATGAACCCGTTCGTTGTATACCCATGAATTCGATGCGTTTTGAAGAAAATTTCCTTCTGGGTACTGAAGATCTTCGACAAGGAGTGGATTTCAAAGTCCTCTGCACTTCGCCAAGGTGTTTAGGATGAAGAATTTAATCGGCACCCGAAATAATGAATTTTCTTAAGGAAAATTTAAACTTTTCTAAGGCAAAATGAATAAAATGTGTTTTCGAAGGAAAAATGCTTCAGATGATGAATTTGAAATGGATTGCCTAGATGAATTTGATTAAATTCTTCGTGAGACTAATCTTCTTGAGCCAAAGATGAATAAAATTGAGTATCAGGGCTTCAGCTGGTGAAGTGAATTCCTTGAAGATGATGCAGTTGAAGCTAACACTCTCAAAAGATGATTTTAAAAGTGCATCTCTTAAGTATGCCCTTGAGGATGATGAAATTTGTCTAAGGCATTGAAATATGATGCACAGGTATCATGAAGCAAGTAAATTTGTGCTCGAGGAAAAGGATGATCCGGAGATCACTCAGACCCTTGGGAGTTAAAGCATGAAAATAAGGTAAGTAAGGTGAATTTATATGATTAAGTGTTTTGATGCTCTTCTTTTATCTGTTTTGCAGGAAGAACGTCGAGGTCAGAGCACGATGACTTGAAGTGATGAAGCACGGTGATATTACAATCTTCGAAGGGAGATAAAGTTATGAGTTTCGAGCTCTTCCACGAGATCTCGATTGCACCCAAAACATGAAAGAAGAAAAGTTGCAAGAAATGGCTAAGCGCTGGAATTTCTCCCTACAAACCCAATATGCACCAAATGCAGTCAGGCGAATGCAAAGCGTGAACGATTGAATCCAAGACAAGAGAATCTTCCAAGTTCAGAATGAAGGAAAATATGAAGGCTCGGGCGTTGTCAAACAGGTTAAAAAGTTATAGCCTTGAAGTTTTAGATCGAGAACGTGCCTTTCATACTAGTCCAAGAAGTTGAACAATGTGAACGCGTCTATGAACAGGAATCTTCTAGAAGATGGTGGCCATTAATTGCTCATTTATTACCCCACTCTTCTTTGTGGTGGTTTTTAGGGTGAATCTTGTTTAGGGCTGAGGTGGCTCAATCTGGGCCATCCAGCCGATTGTAATCTGAGCCGTCCGTTGGACTTGGCCAGGTATAAAAAGGGGAGTCCTCATTTGTACGGAGTAGAGTTAGAATAGCAGAGAAGGAATAGAGAGAAATTGATAGAATAGAAAGTAGAATAGTTTGATAGTATAGTTTAGATTGAAAAGGAAGGAAAGTCTTCCCTTTGAATACTTTGTAAGAAGTTGTCGTGAATGCTTTCATAATAAAAGAAATTTTCATTGATGGTGAGTTCTTCTTTGTTATGACTTCTTTGTTATGAGTAGTTGTCGAGGCTTCTTCGTCCTTCCAATTCACGTAGAATCTTGAAGTAGCGTAAAGTAGAGTAGTTTTCATTTTCATGCAAGTAGATGTTAGTTGTGGATTTGTGGTGTCAATCAAGATAACTTCATTTTTATCCATACCACTAGCGGCTTGCTGACGACAAGTTTGCCTTGTGTGGTCAACTGGAAAACATTACAAACTTAACTTCGATTGCGATTCAGGTGTTTGTATGCATCGTTCTGATGGTACTTACATGTTGAGTTATAATTTGAAAACCTCTTGTCACTCCCTTGAAGATTGCACCGAATTTGTGTAAGTTGTCCAACGTGAGGCGGAGCAGAGTCTGGTCGAAGTCTGTCAAGATGGATTCCACGTCCCGTCTTTAGATAGAACATAAACTTCTTAGGCCCTACACTCATTTTAAATTCAGTTCATTTCTGGTTAGAATTAGGAAACTTGTACTTACCTGCCAAATCATTTGCACCACGTAAAACCCATAATCTGCTGCCTGCTGTCAGCTGCCGAACAATTGTGTAAGTCCCCTTGAAATACCAGCAAAATCACAAGGAACCAACTGAGGGTATTCTATTGCATTATCGGAACCTTGGAGTTGAAAGCATGAACTCACTCGCAATCTTAGCATGCTAAATACTTTGTTCAAGAGAGGATAGAGTATCCGTTGGGGAACTTTATTCTTTGTTGGTGCGGTCACGAAAATCACATCAACACGTCCATTTTTGCCAGACTTAGATGAATTTTCAACTCATTTCAGCTTGCTAGGGCAAATTTAAGAGGGTGTTCTTTTGATTGCTCGTGATGTCCTCAATTTGCCTTAGCTTTCTATTTTTAGAAAGTTTTGGCGTTCTTGTGATCTCCATGAATTCTTAGCATTTTCAAGACCTGATTTTGGCTGACCCTGATTTTTCGTGATGTAGTTGTTGTGTTCACACTTGTCATCTGTGCTGACCTGCTATTTATAGCCTGTTCCTGGAGGTGACTTGCTATTTATAGTAACTGCTTGATTTCAGAACTTCTGTAAGTCTGTTTGACGTGAAATTTGCTCCATGGGGTCCTCGTGGGTTGACTGACCTGTTCACACTGATGCCTCGCGCTGGCCTGCTATTTACAGCCCGTTTGAGAAGTGACTTAAGTGTTTAGATTGCCTTCAAATTTTACCAATGGATAGCTTGAAAGATACTGGTCACGATTGGATACATTAGTTTTCGAAGATTTTGGTGTTTGACCCCTCATTTTGGGTCCCGAAGCTGGAAACCCTAATCTGACTTGCATGTTGCTCAAATGATCTTCGTTTGACCCCGTTTCTGTTGCATGTCGCTCTGTTCGTGATGCTGAAGTGCTGGGCAGCTGTCAGAGTGATGCTGCTAAAAATAGTAAGTGTCTGAAAAAGTGACCAACCATCAGCCGGATGTGTTTGCATGTCACACACCCTGAGAGATCTCACAAAACCCAGAAAAACCCAGCAAACTGGACTGCATGCGGGCACTGACTAAAAATAGTATGTTCTTGAAAAGTGATCAACTTTGCCTGCATGTTACCTTGTTGCGTAGCTCTTGAAAAACCTATGATGAATATGCTGACATGCACTGAAAAATCCTACATGCAAACCCTAAAAATAGCGTTTGAAGACAACTCTTGAAAAAGGTCCTAATCTTGGTTTGCATGTTACATCACTGCGAAGCTTCCGAAAAACCCACAAAGAATATCCAGATATGCGTTGAAGACTCCAACATGCAAACCCTAAAAATAGCCTCCAAAGTGAAGACAGCTGAAAGTTATCATCTCATCTTGCATGTTATATGATTGCGTAGGTCTCGGAAAACCCAAAAATATTTTCCAAACATGCATCGAAAAACTTCGCATGCAAACCCTGAAAATAGCCTTTGAAGCCTGAATTGTTGAAAGTTATCACCTCGACATGCATGTTATATCATCGCGAAGGTCTCGAAAAACCCAGAAAGAATCTTCAGACATGCATTGAAAAATCCAAAATGCAACCCTAGAAACTGGCCTTCGAAGTCGGACTTCTAAAAATAGCCAGTTGTCAGAATTCAGTGAAATTTTGCTAGGAACTTGCTGGAAGCCTTCTAACTGCAACACCAAGCTTAAACTTCAAATTGCTAACTCAGTTTGACCTCAAATTAGTCGGAAGAATACAAACCCTAATTTCTCAGACTTAGCGAAAATTTCAATTCAGACGGGCACATCCCCGGAAAGACAGACATAACAAGAGAGAGACAATAGGAAAACCTACCGGAATCAAGCCAAAAGACCCAAACGAAGCAAAAATTGGGGGGTCCCCATTTTGAATGGGGCGATGTGTGAAAAGGTCACAATAGGAACCTGCTGGAAGCTCACTGACTGCAATGCCAAGCTCAAATTTCAATTTATTCACTCCATTTGACTTCAAACAGGTTGGAAGATTCAAAACCCTAATTCTCAAACTTAGCCAAAATTTCACATCAGACGGGCACATCCCCGGAAAGACAAACAAAACAAGAGAGAGACAACAGGAAAACTAACTAAAATCAAGCCAAAAGTCCGAAACGAAGCAAAAATTAGGGGGTCCCCATTTGCAATGGGGCGATGTGTGAAAAGGTCACAACATGTCCTTAGAAGATTTTTGCTAGGTGAAGTACTAGAATAGACCCAAAGGAGATAGGGGACACGGACCTAACCAGGAGTTGCAACATAGAGTGGGAAAATTAGGCATTCCCAGCTATGATGATTCTAGCAAGTGTACCACACATTCATGGGTACATAAATGAGATACGTACTTCTAGCTTAACCCCATGATAGAAACAAAAGCCATTAAGTATGCCACACTTCATCTGGTTGGAGAAGCTCATGAGTGGTGGTACGATGGGTTAGTGACCTTGGGGCATGACAATGTTACCTCATATGTTGATTTTACTCTGAGGTTGATTGACAGGTTTGATAAAAAAGACTTTGAGCTACACTTCAAAGAGTTGGCACAATTGAGACAAGTAGAAACAATTGACTCTTACATATTTGAGTTTCAAAAACTCTCAATCATGGTCACAAATGTTTTTGAGCACAGGTTAGTTGTTCTATTTATGGAGGGATTGCTAGAACCACTTCATGTTTGGGTCAAAGCATTTTATTTGAATAGTTTGCAAGATGTCATCAAGACGGATCAAAACATGGAGAGTTCAAGACCTAAAAACAAATTCTAACCCAAACCATTTCCACCAAAGAAGGATAAGAAACCTTTCCAAAAAGAGTGGCCTAAGAGGAACAATATGGATGATGAGGTTAGGAATGAGCTATGCAAGAAAAGGATTTTCTTCTCTTGCAAAGGACCTTGGGAGCGTGGTCATGGGTGTTTGGGGAAAGGGAGGTTCATTACATAGAGGTGGTTTCAAATGGTGAGGAGGAGAAGATAGAAGCTACCGGTAGTGAGTAGGATGACTTAGATAGGGAGTCAACAGATGTGGAGGGACATCCACTGGAAGAAGAGAAGGGAGAAACCATCACAACCCTTTTTGGTACTTGTTGTGACCTTTTCACACATCGCCCCATTCAAGATGGGGACCCCCTAATTTTTGCTCCATTCTGGGCTTTTGGCTTTGGTTTTGCTCTCTCTCTCTCTCTCTCTTTCTGTCCCTTTCTGCTGTCTGTCTTTCCAGGATGTGCCCGCCTGTGGGCTTAAACGTGAAATTTTGGCCAAGTCTGATTTTTAGGTTTTGTACTTCTCTGGTCAATCTGAAGTCAAATGAAGTGAATAAATTCAAGTTTGAGACTAACATTGCAGTCAATGTGCTTCTAGCAAGTTTCCACTGAAATTTCAACAAATTCCGACAACTTACTATTTTTAGTAAGTGTGCAATTCAGGGTATTTCCTCAGCATTTTGAAGTTTCAACAGTCACACTGCATCCAGAACATGTTAGGCTACTCATTGGCAAAATTTGAGCTAAAACAGACAACTTGCTATTTTTAGCAGTTCAGCTTCCAGAGCAAATTTTAGGGTTTATGTGCGAAGTTTTTCAATGCATGTTTGCATTTTCTTTCTAGGTTTTTTGAGACCTTTGCGATGATATAACATGCAAAGCGAGATAATGATTTTCAGAATTCAGTCTTCAGAGGCTATTTTTAGGGTTTGCATGTCAGGGTATTCTATTGCATTATCGGAACCTTGGAGTTGAAAGCATGAACTCACTCGCAATCTTAGCATGTTGAATACTTTGTTCAAGAGAGGATAGAGTATCCGTTGGGAAACTTTATTTTGTGTTGGTGCGGTCACAAAAATCACATCAACAGTACTCCTAGATATAATTCATTGAGTAAGAGGGGTCTTATAGAAGCAATGAGTTATCATTTTGATTGACAATGAGACGACCCACAACTTCATAGATGAGGCCCTGATGGCCAAGAGGGGCTTACAAATAGAGGACTTCAAGGACTTCAGTGTGATGGTTGTAGATGGCTTCACCATGACTTGTACTAAGCGAATTCCACAGTTAAGTAGAGCATTGGGTAATTACAGACCATGGAGCTGAAGTTTAGAGTGGATGGAAAGGTGGTGGTCCTAAGGGTATGTTCAATGGTGCACCTAGGATTGTGACAGCTAGGAGGATGGAGAGTATATTTAGACATGGTGATGTTGCTTGGGCAACCCGGTGTTTGATTTCTTCTAAAACCACTTCTATTGGTGATGGATAGTATCGTGTGGATATCCAATTTGTTTTGAATAAGCCCAGCGTGGGTTTTAGTGACATTCCTCCTGGGAGACCTCCTAATAGGGGTTTTGAGCATGTGATCAATCTTGAGAAGGGCTAAGCCCATTATTACTACTTAATTGCATCCGAAGAGATTCAAAGAGGACATTGAGAAAACGATTAGGGAGTTATTGGATATGGGGCACATCAAGCCTAGCTCAATTCCCTATGCCTCTTAAGTTGTCTTGGTGAAGAAGAAAGATGGGACGATGTGAATGTGAATTGATTATCGTGCACTCAATAAAAACACTATCAAAATTAGGTATCCGATTCTCAGGATTGATGAACTTTTGGATACGTTGCATGGTGCAGTATATTTTTCGAAGATTGATCTTTGCTCTAGATACCATTAGATGAAAGTTCAGGAGCAGGACATTCAAAAAATAGCCTTTAGGTGTCACTATGTTCGCTATGGGTTCCTGGTCATATCCTTTGGGTTGACCATTGCTCTCGCCACCTTTTAGCCTTACATGAACTACATTTTCAATAGGCAATTGTGGAAGTTTTTACTGGTATTCTTTGATGATATTCTTATTTACAACAAGTCTTGGGAAGATCATCTCAAGCACCTTGATGAGGTGTTGGGCATCATGGAGGCACAATATGTGTTTTCCAAATCTTCCAAGTGTGAGTTTGAATGATAGAGATACTTTACTTGGGGCATGTGATAAATGTGGATGGAGTGAAGGTCCATTAGGAGAAAATTCAGGCTATATTGGATTGGCCACCTCTTAAGACACTAATAGTGTTGAGGGGATTCTTCGGTCTTTGTAGTTACTATAGGAGGTTTGTGAAAGGGTTCTCTTAGCTTGGTGTACCTCTTACAAATCTCAATAAGAAGGGAGCTTTCAAATGGATTGAAGAGGCTCAACACACATTCGCCAAACATAAGGAGGTAATGAGCATTTGTCCTATTTTGGCATTATGTGATTTCTCTCAGCCCTTTGTGTTGGAGTGTGTTGCTTCTGGTGAGGGGATTGGAGTAGTACTCATGCAAAACAAGCACCCCATTGCTTATGAGAGCAGAAATCTGTATGATGCAGAGAGATTATATTCCATCTATGATAAGGAGATGCTTGCCATCATGCATGCATTGGAAAAATTCAAGTAGTACTTGGTAGGTGGAAAATTTGTTGTTAGAATAGACCATAACAGTTTGAAATACTTCTTGGAGCAGGACCTGAATGAGCGACAATAGAAGTGGGTCAGCAAAATTCAGGCATATGACTTTAACATTGAGTATGTGAAAGGGGAGAGGAATAATATAGCAGATGCTCTTTTGTAATAAACACCCTTAATTTTTTTTTTTGAAAACTTGTTAGCTCAAAACATAATGAGATGCCAAGAACTTCCTTTCCACCTTTTGATCATCAAGTTCTCAGTGTGGGTGGGCTGAGAGCATACAGCGTACAAGATTACAATTATACTTGAAATGGAGCAGATTTAAAGTAATCCACTTATTCAATGTAGTTAGCTTAGCACTTCCACTTTTAAGTGGGAAAGCTCAAACAATATTGGAAATGTAAAGCCAACTCTTCCAATTTTTCAGTGGTGAGAGAATACAAGAAAGAGCAACTCTCCCACTTTTCAGTGGTGAATGAATACAATGGACACGAGCAACTCTTCTGCTTTTCAATGGTGAGTGAGAATCAATGAGCCACTTATGCAGTGGGGTAAGTAACAACAAATAACATGAGCAAGGTCATTGGTGGTACTACCACCTAGTATTACAATGTTAGCTCTTACAATTCATTCTAAACCAAATATATATCTTCTGTTACAAAATATAATTGTAAGATGAAACTAATCAAACACCCCAAATGAACTCATAACTTAGGGAACTAACTGCCCATCATTCAAATAGCAAGTATACCTCAAGGAAATGGCAAATAGGTGACTGGTACATATCTGAATCTTCGCTACAGCAGTTTGGACAGCGAGATAATGATTTAGAAATCTTCAATAATCCACTCCCCAATGCACCCAATGACAAATGTAGACTTAACATTATTTCCAACTCACTCTGATCAACTTTTCACCTCCCAAGAATGGATTATGATGATCTGATAATGATTGAACAACAGCTATAGGTCTGTCATAACTCAGAAATCACTGAACCAGCATAACCACGAAGTAGTACAACCCCTCTAGTGCAAGGATATCAGCAAAGTGCAACCCCTAAACTCTGTAGACCTCCTCCAAGATGCTAGGTGCTACCTTTGAGAGTGATGGAGGCTGCAAAACCTAGGCACTTCTCCTAACTTCACATGCCCCTCTCTATAGGAATCTCCAAGAATGGTACGACCTCCACAAAACTCAACTAGCTTCTCAAACACTGTATGGCTAGCCAATGGCAATTAAGTCAGCACCAAAAATCATTGCAAACAAAAATAATTACCATTCATATTGCCTCCAACAACTGGTACGACCTGCTATGGAAGGTACAACTTGTTTAGATGGTACGACCAACAGAGAATGGTACGGCGAACTTGACAAGTAAAACACACTTCAAAATTCAGATGTCTTCATCAACAACAACAAACAAAAACTCCATAATGAAAGCCAAAACTCAAATCTTCAATCAACTCCAATGGTGACTCCTGGCTAGAATCACACCAATCTAGCTAGGGAATATCTTGCAATTCCGAAACTAGAAATTTGTGAGTTCCTCAAAGATTGTAAAGAACCAAAGCCATTTCGACAACATAACATCATCATTCTTCAACATATCCAACAATGAGCCCCAATGCCTCCTTATATAGAGTTTGGGAGGGAAAACTCCAATTAAAATAATTAATTAATTCACCTTTTTCATCAAATTCCCTTTTAAAAATAAATTAAACCTTTTTCATGTGCAAAACCCCCTTATTCCTCCTAGGCGTCCAAATGGGGAATTAAAATACCTTTTTGAAAAGATATTACACTTAAGTTATCAAAAATAATAATAAAACATTATATAATTTAATTATTCCATCCCAAGTTGCGTAAAATCCCAAAACACATCAGAATTCAAATTTGACCACACCAATATGATATTGAGGCAGTAGGAGAATAATAGAAGCCAATTTAGTTACTTACTATAAATAGATGTGCTCTCCAAGAAGTTTGGAGAATACCCTAAAAGTTAGAAAACACTTTAGAGAGTGTCATTGTTGACGTGGTTTTTGAGACCGCACCAACACAGAATAAAGTTGCCAATGGCTTCCCTATTCTCTCTTGATCAAAGTATTCCGCACGCTAAGATTGCCAGAAAGTTCGTGCGTTCAACTCCAAGGTTCCTTGAGTGCGAATAGGCTCAGTTTGGCTCGATGTGATATTGCTGGTATGTTCAAGGGGACTTACACAATTGTTCGGCGGCTAACAACAAACAGTAGACTAAGGGCTTTCGTGTGATTCAAATGATTTGGCAGGTGAGCGCAAGTTTCCTAATTCTAACCGGAAATGTGCGGAAAGTAAAGGGGGTTTAGGGCCTAAGAAACTAACATTCTATTCTAAATGCAGGATATGTGGGGCTTCGTTTCAATAGACTTCAACCGGATTTCACCTAGCCTCCGTCGGACAGCCTCAGCAAAATCGGTGCAATCTTCAAAGGGGATAGCGAAAGGTATTCAAGTTATAGTTTAACATACATACACCATCAGAACAACGCATATAAGCATGTAAACCACAACCGAAGTTAAACACAAAATAATCTCCAGTCGACCACGCAAGGCGAACTTATCATCAACAAGCCGCTAGTGGTATGGAATAAAGCGAAGCTATCTCAATAAAACACCACACACCAAGTAAGCTACTTGCATGAATTTAAGCTACTTGGATACGAAAGGAAGAAGAAACCTTGCTAGCATTTCATGACAAGACGAATTCCATCATCAATGAAAAGATCTATTATCATAAAATGTGTTACACAACAATCTCTTCAAAAGTTTTCAAAGGGAAAACTTTCTTTCTTCTCCAAATTATGCAAAATGCTCTACAATGCTACACTATCTAGCTCTAATACTAATACTCTCTCAATGTCTACTCGATTCTAACTTCATATGTTACAAATGAGGGGGACTCCCCCTTTATATAGCTAGCCAAGTCCCAAAAGACGGCTAGGGTTACAATCAATAGAGTGGCCAAATCGTGCCACCTCAGCCCTAAATAATATTGCCCTAAAAACCGCCACAGAGGAGAGTGGGGTAATAAATGCGCCATAATGTCCACCATCATCCTTCTAGAAGATTCCATTTGTAGACGTTCACACTGTTCTCGATCTTCTCTCTTGGCGTTATCCTTTGATTTCTTCCACTTGAGGGTCTTCATCTTCGTCACTTTGAGTTATACTAAGTCTTAACACTTAGCCATTTTCCCAACTTTTCCTCCTTCGAGATTGAAACTCATCTTCATCGTGCTTCCACTTCAAGTCATCGTGCTCTGGCCTCAACATTTCTCCTGCAAAACAAGCAAGGAGAGGGGTATTAGAATACTTCATGATATAAACTTAACTCACTTACCTGATTTTCACGCTCCAACTTTCAAGCGCTCATCGCCAACTTTGCGTTCAAGTTCATGCCTTAGACAAACTTCATCCTTGAGAACTTCATTTCTCCTGCTGGAGCTCCGTCAACCTTGATTTTATCCACCTCTGGCTTAAGTAAACTATCTTCACGAAGGATTTAAGCAAGATCACCTAGGCAATTCCTTTCAAATTCATCGTCTGGAGGATTTCACCTCGAAATCACATTTTTGCCTTAGAAAATTTTCACATCTCCCTTAGGAAATTCATCAACCTGGCGCCCACTTAAAATCTTCATCCCAGAATCCTCGACAAGCTGTGGAAGACCTTAAAATCCATTCCTCATCGATAATCTTCGATACCCAGAAGAAAATTTTCTCCAGAACGCGTCGAATTCATGGGTGCCCAACGAACGGGTTCATTTTATTTTTCAATTTTGAACCTTAGAAAATTATTTCCCTGTGAAATTTAAATTCATTCTTCACATCTGTGAATATCCTGTGTTGTTCTGACTTGAGAAAATTTTTATCTGCCCGTGGAGCTGGCATTCACCGACTTCACCTCAGGCGACTCATCTGTGCTTCAAGAAAAAATTCCATCGCCTCTCCAGACTTAGGCACTTTTCTAAGGGAGAAAATATTTGTGCCTTAGAAATTTTTTTTTTGATCACTTAGCATTTCTGAGAATTTGCCTTAGAAATTTTTTTTTGCCCATTCGCCAGCATTGGAAATTTTATCAACTTTCCTTTAGAAAAATTTTATTCATGCCTGGCACACTTGATTTCTCACTCACCATTTTGTATTTAACTCCACACTTAGAAAATACTTTCACTTGAAGCTCCAACGCCCTTTAAAAAAAAAAGTTTCATATCACATCATCCTACATTTCATCCTAGGCGCAAATAGCATGAGCAAGAGGATATGCCTAGCATTTTTTTTTTCACTTGGCACCATTTTCCAACACTTAGGCATTTTATTCTCTAACGCCTAGCACATTAATTTCACTCACCACCCTCAAACATTTCAACGCCTTAGAAAATATTTCTAACACCTTATAACTCCCTTCAACATAGGCGCATATCACACTTTGAGAGGAAAACGCCTATCATTTGCCTTGTGTTTACCACGCCATGAAGTGTCTTTCACTTTATTTACCACCTTTTACTCCATCCACTTACCTTTTAACTCCTCAACATGGGCGCATTTAGCATAGGGAAGAGGATGGGCGCATTTTGAGGTGAGAGGAGGATGAGTTTGTTGACTTGTTGACTCCTTAGCTGCATGGGCGCATTTAGCATAGGGAGGTGGATGAAACACATGCAACGCCACCTTGCCTTCCTTATTTTGTCTTCACTTGCCATGCTTTGGGCGCATTTCTTATGTGGAGGAGGATGAAAACATTCAACGCCTTCAACAAGTGACTCTTCAGCTTCCTAGATTTTGTCTTCACATGGCAGCTTTTGGGCGCATTTTTCCCATGTAGGAGGATAAAAAAAAAAGTTGACTTTGCTTTGACCCTCTTGAACTTGGGCGCATTTGCTACATGAGGTGGATGAGAGTTGTTTGACTTCCTTTTGACCCATTTGCTTTTGGGCGCATTTCATCCTAGCTGCAGGATGGGCGCATTTTGGGGGGTGAGAAGGATATCTCCATGCCTTAGAAAATTTTGCCATCAACTCTCTCAACTTGGGCGCATTTTGCTGGGTAAGGTGGATGAAGTTTGTTGACTTCTTTGACCCTTTTGAGAGGTGGGCGCATTTAGCATAGGGAGGTGGATTTTTATACTTAGAAATTTTTTGAATGTCTCCAGCTTGCTTGTGGGCGCATTTTACCCCTGGTGAAGGACGAGGTCTCAGACTTAGAAAATTTTCAACTTTTTCCTCTTCAAGTTTGGGCGCATTTTGCCCCTGGAGGTGGATGAACACTTTGACTTTTCTTTGACCAGTTGTGCTTTGGGCGCATTTTGACCCCAGAGCAGGACGAACTTGCATCACTTTGAATTTTTTATGCCTCCAGCTGGGATGGGCGCATTTCCCTATGTCAACTGGATGAAGCTCTAGACTTAGACAAATTTTCATCATCTTTTGCCAGCATTCATGCCCCTGCTATTTATAGTAAATCCTCTGATTCTCAAACTTCGAAAGCTCAGATTGCCTTGAAATTTTGACCACTGGACCTTCATGACCTGGTTAGCCTGTTGACATTGCCATTTTGAGCTGACTTACTAAAAATAGCACATTTTGAGAAGTGCTTTGCTATTTATAGTAACCTCTCGTTTCTGGTACTTCCACAGCTCCGATTTGAATGAAATTTGAATGAGGCGCTCCTCACCACGTGACCTTACTGCCGGCATCGACGCATGCAGCTGATTTACTATTTTTAGCATGTTTCCAAATTGACTTACTATAAATAGTAAGTGCTCCGTTTGACCTGAAATTTCACCCAGATAGCCTCAAGAACTGATCGCAGTGGTTTACATCGGCCAAGATTTTGACTTTGATGCCTATTTTTAGGCTCCAAGCTGGAAACCCTAACTCGCTCTGCATGCGTATCAAATGAACTCTGTTTCCTTCGTTTCGTGGCACTGCGATCAGCTCGTGATTCTGAATGCGGGAAGCGGCGCCGGGACACACCTGCCAAAAATAGCAAGTTCCTTACTGAGTGAGAATCTCCGTTTGCATGTCATACCATCGCGAAGCTCTCGAAAAACCCATCAGGAATCATCTGACATGCAAAAGAAATTTCGACATGCAAACCCTAAAAATAGCCTCGGAAGGCTGAATCTTGAAAGTGGTCGCCTTGTCTTGCATGTTATATCATCGCGAAGGTCTTGAAAACCCAGAAGGAATATGCAGACATGCAAAGAAAAACTCGATTCGACTCGAAATTTGCTCGGGGAAATCTAAAAATAGTAAGTCGTCTGTTTTCGCTCAAATTTGGTATGCAAGCAGTCTGATATACCCTGAATGCCGTGTGACAGTCGGAATTTCAAAAATGCTGACGAATTGCCCTCAATTGCAGACTTACTAAAAATAGTAAGTACCTTGGAATTTGATGAAACTTGGCTGAGAGCTGCTGGAAGCACACTGACAACAATGTTAAGCTCAATTTTCAATTTATTCACCTCGTTTGACTTCAAATTGGCCGGAAAGACTCAAACCCTAATTTCAGACTTGGCCAAATTCATGTTGAAGCTTGCAGACGGGAACGTCCCCAGAAAGTAGACCATCAGAAAAGAGACAGACAGAGAGAGAGAGACCAAAAACCAAAGCCAAAACGACCAGAATGGAGCAAAAATTAGGGGTCCCCATCTTGAATGGGGCGATGTGTGAAAAAGGTCACAACAGTCATTTAGATCAATATTGCCCACAAAGCTCATTACCAATAATAGAAACCTTGTAACTTTGAAACTGCGTTTTCCAAGATCTTTGGAGTCTCCTTACCTTATCAATTAGCCCCATGGAAACTCAGGAAATAGGATAACAGTCTTCGAACTAATTAGGCTTGAGAAGGGACATTACAGTCCTCCTCCCCAGAATTGCTTGTCCCCAAGCTATTGCAAGTGTGGATGTTGCAAAATTTGATCACTCTCCCAAGTGGCATCCTCCATAGGTAAGTCCTTCCATTTGACCAAGTATTCTTTGATGGTCCTATTTCTCAATGTACACTCTTTAAAATCAATCACTGCTTCAAGACCAAGCGCAAGTTTTCTTTTTCATCCAAAGGGGTGTCCAAGCGCCTTTTTTAGACGTGACACATGGAAGACATTGTGCACCTTGCTACTATTAGGTGGCTCCATCTTGTAAGCCACTTCGCCAATCCTCTTGGAGATTCAAAACGAGCCATAGAAACATGGCTTCGATTTCTTTGCTCCACTCTTCTTGAGAGTAGATTGCTTATAGGGTTGCAATCTTAGATTTACCATATCTCTAATCTCAAATGGACACTCAACACGATGCTGATTTGTATACAACTTCTACTGGTTTTAGGCGTGTTGTAGGTTATCTTTCAAGGATTTCATGATGTCTTGATTTTGTTGCAATAAATCCTTGGCTTGGGGAACTCTACTATCGCCAAACAATTAAGTGAATGAAGCTAGGACCCTCATATCCATACAAGGCCATGAATGGAAACATTTTGATTGACATGTGATAAGTAGAATTATAACAATACTCACCCAAATGGAGCCATCTAACCCAAGCTTTCTATTGTCTGAAACATAGTTTCTGAGATACCCTTCCAAGCATTTATTGATAATCTCAGCTTTCCCATCAATTTGTGGGTGATAGCTGGTACTTAGAGTGAGCACAGTCCCACTTAATCTGAAAGCTTCATGCCAAAACAAGCTTAGGAACTTGCTGTCCCTATCACTCACATATTCTTTGGCAACCCATGCAACTTGAACACTTCTTTAAAAAATAAGTCATCAACCTGATTTGCTGTTAAAATTGCAAAAATAGAAAAAAAGTGTTTGAATTTAGTCAATCTGTCAACAATAACAAAGATGCAATCTTTCCCTTGCACCTTAGGTAAGCCCGTGATGAAATCCATTGAGATACTTTCCCATTTTTATTAGGAATAGGCAAGGTCTGCAACAAACCAGCTGGCTCGGTGTGCTCATTCTTGTTTTGTTGACAAACTTGGCATTCCTTGATGTTTGCTCGCTTATTCTACTTGACAATTTTATAGAGGAAATAGAAGTAACATAATTATAAAACATAAATTAATAACAACCATTTTTCGGAATATATAGCTTTATTCTCATTCATTTATGAATATGCAATACGTACATGAAAATCATAACAGCAGTCCCCAACTATGAACTATTACATATAAATAGTAGACCGATGTTGGTTAAGACTACCAACTCTTGGTAACTACTAACTGACTATAACAATCGTCGGAGACTAACACGTTATTACAAAACACAATTATTTATTACCTAGCTGACTAAAACATATTCACTTGACTTTCAACCGACTACATCAGCCTCCCCAAAAAGAAAATCATCTTCCAAACAACACAACAACAAAATTGGGGACTGGTCGGAGGATCCCTCCTATGATGTGGATGAAGAGGAGTCACAGTCAAAATCGTTGTCTGAATATTCCAGCCACCTTGAGACCGACAGAGAAGAGAGACCTCGCTTCCCTATGGACCTTAAGGCGGGGGATCATTATTTTAAGGAGGAATGGGAATTTCCCACTGATGTCCTTGCTATAGCCCGTAATGGGGCGGTGGATAATTTTAGACTTATGAGATGGGTGTTCTCTGAAATTAAGGAAATAAAGCTAAATCAAAGAGCAATGAACAAAAAATTGGAGAAAGCCACGGATGACAATAACAGAGGTAGTGGTAGTGGTCGGACTACTGATTTATGGACGAAAGAGGAGAAGTATATGGTTGAATGCCTCAAGAAAACGGTGGAAGAACTACAGGATTTCAAAGGCAATCATGATGGCAAACAGGCGGACATGGAGGAGTAGTTGAGGAATATTAAAAGCTCTCTCCACAAAGTGCTGATTATGAACCATAAAATTCTGAAATCTACTGCACAGACCATGAATACCATGGTGGAATTCTTGAAAAAGCCTGCCAGGTAAAAACTGTTGTGTTTCTGGATCTGGATAATGAGGATGGGCAACCGGATAGTGGGGGACTGAGCAACAGGACCAGAGCAAACTTGAAAAGGAAGGCAGACCAAGTGCTTGTCAACATCCAAGAGATTAAGAAGTCTGCGCTCAACATGAACACTCTGGAGTAGGAAGTGACAGAGATCCTTCGGAACCTGGCCTAGTGGCTGGGTGTCTTGTGGCCTTTTGTCAGTTTTTTGTCTGTTCTGCCCTGGTGTTACTGTGTGATCTTCTTTGTGGGCAGAGTTTTGTGTTTTGTCTGTGCTGTGTCAATGTTTTATTTTTTGCTTTGATACTGTTATGGGTTTCGGGATCCCTCTAAAACCTGTTTGTTCCTTAATCAAAAACAAAATTGGGGACTGAACAAACACAACAAAAAATGATCAGTGAGTAGAGGGAGGATGAGAAGACGTCCCTAGATGTATTGAGGACGTGGGTGCGAATGTCATTGATTGTTGTTGGAGAAGATGTTGGAGCCTCTGGTTAGCCACCAATTCCCGCTCTCAAGTGGTTTTGACCATGTGAACAACCTCCATCAGTTGTTTCTTTGTCTTCTCCAGCTTGTGATGTCCCCTCAATTTTGAGGCCCACTTAATTTAATTTGTCTTTATTTATTTCTAAAAGTTTAAAAGACATTTTAATTATTTGATTAATTAATAAATAAATGGCTTTTAAAGTCAATAAAATAATAATTCAGTTTTCAAAAGAAATTGAAAGTTGATTAAATTGGGTTTGGGAGAATGACTTTGCATCACACGGAGAAGGAATTGTGTTTTTGATTTTGCATTGGATCTTGAGAATGAAAACTCTTAGGTTCAGGGAGTCATGTTGGACAAAAACCGAATGTGACTGATTTTGATGGATCGATCATGCAATTGGTGATTTATTGTATAGTTCTTTGCAAGGCGTCTTCTAGTATTTTATTTGACACGTTTTGTGCTGGAAATATGAAGGCGGAAGAGTATATATGATAGATTGTCGGGCATTTCAAAGATATGATGTTGAGGCTATAGGAAGGATAAAGACCGACGAAACATTTAAAGTGGACTCCAAGCATATTGACAGAAGGTTGGATATTCGCTGGTAGTCCATCAACCATCGTTGAAGATTATATACGTGATTCTCAATTAGCTCTACTATGCTGTGTAAGCATGATCCAGAGCGGATGAAGATATATCGGTATTTAATATTGCAGGGATATCGGGAGTGTTCTGTTGTTCGTGTGGAATGGTATTCGTCATATTTATTACTTGGGGTATGTAAGGAACGTGGGATTGTTATTGAAGAGATATTGCCAGATCAATATAAGGTCGCTGGCACTGATTTTCTGAATAGTGGACCAATAATTATTCATTGGCGGAAGTATTGTGGAGTAGGCAGAAGCCTTGGATGGAATTGACCACCAATAGAAGTGACTACAGGATATTGGGCTTACAGATTGATATTGCACAAGTCTTTTGGAGGCCTCACACAAGTCACAGGCCGAGTAATCTGTGAGAGTGGGACGCTCTGTGTGTTCATGTCATTCACTCCAAACAACATTGATATCTGTACGAATACGGGAAGCTAATCCTTTCTATTGGCATTATCATCTATTGAGCATGGGTATGTCACCATAAGAGTTTAATATTTCAAGAAGATTGCATTATTTTCTGTATTCAGTGAATGGCTCATGTAAACCTGCTAAACTGGTCATAGCCTCTGTTGATTTTGTTTTGTTCTGCATAATTCACTGTCTCAAATTTCAATAATATACAAAGTTTTTGTGTAATGAGGAATATTATTGTGCTCTGTAAATGTATTGTATCTAGTGACTGCTGCAAACAATAATTGTTACCTACCATAAGATATCCTATCAACATATTCACAAATACCAACTAGAACTATAAACACAGTCTTAAATCATTGGGACATCAAAAGAATTAAGGATAATATCATCCATTCAGGTAGGGGTCATCACAGTGGTATCGGTGCCTAAAATCCTACCAACTTGAGGGTTCATGAACACCAGTGACAGGGCTAGGAGATATTTTGAAAGAGGGCAGAGATGGGGGCAGTTTCAAGTTGTCGATCCTTATCTTGAAGAGGATACTTTTTCTACCGTATTAGCAGCCCGATAATATCCTTGTTTCCCACCAAAAATTGACACAATGGGGGATTTGGATCACGAGGCTTCTCATATTAGAGGCAATAGGAGAGAGAATGACAACGTTCAGAATATTTTGAACATTCTAGCACATGGCGAACAATAGATGATGCAACAGTTTATGCAGTCCCAATAACAATTGATTGCTGCTATTGGACAGATGTCTCAAGAGATGAACACGTGAGAGTGAGTTAGAATTTAGGGCAGGGAAGTAATGCTGGAAACAACATACCCAGAGGAACCAATTCAGGAGGAACAAGCAAACTTTTCCAGCCTACATTTACTCCTAGGAATGAGGAGGAAGCGACACAACCTAAGGTAGAACCACCCTTGCACGATGAGGTGATCGAAGTGTACGAGGAATATCACAATCTTCCTCATGCTATTAGGCAAGAGGTTATGTTGAATCAATATATGAATTACGTAGGGATAGGAGGAGAGCACAACAGGAACAAAGACCACGTGGCCCACATAGAGAATACCAACATGCTTTGAGTAAGCTATCACTTCCTAACTTTGATGGGATCGGGAAAACTATAGCCCGTTCATGGATACACAAGCTGGATACTTTCCTGAATCTTAAACCAATGCTAGAGGTGAAAGCAATTAAATTTGCAACATTGCATCTAGAGGGTGTAGCATATGATTGGTGGCATCATGGATTGGTGACACAAAATCATGCTCTTCTCCAATCTTACAGAGTTTAGCAACAAATTGATTGCTCGTTTTGAAAGGAAAGATGAAGAGGTTTATCTTAGGGAGTTGGCCTTTATTAGATAGCATGGTAACATTGATAGTTACATCAACAAATTCTAGAAGGCGGTAGTCATGGTTCCTGATATATCTGAGAGGAGAGTGGTAATGTTATGCATAGAAGGGTTGCATCACAATTTGAGACCGTTGGTGAAGGATTTTAAGCCAAGGATGTTGCAAGATGCTATCCAGATGGCATTGGATCTTGAGACTTCACATTCTAGTCCACAACCGCCGAAGAAGAGTTTCAAGAACAATGAGCCAATCACTGAAACTCTTGCCCAGCCCAAACCAAATCTTCCTAAGCTAGATTTTGAGACCAAGGATGAATTACGTAGGAAGAAGCTATGCTACACTTTCAAGGAGCCATGGGATCTTAATCACCAATGCCTTGGGAAGGGCAAGGTGCATTATATAGAGGTCACTTCTGATGTGGAGGATACAGTTGATACTAGTTCTGAAAGTGTACATGAGAAATGGATAGAGCATAACAATTCCATGGTAGATGAGACCCAAAGTGTTGTTGCTGCATTATCGGGTATGCCTAAGTATCACCCTTTTGAGTAAGGGGTGTTATTAATGGACAGCGGGTGACTTGTTTGATTGACAGTGGAGCCACGCATAATTTTATTGATGAGGGTTATGTAGCCAAGAGGAGATTACAGGTGGAGGACTTTCCTGGTTTCAATGTCATAGTAGCAAATGGTTTTAAGATGGGATGCACAACAAAGGGCCCACAATTGAGCATTCAGATGGAGGATTATACAGTCACTAACGATTTCTATGTGGTTGGAACTGGAGACACGAACATAGTGCTGGGAGTTTAGTGGCTACACTCTTTGGGAAAATACAGTCAGGGTTTTTAGAAGATGGAGTTAGAGTTTACATTAGGTGATAAGAATATTGTGTTGAGGTCATTATGAGATGGTGCTCTTGAAATAGTTTTAGCAAAGCATATGGAGGCATTTGGTCATGTTTGGCATACACATGATAGTGTTGAGCTTCAGTTATGTGAACCAAAATGTGATGAGCTTGGATACCTTGTGCATTCGTTATGGATGGGTGGCTGTTCTACACTGTCGAGTATAGAGTTTTCAGGATATTAGAGAGTTAATGATGAACCTACGGTGAGTTACATCTATCTCCCCACTTTCAGCATGGTTCCTAGTTTCATTTGGGATCCAGGGATTGGTATATTGGATGGAGTGCATCACAGGTTGTTGCGTCAGGATAGGCTGTTTCTAAGATTGGTTTGGGATCTAGGTATTGTCATGGTTGGTACAATGTTGCTCTTGGATCCTGATGTGCACTTCATATCTAGTGGTGTATGGCATGTGCATCTGAGTAGAGCAACGGATTGGTATGTGATTACTTGAGGGCAAGCAATCTCTGAGCATGGAGGACTGTGATGTCCGCTCAATTTTAAGGCCCACTTAATTTAATTAATTAATTAAATACTTAATTTTCCTTTATTTATTTCTAAAAGTTTAAAAGACATTTTAATTATTTGATTTATTAATAAATAAATAGCTTTTAAAGTCAATAAAATAATAATTTAGTTTTCAAAAGAAATTGAAACTTGATTATTAAATCGGGTTCAGGAGAATGGCTTTGCATCACACGGAGAAGGAATTGTGTTTTTGATTTTGTATTGGATCTTGAGAATGAAAACTCTCAGGTTCAGGGAGTCATGTTGGATGAAAACCCAATGTGACTAATTTTATGGATCGATCATGCAACTGGTGATTTATCGTATAGTTCTCTGCAAGGCATCTTATAGTATTTTATTTGACAAGTTCTATGCTGGAAATCCAAAGGCGGAAGAATATATATGATAGATTGCCTAGCATTTCAAAGATATGATGTTAAGGCCGCAGGAAGGATAAAGACCAGTAGAACATTTAAAGTGGACTCCAAGCATATTGACGGAAGATTGGATATTCGTTGGTAGTCCATCAACCATCGTTGAAGATTATATACGTGCATCTCAATTAGCTCTGCTATGTTGTGCAAGCATGATCCATAGCGGATGAAGATATACTGGTATTTAATAATGCAGGGATATCAAGAGTGTTGTGTTGTTCGTGTGGAATGGTATTTGTCATATTTATTACTCGGGGTATGTAAGGAACATGGGATTGTTATTGAAGAATACAATTGTGGGCTGGAAATATTGCCGGATCAATATAAGGTTGCTTGCATTGATTTTTTGAAGAGCGGCCTAGTAGTTATTCATTGGCGGAAGTATTGTGGAGTAGGCGGTAGCCTTGGACAAAATTGACCACCAATAGAATTGACTATAGGATATCGGGCTTACAGATTGCTATTGCACAAGTCTTTTGGAGGCCTCACACAAGTCACAAGCTAAGTAACCTATGAGAGTGGGACATTCTGTGTGTTCATGTCATTCATTCCAAACGGTATTGATATCTATACGAATACAGGAAGCTAATCCTTTCTATTGGCATTATCATTTGTTGAGCACAAGTATGCCACCATAAGAGTTTAATATTTCAAGAAGATTGCATTATTTTTTGTATTCAATGAATTGCTAATGTAAACTTGCTAAACTGGTCATAGCCTCTGTAGATTTTGTTCTGTTTTGTATAATTCATTGTCTCAAATTTCAATACAATACAAAATTTTTGTGTAATGAGGAATATTGTCGTGCTCTGTAGATGTATTGTATGTAGTGACTGCTGTAAACAATAATTGTTACCTACCATAAGATATCGAGTCAACATATTCACAAACACCAACCATAACTATAAACCTGTTGATGTGATTTTTATGACCGCACCAATCAGTAGAACAAAGTTGTCCGAAGGCTACTCCGTTCTCTCTTGATCAAAGTATTCCGTGCGCTAAGATTGCAAGAAAGTTCGCACGTTCAACTCCAAGGTTCCGAAATACTTAGAATACGCTCAGTTGGTTTGATGTGAATTGATGTTTTCACGAGGGGACTTACACAATTGTTCAGAATACTTGCAGTTAATAGTAGGTGGATGATTTGAAGGGGATTTTGTGCGTATGATTTGGCGTTGACGAATGAATTTTTCCTAAAACTAACCAGGAATGTGCAGAATGTAAATGAGTGTAAAGGGTAAGAAGGTTCTATATTCTACTCTAAGGTGGGACATGGGATCAATCTTAACAGCTCCAACCAAACTCTGCTCCGCCTCACGCTGGACAGCTTACGCAAAGTAGGTGCAATCTTCAAAGGGATAGCAAGAAATTTTCAAGTTATAACCCAGCATCAAGATACCATCAAGACGACGCATACCAAGATGTGAATTGCAACTGAAGTTAAGCTTATAAAATTCTCCAGTTGACCATGCAAGGCAAACTTGCCGTCAGCAAGCCGCTAGTGGTATGGAATGAAACGAAGTTGCCTTGATCAATGCCACACATCCACAACTACTATCTACTTGCATGAAATGAAAATGCTACTTCTTAAAACTACTTTACACTACGTTACGCTACTTGGAATTGAAGGGAAGAAGAAACCTTGCTAGCTAAACACAATGAAGACGAATTTCATCATCAATGAAAAGATCTTCTATTATGAAAGTGTTACACAACAATTTCTTACAAAAGTTTTCAAAGGAAAACTTTCCTTCTCCTCCAAACTATGCTAAACTATCAAGCAAAATGTCTACTCTGCTCTACTCTCTAATTTGATCTCCAATCTGATTCTAGTCTCTAATTCTAATGAGGTACAAATGAGGGGGACTCCCCCTTTTATAGATAGCCCAGTCCAATGGACGGCTAAGATTACAATCAAAAGAGTGGCTAAGATTAAGCCACCTCAGCCCTAACCCTAAAACAGAATGGGAGTGGTGCAATAAATGAGCAAAGATTCCCACTCACTCCCAAAATAGTAAAGGCAATTAATGCCCACAATCAGTCTTCTAGAAGATCATCGTCCAGTAGTGCATTCCCATTCTCCTTCTCTCTGGCTGCAAACTCAATGAACCCCAAGTACAGCCTCAACCTCCTGAACTGAAAAATGGAATGCAATCAAGTTGGAACTCTAACACCGTGACTGACTGTTCATGCCTTGCACAAGATTTTCTCCAAGCAACTAAGGAATCTTGCGTGCTCTGGATCAAGCTGGAGAAAGTAGAGGTGTTCTCAAAGTCATCTTGTACGAAGGTCTTCACCTCTGAAAAGAAAGGCACCAGCCTACCCCTCAAATTATCAGCAGTCACCTCATCTGGATTCAACCGCCTAGCAAATATGGTTTCGAAGGTATTCTGGACTCCATCAATAATGTTGGCCATAGCCTTCCGTATTCTAGTTGAATCCGCCTGTGCTGCGTCGAAGAAACCACATCCCGTGATCGTTGAAGAATACCATCTAGAAAAAGTCATACCTGTCATTCTCCTGAATGACCCCTCCATCAATCAACAACTGCAATGGAACATGTCTCAATGCCTCAAGACGCTGAATAACCTTGCTCTGATAAACAGAAGCATCTCCCCAGGCTTGATCAACTGCCTCCATTTGTGCCAAAATAGTAGAAGCCTGCTGAAAAGCAAGAGCAAGGTCCTCCATAAACTTTTCTGTCTCAGCACGAACTCCCATGACCCACTTATCTGCCTCCTATGCCATCTTCTCTAACTCCAACAAGCCACTAATCGACTCTCTAGGTATCTCAGCTGGAAGCTTTATCGCTGGAATCTCCTGCCCACAAGGACGAGACAACTGCTGCACATATCCTATCAAAGCCTTATGCTCTCTTTTCAACTTCTTGTACTTTCCTTCCTTTTTAAATAATCTGTCCTTGAGGGCGAGGTAGGAGTTATCACACTCCTCTACAATCTGTGCACCTATGGGGCGTCCTAACTCCAAAGTTGTGACCACATAGTTCTCGGGTACTGCTTCATCTCGGTCACAATCAACCTGTTGCACTGCCATGTGAAGGGTGCGAGAGCCATCCTCTTCAGTCGAGATCTTTGAAAACTTCCATGCTCTCTTCTTTTGTGGAGGCACGCTGATCCTGTTCAAAAATTCTTCCATTTCGACTGCTGGATCAATCTCTTCACTAGGGCTTCTTCTCATCCTATCTCTGAGCCAATCAAGTACTGTATACTGTATATCAAATGGCTGCTGTTCTTGTGCCTCTACTTCACGGACTTGTTCGACTTCTATATCATTCTGGTGAGGCTCATCGGCCTCAAGTGGCTGAGTATCTCTTGAAACTATATCATCATCATCCAAAGCCGTCTCTAACTCTTGCTGAAACTGAGGGTCAGTAGCAGTCCCCTCATCAGTCTGCGGATCATCTCTAGTAGGTGCGTTGACGCTCTGGCCAACTGACTCTCTCCGTGGTGGCTGATTTTCTTCTTGTACCGCTTGCACTTGATTCAATGCATTTCTTTGATCAGCAAATAAGGAAACCTCCTGTATACTTGGAGAACGTGTCTCCAATGGTGTGGGTGACTCAACTACAACTCGTGGAGGCTCCGGCTAAACAGGCTCCTGCCGAACTGGCTCTTTCCTTCTAGATTTTGGACCTCGTGTGATTTGTTTCTTCCTGCTGGTGGTGGGTGTCCTGTGATCTCCCATCAAATTGTAAGTCAATGCAATCGACCTACTCTTCAACCTGCTCACACGCCTGTCAACCCACGCTCTAGTGAATGTCAAGACTGGAATGCAAAGTGTGTCCAAATCTGTAATCTCTGGTTCTGACCAATCCAGGAGTGGAAGTGGAGTATTTCTCACTGCTTCATAATCTGGATGGACGATGTTCATGTCCTCATCCACCTGGTCTGGTACCGGAATGACTTCACACTCCCTAATCATGCTTATTGGCAACTTAGAGAACATTCTCTCCCTGACTTCTGCTTCGTCTGATGCACCAGCCCAATAATCCTCAATGTCTGCCTTATGTTTAAATTCCTCTGACAGTACCCATTTGATATTGTTATGCGGATCATAGTGCTGTCTGCTGGTGTGATAGGAAAAGTGATAAAACTAAAGCTCACTCTCGGCTTCTCTAGCTGCCTGCAATGAAGGACACACTTCGTCTGAATTACCCATGACAATTGGGAAGTCCACACCTCCCTTCTTCTTTTTCTTCTGAATCTTATCGTTGGCAACCAATTGCCTAGATATCTCTAACATCAATATTCTATTGGTTGGGTACTTAGGCAGCCTGTATGGGTATGAGGAAAATCCTTGCAGCCTTATGTAAGAAAACTTCGGAAATTGTATAAACCGGCACCCATACCTCTCAATCAATTCCTGGGCTTCCCTCGAGATCCTGTGATGCATTCGCTCCTGAAGTGTTCTCGTGATGTGCATGGTGAAGGCGTCATTGGCACGCTTGTAATGAGTGGTACTAGTCAAGTGTAGCTGCGGACAAGCCTCATGAATTTTAAACTGATGAGAACCATAGCCAACAGGCTCCTTGTATGAAATTCCTCTGTATTTCGTCATACGGGCCAGCATGTAAACAATGTAAGAGCCCATATAAAATGTCTTCGTTCTTCTCAGGCTCAGGAGCTGCTCGTGCAAATTGTTACTGATCATTGCAGCCCAGTTGACGTACTCCTTTCCTTCTAGCACGAGGTTGATGTAATAGAACATCCATGGCTCAAAAATAAATGATTGCGGGCAGCCTCCAACTCGACTCAGCATCATGATAAGGTCACAATACTCCTGCTTCAAGTCATCTGCTATGATTTGTCTTGGCAGCTTCGTACGAGAAGGCCTGGGGTTGCCCATCCAGTGAGTATTGATTGTCTTTGTACATCTCTCGAATGCAGAAGCATACATTCGCTCAGCTCGCTCCCTTGATTTGTAAATCATGTTTCTATGCACTGGGATTCCAAAAGCTTCACCAATGGCAGCAGGAGTGAGGTTGGCGAGCACTTGTCCATCTGGTGACATGATTGATCTGTGATCCTTCTCGTAGCAGTTGGCGCACTCCATCATCAGCTCCGAACATTGAATGGCTGGTGGGAAACCAGCAGCTGCATATAACCCACTTCAAATGATGTTGTGTGAAGTGGTCGAAAGTTGATGATTACCAATCCCCAGCATTCGATTCTTGAAAGTCTCCAAGTTGACAGAGCCCAAATTTGTATCCGCCAGCTTGCCCAACTTCGAAGTAAACTTTGACTTCGGCAAGAAAGATTTGCTCAGTTTCTTTATAACAGCTTGCCTGGATGCGCCATTGTTATCCTTGCCAGTTGTCCTTGCCTCAGCCATCTGCAAAACAATAAACTTCCATCAGCAAATGAACTTAGAAAAATAAATAAAATGTTTTGCAGGGCTGCCACTCGACTTCAAGAACTTGAGAAGTTGCAATATCATTTCTCATTCGCAAACCTCAACTTCTTCCTCAATAAATTTTGAATTATCAATCACTTAGAAAATTTCTAAGCAAGCTTCAGCAACTTCACTTCACACTCAGCAACTTGAAGCCTTGATAAAATAGTCCACTTTACTTCAGCAGTTGAACTTTTAAATTCGCACTCAGCAACTTCAAGTAGCTTAGTAAGTGCGCACTTCCTTAGCTTCAGCAACTGCACTCTTTGAAATTCGAATTTCTCACTTGCATTGCAACTTCAAATCTCAGCGACAAATTCAGATTTCAGCCTTCAGCTTCAGCAAAATTTCGAACCTCTTCAACACTTTAGTCTTTAGCAACTTCAGATTTTTAAAACTCAGCTTCCGCAACAACTCAAGTTTCAGCCTCCAACAAGTTTCGAACATCAGCAACACTTCAGTCTTCAGCAAATTCCTCTTCAGAAATTCGAACTTCTTCAACAGATTTCAAACTCAACATTGGACTCAGAGCAAATCGAGTTTCTCTTCAGCTGTGAAAAAGAAGTGAATAACCTTCAGCACTTATAGGAAATTCGAATTCTAGAAGAAGGCTAAGTTTAGCCAGTGAATTAAATTTCCACTACTTCATTCGAATTTCCCTCCTCTGGCATTTTTGACACTTGTCTTTCGACGTTGAGAATCTCAATCTTCTAGAATTTCAACTTTGACTACCACATTTCAAATTCACTTTTGAAAATATTTAATTAAATTCATCTTTTAATCAATTTCCATTCACCAGCCGAAGTTCTGTCTTGCAAATTTTAAATTTTAATTACCTCTGACGCTCTGGAAAATTCATCTGTGAAGTACTCAATCAAAAGCATCTAGGCAATTCACTCCAAATTCGTTGTCCGGAAAAATTCATCTTGAAAACACATTTTATTCACTTTGCCTTAGAAAATTTTAAAATTTTCCCTTAAGAAAATTCACAATTCGAGCACCGATTAAATTCTTCATGTTGAAGGCCTTGGCGAAGTGCAGAAGGCATGGAAATCCATTTCTCATTGAAGATCATCAGTACCCAGAAGAAAATTTTCTCGAAAACGTGATGAATCCATGGGTACACAACGAACGGGTTCATTTAAATTTTAAAATTTTGAACCTTAAAAAAAACATTATTCAATCAATTTAAATTCGTTCTTCATCTCTGTGAACATCCTGTTGCTCTGACTTGAGAAATTTTAAAATCCATCTTGCAATGCCAGTATCTTCTGACTTTATCTCTGGAAAATTTATTCGTGCTTCAAGAAAAATTTCACCACCTTTAAGGTCTAGGCGTATTTTCTAAGGAAGAAAATACTTTGCCTTAGAAAAATTTTGAATCACTTTGCATTTTAAATTTATCTTGGCCTTAGAAATTTTTCTTCATCTCAATCAACTTTGCCCGTGGTGAGGAAAAATCATCAACTTCACTTAGAAAATCTTCCTGCAAGCATATCATTTAAAACTCCAACGCCTGGCATATTATTTTCCACTCAACACCTTGGGCGCATATGACACTTGAAGAAGGATATTCATCTTGCCTTTGGAAAAAATTTTCATCACTTAGCACTTTCAACGCCTTACAATACTTATATCACCTTGTTTTTACCTCACCACCCTAGCATATGACACTTGAAGAAGAATAATAACCTCGCCTAGCACTCTTTATTTTACCCTCAACACCTTGGGCGCATTTCTCATGCTCAAGAGAACGAAAATTTTCAACGCCTAGCATGTGACTCTTGGGCTTTCGGCTTTTGTCTTCACATGGCCTCATTTGGGCGCATTTGAGCCTAGGAGGAGGATGAGTTTCTAACTTAGAAACTTTTTGGATTTGCTTTGACTTGTTGACCATAACTTGGGCGCATTTCTCATGTAGAGGAGGATGAAAACTTTCAATGCCTCCAACAGGTGACCCTTGGGCTTCCTCATTTTTGTCTTCATATGCTTTGCTTGGGCGCATTTGAGCATGCATGGAGGATGAACTTTCAAACGCCACCAACAAGTGACCTTTTGACTTCCTTGTTTTTGTCCTCACATGCCCTCATTTGGGCGCATTTTGCCATGCATGAAGGATGGGCGCATTTGGGGGGTGGTGGAGGATATTTATACTTAGCCATTTTTCCTTGAAGTCATCCACTTTGAGGGTGCATTTTGGCATATGTGGTGGATGAAAACTTTGACTTCTTCTTTGAATTCTTTGATCCTCTTGTTGCATGGGCGCATTTAGCCATAGGAGGTGGACGAACTCTATGCCTTAGAATATTTTTCATCAATTTCCTCAAGGTGGGCGCATTTTGCCTTGGCAGGAGGATGAAACCAATACTTAAACATTTTTCATGACTTCCAGCTGGAGATGAGGGCGCATTTAGGGGTGCCTGTAGGATATTTTCAACACTTAGCAATTTTTATCACCTGCCAACTAGATGAGGGCGCATTTGAGGTAGGCTACAGGATAAGAGTCATCACTTAGAATTTTCTCAATCTTTGCCAGCTTCTTCTTCCTTGGGCGCATTTCAGGGGTGGTGAAGGATATTGTCAATACTTAGACGTTTTTCTTTCTTTCTGCTTGCTTCTCCATGCTTTACTATAAATAGTAAGTCCCTTGATTTTCATACTTCAGAAGTTCAGATTGATTTGAAATTTTGAACACTGGATCCTCACGACTTCATCAACCTGTTGACACTGCTATTTTGGGTTGGCCTGCTATTTTTAGCCCATTTCTGAAGGTGGTTTGCTATTTATAGTAACTGTCTGCTTTTGATATCTCCACAACTCCGTTCGATTTGAAATTCGAATGACGCGCTCCTCACCATGTGACCTGCCTGTTGACATCGGCGCCGATGCGACTTTCTATTTTTAGCCTGTTTTGAAATGACTTACTATAAATAGTAAGTGCTCCGTTTTCCCTCAAATTTTATCAGCAGATAGCTTGAAAGATACTGATCGCGGTGGTTTACACCGGTTTTCGAAAATTTTGACTTTTTACCCCTCTTTTTGGGTCCCGAAGCTGGAAACCCTAATTCATCTTGCATGCATATCAAATGATCTCCGTTTGTTCTCGTTTCTGTTGCATTGTGATCAGCTCGTGATTCTAAAATGCTGGGAGGCGGCTGCTGGGATGTATCTGCTAAAAATAGTAAGTTCCTAAATGAGTGGCCATCTCCGTTTGCATGTCACGTCACTGCGAAGCTCTCGAAAAACCCATAAGGAATATGCAGACATGCAAAGAAAACCCTGACATGCAAACCCTAAAAATAGCCTCTGAAGGTTGAACTTTGAAAGTTATCATCTCATTTTGCATGTTATACCATTGTGAAGGTCTCTGAAAACCCAGAAGGAATCTTCAGACATGCGTTGAAAACTTCTTCATATAAACCTTGAAATCTGCCCTGGAAGTTGAACTGCTAAAAATAGTAAGTTGTCCGTTTCGGCTCAAAATTTACTAGTGAGCAGCTTAATGTGTTCTGTATGTGGTGTGACTGACGAAACTCCAGAAATGCTGAAAGATTGCCTGTAATTGCACACTTACTAAAAATAGTAAGTAGTCGAATCGATGAAATTTCTGTGGAAGCCTGCTGGAAGCACACTGACCTCAATGTTAATCCCTGTTTTCAATATATTCACTTTGTTCGACCTCAAATTGACCAAAAGGATGGAAACCCTAATTTTCAGACTTGGCCAAATCTTACGTTTAAACTCAATGGCGGGGACATCTCTCGAAAGGCAGATAAAAAAGAGACTGGCAGAGAGAGAGAGACAAAAACCAAAGCCAAAAAGACCAGAGTGGAGCAAAAATTAGGGGTCCCCATCTTGAATGGGGCGATGTGTGAAAAGGTCACAACAAAACCCAATCTTAAATCATTGGGACATCAAAAGAATTAAGGATAATATCATCCATTCAAGCAGGGGTCATCACACAACTCTTGTTCTCTCTCCTATAGCTTAGTGATCATCTTCTTTTCCTCTTACACCTTCACCTGCAATTATCCATCCCTCTCGGCTAGCTAATAATCTCTTTCAAACTACTATTTGTCTCTCTCCATTACCATCTTCTCTAGGGATGTGACCCGAGCACACTTTGCCATTGTCGTCTGAGCCAATTGCTCTTGAGACTTTTGGATATGATCGACTAACTCTACTCGAATAGTCCCAACCTGTGCGAGGGCTCGACCTCTCGACTGTGTGGCCTCCTTAATGGAAGCCATATGTCAATGCAATCTAAGGAAGACATCTTGATAGCAAAGCTCCATCCTGTTGGTGTACGTTTTATCATCCACCGAACACACAGAATAAAATTTCCAAAGACACTCTATCCTCTCTTGAAAAACCACCGCGTATGCTAAGATTGTGAGAAGATCATATGGCGATTCCAAGGTCTCTTTTGTCAGGTCTTGACGTG
The DNA here is from genome assembly GCA_007258455.2 of Sequoia sempervirens. Taxonomy (NCBI): domain Eukaryota; kingdom Viridiplantae; phylum Streptophyta; class Pinopsida; order Cupressales; family Cupressaceae; genus Sequoia; species Sequoia sempervirens. The sequence continues at coordinate 327,827 of VDFB02009227.1, read as the reverse complement.
TGGATAAGCTCAATGGGCATTGTGATTTGCTGGTAATATACAAGGGGACTTACGTTATGTTGTACCCCAAATAAATTTTTTTTTGGCATTCTGTGTAAATTGAGCTAAATCTTGTTAAAATGCCATGAAAGGTCTGTTTTAGGTCAAACCAATCATAGAATCTTGGTGGGTTTCTGTCTAGGAACACATGTACAAAATTCTGAAAAATTGAAAATTAGGGTTTTTTCCCCTATTTTCAGGGAAATTCCCCGAAAATAGGACCTTCCCAGAAATGATCGAAAATGATTTTGATAGGTTTAAAGGGCTTCACGATCACATTGGTCAAGTCAGAATCATCAAAAGACACGTTTTACTCTGGTGGGTCTATTTCTCTTTTTCAGGAACGAAGTTAGGAGCTCCACAGCCATTAATGGCAGATTGGCCAGTACCAGGCGCTGAAAGCTAAGCTTCAAAAGCTTCAACGATACAACCATGGCGGAAAAGGTCAAAAAAGATGCTGTTTGACGAAGGAGATTCCTGAAAACGAAAAAGGTCAAAATTTGACTAACTCTGGAGATGTTACGAAGGGGAGATTGCTCACATGTTGAAAAGGCGCCTTCTTCAAGCAGGGGCGCCCATGGTCTTTGAAGGTCAAACAAAGTCAGTAAGATCATCCGAAGCAGTCATTCTCAACGTTTGGTTGCTGGCTCAACAGTGAAACAAACATCCAGATCATCCGATGAATAGATCACTAGCAACTGCTGACGAAGCAAAAAGAGGCAGTTGAGGAATTGACAGGAAACCACAGTTAACGACAAAGTTGCAAGAAAAAGAGCCTTTTCAAAGCAAAGGCGCCCTTTCTTTTGGACTTCCAGATGCTGACCAATGACAAAAGGCCTCCTTTGATGACCTTCTCAGCTCAAGCAAATCTCGGAAACGCAACTGCAAGCATCAATACCTGACAGAGCAGTCAACGGATAATCTGGATCAAAGTAGGCAACTTGTCAGACGAAAATAATCAAGCTAAAAGGCAAAAGCGCCCTTTTCAAGGAGGGGCGCCCTTGGATAAAGGAACCCTAATTTGAGATCCAGATTTCCCGAAGACAGTCATTCTTAGCAGAACAGAGCTGAGTACCTGATGAAACGTCATGTGAAAACATCTGACTCTCCGATCAACGAGAAATCCAGTTCAAGGCACGAGAGGTCATTTCAAATAAGCTGAAGAACGAAGACTGAAAAATCACTAAGGCATTGGCAAAAGCGCCCTTTCTTGGGAAAGGCGCCCAGTCTTTTGGAGCCCTTAACTCAGCTTTTTATCATTCAGTCTCCCAGGCACTTCTTTCCAGTATGGATTCTGCTCCGCAGTGAATGTGTCCGTGACGTCTCAAGATCGACAGACAACGCCAGATTCAGGATCAAACAGGGGGTTTTCAGGAGAGAAAATACCAAAAAACTTGCAAAAGATGAAAAGGGACGCCTAAAATAAGTCAAAGGTCATTTGTTGACTAAAGTCAAAAGCTTTTTGAGTTAAAGTTGGCTAAAACGCTCCACGATTGGTGGAAATCACCTTTTTAACTTCAGATCAAACTCAAATCACCTTTTGAGCTTGTGTTAGGTCCCCAAATTTGTGGATCTGAAGCCCAAACATATATATTCAAGGAGATGGCGTCCATTTCATTATTTCATTGCAGGTTGAAAGACAAAAACAGCCACAAAGCTCTCAAAGGACGCCATTGAAGATCTGAAGGAGGTTTTCATCCGTTCTTCATTTTTATTGCAGATCTGAAGCAGGAAAGGGTTGCCATTTTGAGGATTGGATCAGAGATAGTTTTTTTTGAAGATCAGATAAAACTTCCAATCCACCTTCTGTCTTTTTCCTCTCTTCTCTCTTAGGTTTTCTTGCATCTGACAGAAAAAGCAACAGGCTACATCAGATCTGATCAACTGGGTAGATTCAGCATCATTTTCCAGAGAAACCCATCTCGACAAATTTTCCAAAATCAGCAAACTTGCTGCCCCTATTTTTGGGGGTTTTTCCGAAAAAGTTTCAGATTCAAATTCTGAGGAACTGGGTTCGTTCAGCATTGAAGCACGAACAAAACCCATGTGCCAGATTTTTTCCGGAAAAATACTTCTCGGCAGGGCGCTATTTTTAAGGGTTTCCGAAAATCATCTGAACTAGGTCAAGCTTACAGTCAATCTTCAAGTTTTTCAGGATGCAGTACTCCCAGGTGCAATACGAGACCAAGACGGTCTTACTCCATGATTACCTGAAAACAGTTGACACAAATCTACACCAAGTAAATCCAGTGGTCGATTTGGAGCAGTTAGAAGGCATGAATCAAATAACATTGCAGAATATCGAAGAATCCGGATTGCTGCAAGCCGCTTCAATTCCCATCACACTACAAAGCGTAGAGCTCGTAATCGCTTGTATCAAGCATTACAACCCTACCACCAGAGAAATCAGAGCAGCAGATGGAAGGATTGTTTGCAGTTTAAAGCCTCAAGATATCGAAAGATGTTTTGATATTCCCTCACATCCTAACAGCAAAGTCATATCATTGACGGAATGTGAGAAAGCTTTTGAGACGGCCAAGGACAAATGTCAAAGGATAATGGCCGAAAAATGGCTAAAAGTGACAAAGGCAAGCTTGCCTAAGTTGTTGGGGCGAGGAGAATGTAAAGACGAGTACGCAGTGTTAATCACTCTACTCAACAGAGTCACTGGAGAAGAAGATGGTCGTCAGTTCCAGCCATGGATGTACTATGTCATCGCTAAAATCATTGGCAGGAGGGAATACTATGACTGGGCCACTTTGATCAGTGACACACTCCACCGACAAATCACTGGGTATCTGGAAGCTCATAGGTTCCACATGTGCTCCTACCTGGTATACTTGATAGCCTTCCAAGGCGATTTCAGGTTATTGAACAATGTGGGAACCTTAGGTGTGCAGAAGGTTCACGAGTTTTTCACACGCCTTGAGTTTACTCAAGCGGAAAGACACTTCAAGAAGACAAGTGATCACTTCACCATGCACATAGTTCGTGAGCTTAACCATGAGATGCACGTGCGTATTTCACAGACAGCCAGAGAGGCAATGGCGGATTGGGCAGATTGGTTTATCCAATTTCCTACATTCTCCTACATACGCGTGTATGGCTACATTGGCCACCCCGCCATGCTACCAAGACACCCTTCAGATAGGGTAGTTTTCATGGAGTTCCTGAGACAGTTGTCCGAAGTTCATGTCCACTTGCGCTTGAAGAGGAAGACAGCTGTTAACTTTCCCGTTGAAATGGGACTATATAGATGTGAATCCGCGGCAGATGCAAAGATGATGGGTCAAGAAACAAGGAGGTTTAACCTCAAATATCTCATTGATAGAAGATCCTATGATCCCAGAGGACTCTATGCAGCACACCTTGAGCAACACTCGTCACATAAGTCTTCTATGGAAGATTATTGGGTGAATTGTAAAGACGAGTATGAAGTGCGAAGAAGGAATTACAGCAGATTCAGACTCCCACAGATTGCTGATTTCATGTCAGCAGACATTGAGGGCCTGTCAGATGATGAAGGGGAAGTCATTCTCCCCACATTCTTCGCAGATTCAGTTGACTCCCAACCGCTCCCGAGAGTGGATTGGTATGCCAAAGAGGATACATCTATAGAAGAAAGAACGAGTAGAGTGGTTAGAAATAGCCAACTCTATCTCGACAGCAAGAAATCAAGGAAGGTGATACCTCACAGAACAGAGCCGCCACAGGTTCAGTCTACACCACCTTCCACTTCAAGAAGGAAACCTAGACAAAAGCAATGGTGCAATCCTCCCCAAGGGATGAGGATGTCAAAACCTAGAACACAGAGGACACCAGTGGAGAAAGCCACACATAGTCCTGAAATAATCACGGGTATTGCTGCCCCAGAACAAAGAGTAGAGACTGCTACCCCTGATTCAGCAGAAGTTATCACGGAGAACCAGCAGCATTAGTTGTTGAAGAACCAGTGGCTGAGCCAATGGCAGAGGCAACAGTAGAAGCAGCAGCAGAAACGGTGCCTGTTATGGAAGCAGAGCCGCCAACATCACCAGTATCACAGCGAACACAGGTCCTCATCGACTTGGATTCGCCACCGAGAGACATTACTCCAGCACAGTCTCACACATCTAGCGTTCAAGGGCCTCACGTCCCTCCTAGTGAAGTTCGCCGAGATTCTATTTGGCTCGAAGGTTTCCTAGGAAGGAAGAGGGAAAAACCCTCATATGAGCTTGACTTTACCGAATTCGACCACGTCCCACAAGACACGTCGGCGAAGAAGTTAAAGAAGCAAGTTCACATAGAAAGGAATGCAGAATGTGAGATCATCATAGAGACTGCCGCTCCACCAGTAGAGAAAAGCATACACGAGGTTCAAGTAGAGGACTACACTTTGTCTCAACTTAACCTCGGGAAGACTACACGACAGGTGGAGGCGGACCTTCTCGGAATAGCTTCGGTGAGCGCACAAGAAAGGATGGCCAAGGATGGTAAAGAAAAGGCAGCCTTAAAGGCTGAAAATCAGAAACTGAGGTCTTACATCACCAGCTTGATACATGGCACACCCAACGTCTCAGCCCTACCGGCAGGACTACTAGATCTCCCCGCCGAACAAAATCATCGGCAATTGTTAACATTCGGCAAACACTTGAGGAATCAGGTGGAAGAGTTTGTTCTCAAGGGTAGATGCGTACTGGCTAACCTATACCAGTTACGGGATAGAGCACATGAACTTCGTGTGGAGATCCAGCAGTCAGAACAGAAGATTGCAGAAAAGAGGCTTGAAGACGAAAGTACAATTGCAGATTTGCAATTAGCATATCAATCAGTATACTCTGAGGAAAACAAGCAACATCTTTTTGCTTGGAAAGAACAATTGGCGTACAAGGTGAAAGCCTACGACGCTCATTCAGTAGAGATGATTGATTACAGAAGGGTGGTTGCCACTATTATCAACTTCGCAAGAATGTTGGTAATATCTTTCCCTTGCATGGAATATCAGCGTGAGGGAGGAGAATACGTCGAGTTGGTGACTGTACAGAACCAGTTCAGGGATGTCATCCGCAGCACCTTTCTTGACGATCCAGAGGGTTGTAAGCTGGCTAAGGTAGCAGCTTTATCAACCAAGTTAGAAGAGGCAGCATCTCAATGCATTGACTTCGGAAATCAGCTCACAACGGGTGAGGTCATGCTCCGACGCCACGTCATCATCCTACGGAGCATTAACTCCCCAGAAGCTGATGAGGTCAATCAATGGATTGAGACACTGTTGATTAATGGCGAGTTATAAATGCACCAGAAAAGGACGCCATACACACTCCAAGTGGCATTCATGAGACTTGAGTTGACTTGACGCTTCTTTCCAAGTCAACTCGAGATGCTATTAAATGTAGTTGGAGTTAACTTGATGCTTCTTTCCAAGTTTAACTCCACTTTCCTTAAATCATGCATTGTCAGATCCCACTAATTAAGGATGTCTAATTGACTTCCACGATTTGTGGATCTTAGATCTCCACTAAATGTGGATGTCTATTTTGGAGGGAGACTTTACATTTAAGTTCACCTTTAGTTTGCTTTCAGTCAACTGAAGTAGTTTCCAGTTGACTCTTTGTTGACTTTCAGTTAACTGAAGTAGCTTTCCAGTTAACTGCTTGTTCCCCCTATTTAGGAATAAATCTTGCTAATTGATTGGCAAGAACTCATTGTTAACTCAAGGAGATTTTGGGGTTGCCCACTCCTTTGAGTTCTATAAATAAGAGCCTTGGGCTCATTATTTGTTTAACCTTTACTTGCTATGCAAAATTGCTGCGCCATTGTTGCCAACACTTTGAAAGCGAATATTTGTTCACTCTTGGATGAGAGTTCGTTGGATGATTGTAATTGTGCATGATTTCGTGCCTTTGCTTTCCCAACTTTTGTAGTTCGTTGATAAAGCATTGAAGAAGAATATCAGAAGGCGCTTGCATTTTGATCATCTTATTTGAGTTATGTCTACGTCCTGTGTTTAATAGCTCGTTGTCTCATTTCCCTCCTCGGATAGGAGTCCCTCCTCCTTGGATATTTGTTATTGACAGTTGTCGTTTGATGTTGTTTAATGTGTTGACTTCCAAGCTATACTTCGGATAGGAGTCCCTCCTCCTTAGCAAGCTCGTTGGCCAAGGCATCGTGATTTTGTTGTTTCTAGTAAACTATTTCTTAAGCTCATACCTCGGATAGGAGTCCCTCCTCCTTGGCAGATCTCGGATCTAGTTTACCGTGCAGAGTGTTTGCTTGTACCAACCTTATCCCGGTGTATACCCGAGAGTTCAGAGCCTCGGTCATATCCTCTGGAGACGGCGAATTCAAGTGATCCAACCATTCCATTCCCGCTCCTTTACCCTCATGCTCTGTTCATCTTGAAGGTATTGGATAGATAAAAGCTAGTTAGTCGTAGTTAAGATCTGCAGAAACCAGAGAAAAGCTTAGCTACGGCGCATTGTGTTTGTGCACCCTTGTGTCCTGCCGCTGAAGCATAAAAAGATAGGAACCTAGTTAGACATTTCCCTTCCCTACGCATTGCTCCCAGCAGAGAGGGACTTCTCCTCTTTAAATAACGAAGAAGTGTTGCAAAACATTTGAAATAGCTGAACGTTTACAATCAGCACTCCAGAGGTGCTAATTTAAACGCCAACACGTTAAAGAAATTTTCACAAGTTCGGGACTTAGGCGGATTTATCATTAAAGGCTCTCTTCAATTAGGACTTCAATTTGGATCTAAAAAAAAATGGCAAAAAAGGATAAAGGTTTAGGGGATCTATTCTATGCCTAAGAATTTAAGAGACAGTAAGGATCCGGTGAAAGGAATAATCGCACTTTGTTTCGCCTCCTTAGGACAACTTACGCAAAGTGGGTGCAATCTTCAAGGGGTGTGATAATGATTTTCAAGCCTCGAATGAGACTGAAGTTAAGTTTCCACAATTATAAGCTCGGGCTAACTTTACGCATCGAATGCAAATCATCCATTCGAAGAAAGTATGAGCAATACTTCACCATTGAATATATACGATCAATCTTTCATTCACTTAACCAATACTCAAAGCAAATTCTACTTAACTTAATTCTAACTTTAATCTATGGTAGAAGAAGATATGCAACCTTGCTTACTACTTGACAATAAAAGTTATTCAAAGCAAATCATGCATAAGAGCTTTTATTATCGGAAATAGTCTCAATGCAACAATTTCATATACTGTCTCCACACTTTACAAATGAGGGGCGAGCTCAATTTATAGGCTCCCCAATTACAATTCAATGGCCAAGATTGATTTCAAATCAACGGCCGAGATTACAAAATAAAACCCTAATTAGGGTTTGTCACAACCACATCCTTCTCAATCAATGAGAAAATTACATTCGAGGACACTTGTCCTTTTTGCTAAATATAAATCAACAATAAAATAGAAAGTTGTTGCATGTTGATTGAAAACAATTTGATTGGTTGGAAGATGACGAGGCACCACCTCAGCGTGCTAGATGCCTTCCTTGGTTGCTTCATTTTTCTTCCACGTGCTTGCCTTACAATATTTTCCTTGCCGATGACTCTATCCTTTGTGCTTGTTCCTTCCTAGCTTTGATCTTGGATTCCTTTTGAGACTTTGATTTCTTCTTCTCACCTGTACTGGAATCTTTGAGGTCTGGAAGTCTCCCCTTGGAGTAGGTGTCTGGACTTGAAGTTGGTTGCTTTGAAATTCCTCCTGCTTGAACTAGGTTGATGTTATTCCTTTGGATTTCCTCTCTGAATTCTCCAATTTGTGTCGAGAAATCGTCTAAGTATGGAGATCTGTTTGGAACACCCTTCTTGTCACCATCTAATTCTGATTGGAAGCTTGTCTTTAATTCTTCAGGAGATGAAATCCTTCAAGAAGTGGCCCGGATTGCTTCAATAGGTTTGGGATTGTAGATGAAATCCTTCCAAGATGTCTGAATATTCTTTCAAGTGCCTTGAATTTGGAGAAGAATGCCTCTGTGCTTTTGCCACAATGGGGGAAATTGGAATTTTCTCCGTGATGTATTTCCCATACTTAGCCAAATTTTGGCTATTCAAGTTCATTTTGTAACACCTTCACGTGGACTATTCAACATTTAGCCAAGATTTTGGCCATCTCGATGCTCGAATGAACTTTGCCTGTGGGCTTGCCTTCAATTCCGAATCCAGCTATGTAGGACAAATTCCATCCTTGGACAAGGATTTTATCCACTTCCTCTTTACTTTTCCTCTTTATTCCTCTGTTTTCTCTCCCAACACTTAGTCAATTTTTTGAATTTCCCTCCCTAAGGTATCAACACTTAGCCAATTTTCTTATCCTCTCCTTGGGAAAACTTTATCAATACTTAAACATTTTTCTTTCTTAGGCCATGCCGGACTTTGGCTGTCTAGACATTCCTTGCTTGAGGAAAGTCGAACTTCATAAAGGTTTGGACATGCTATGCTTGGGCAAAGTCGGACTTTCACTTGTCTTTGCCATTTGCATCTCCCCTCTAGGCACTTCATGCCTTAGAAATTTTCTATCATGCTTGAGGGCGGATTTTGGACTGTCTTGGACACTTCTCCAGGTGGACTTTGCACTTGTCTTGGACATCCATCCTTGGGCAGACTTTGCTTCATGCTGGACATCTTCACCTTGGGCGGACTTGAAGCTTTCCTTTCCATCCATTATTTTGTCCAAGGCATTTTATATTTCTAAGTATTGGAAATAAATTATAAAAATGTCAAAATATTTAATTTATTTCCAACCCGTTCATTTTTGGACCCATGGCTATTTTGATTTTCTCTCCTTTTTTTTCTTTGGCTAAAAGTTTATTTTCCAAATTTATTTCGATTTTCGTCTAGCCAAGTTAAAATTCTAGCCATCTTGCCAATAAATGTTATGCCGGATCCTCATTTTCTTTTGCCATGGCGGACTTCAAATTGTGCCAGGCACATTTTCTCATACCAAAATCAATTTTTTCTTGTTTGGACGAATTTCTCTAGGCAAAGTCTGTGTTCGGACGTCTCCCTTAGGCAAAATTCCATGATACTTAGACAAATTATTATCCCCTCTAGCCAAGGGCGGACTTTCTTGCCTCTTTTCCATGTGCATTTTCCTCTGTATACTTGGCCAACTTCATCAATTTTTCTCTAGGCATCCAGACTTAGGCGAATTTTTAATCTTGCTTCTCTTCTCATGCTAGGCGAACTTCACACTTCCTCTGCCATGGCCTAGGCGGACTTCCTCAAGTCCTTTCCATCTTCCATCAAGGCATGGCGGACTTTCTCAAGCATTTGCCTTTCACACTTAGCCAAAATTCGCATTTCTCCCCTTTTAAAACATTAAAATACTTAGCCAAATGTCATGTCCCCGATTTTGTGTCGTTTAGAAGCATAATTAAAATCATTAATCTTGTGATATCGCAAAATTGTAATTGTCCAAGACAATATTACAATTATAAAATCATCATAAATGTTATTTTGATATAATAAATAAAATGAATATAAAATACATTATTGGACGAATTATGATTATTATAGAATACAAATAATACTAATAATGAGTATATATATATATAGCCTGAGCAAACAATTATTATTATTATTATTTAAGATAATTTGAAATTATTAAATATTGAATTTTAATAATAATATTTAGATAAAGTAAATTAATATTATAAATATTTATCATAAAAATATATTTTATGGCTTTATTCACCTACCATTGTGGGAAGCCAGGATTAATGCTTTATTCCCAATTAAAGTGACCTTGAAAGGTCATTACCACTGGACGCATGTGACTTTTCATTTGGGAGAGTATAAAGTCCCCGATAGGGAATAAAAGCAGGATATAGAAGGATAGATAATAATCATCGTAGTATGGGAAATAATAACAAAAAAGGGAGCATTAGTTCATCGTGGCCCTTTCGAGGAGTATTCAATTTTATGGTAATCGTTGTATACCCGTCACTGTTGGAGAATGGTATCGGACTGCTTGGGGCGTAGTTACAATTGGAGGAATCAAACCTTGGGAATAAATCATGACGCATTACTTAGTAGCATAAATCTAAGACATCATCAACTGCACAACATATGTATAAAGGGTCAATGTGAGTCAACAGGGAGAAATAGGAAGGTGACGAGGATTACAAGGAAACGCAGCAGAACATTAATCATTGTTTGTGGAAACATTAAGCGCTTACTTCCTTAGTGGGTTCATTGCAACTTATAACTTCATCAACGTATGATCATGGTCCCCCATAAATGATCCGATACATGAGATAGCGATTAATTTGGTAGATGTTGATCGACGTGGTTTAAATCCTTCATATATCAGCAGATAATGCTTAAGTGGGTTATACAAATTATTTGTGAATCCGTCCGTCAGAAAGTGTATGGAGAGTATACGGGTGAAGTAGGAAAATATATCTCCATGGAATATATTTTATCACTGAATCATGTTGAAGGAAGGCACAAAATACAGGCATATCACAAGGGAAATATGCAGAAAGTAAGAAAGGAAAATATAAATTTCTGAGCAGAAATATACATCGGAGCATAACAACTAGAAGGGTGGAAAATATAGAATGAAGAAAGTGGATGTATAAATGCAACTCTACAGAACCACCTGTTGCCAGGTATGAGTCCCATGATAATGCGGATTAATATAATAATGTGCAGAAGAAACATTTTGAACGTAAGAACAATTAACACCATCGATGGCTCGGGATAGACACGTCTATCTACAGATGGGAAACAAGGAGGGAGTAACCTCCAAACCAAACAAACCGTTCCAAGGACATTTGGTCACCAAGACCCAAAGGTTCGTGGCTGGAGGGAAAGACACCCACCCGTAGCTTGATAAGTGAGGTAAGAAATGACTATGAATAATAAAGGTAATACATAAATAACAACAATGATATGTAAGTATAGGCATTGTATAATCACATTCTAATGGGTAATAATATATGATACATAAATGTAATAAGTATACAAAATGCTAGGTTAGATGAAGTATTGTAAACCAAATTGATAGTGATTATGCAAACAAATGTATATATTACATTCAATGAGGTAACATGGATCAAAGTCACGAGGCGAGTGTCTTTGCTCCTAGCACCTAGTAACTAGAGGATGTCTTAAAGTCATTTAAAGACAATTAAATAAGATATTGAGAGTGAAGGCATTAACAATTAGTAGATGTGTGTAGTAATTGTTTATTTATATAGATAAGTCCTATAGTGCTTAGTATGGAGTAAATACATATATATATTTTGGGAAAAGAATTCCATGAAGAAGAGGAAATAGATGACCCTTCACAAGTTTATATCTTCTTAACTAAAATTTATTAATCTCTAACACTGCTAATGTCTCTTTGAGGAGCACTTTAAGTGCAAGTTTTAGCTTTAAGTGTTTCCCTTAAAAAGGGGTCATTACACCAAAATTTCAATTTTCTCCCTTCTAGGCCTCCATACTTAGGCAAATTTCGAATTTTCCCCTTTAAGGCATCCAACACTTAGCAAAAGTTTTAATTTTTTTCCTTCCTTATGCCTAGGCGGACTTCCCAAGGTCTTTGCCAAGTCAAGGGCGGACTTTCCAAGTGCTTTGCCATCCTCCTCAAGGCTTGGGCGGACTTTCCACACATCTTGCCAAAGCTGGGCGGAGTTTGGAAGGGTCTTGCCAAGGCTAGGCGGAGTTTGGAAGGGTCTTGCCAAGTCCCACTTTTTAAGGGCCGACTTCAAACAAGTCTTGCCATCCTTCTTCATTGCTGGGCGGACTTTCTTAAGTCCTTGCCATTCTTTTCTTAGGCATGGCGGACTTTGGACAAGGTTTGCCATTCTCTCCACGTCCCACATTTTAAGGGCCAACCTTCTTCATGGCTGAACATGCTCTCTTGAGGGCGAATTTTCCAGACTTAGACAAAATTTTATCATGAATTTTATGCTCTTTTGGTTGATTTTTTTGCTGATTTTCTCTCAGATTTTGACTGATTTCTCAATGATTTTTCCAGATTTTCTCATGCTTTTGGGTTGATTTTCTCAGATTTTTGACTGATTTTTCCATGCTTTTCTTGAATTTTTTACTTGGTTTTTCGATTTTCACCTTGATTTTTCAATGATTTTTCTGATTTTTTTGGTTGATTTTTGGATCTAAAGATGGAAAGCTGACTCATTGACCAGGGTTGACTTTATAAAAATAGAAAAAGCAAAATCCCTAAAAAATAGGGAACCCTGTTAGGTCCAAAAATGCCAAATATGAAAAAACGAAAAAGCAAAAAAGCAGATTCCCTAAAAAATAGGAAGTGTCAGAATTGGTCGAAAGCATAGGCGATCCTCGTCTCCCGGGCCTTCTGAGCACTTCTGTGACGTTTAGGCACTGATTCAAGCATGGATTATTGACTTGGCTCGGATGACTCTCAGAAGACTGACTTGAAACTCTCAAAATGATGACCTCATTGCAAAAAGACAAGTGATAAGCAGTTGCAATGCCAAGGCAAAAAAAGCAAAAACAGGGGGTCCCCATTTGCAATGGGGCGATGTGTGAAAAGGTCACAACATCTAGCGCCAACCTGAATAAATGTTCCTAAACATTTCAAAGATAAAATTTACTTCAAACCCAGAATCTTAGATTAATTCTCACTAACTTACCCCTTGACTAAGTGGAGTACTCAAAAGGGAAGTGAAATCCTAAACTGTATCAAGACCTTTCATCCTGCAGTTACAAGTGTGTGCAAATGCGTTTATTCCCTTCTCTTAAGACCACTATGACTCTTTGGTTCCATCATGGCTTTCTAGTGCATTTTGTCTTAACTCCAAAAGCATCCTTGGATAGAGCCTCGCTGCCAGCGAGCGTCCATAGCCCCGGCGAGGTTATCTGCTATAATCTCACGGAGATTGCTCTACTTCCGGCAATTTATTTCTTTTGTTTTGATTCTTTGGTACACTTGTAGAGATGTCCGCACACCCAAAAGCCAAGTGTTTTGATTTTTCATTCTTTTCTTTTGATTCATTTTGATATTCTTTTCTTTTCATATATTTCCATACTTTGGCCTGTAAGCAATGAAGCTCACCTGGGCTTGAGCATTATAGTGGCGCTGAAGCAAGACTTTTGATTACTTTCTAGCCAACAACTTCACCTAGGAGACCATAATGACTCAGAGAATTCATTAAGTGTGTAAGATATAAAAATTGTAAGACTCGGTGTCAAGACACAATAGATGACTTCCTTTCCAGTCAAGTACTAACCTTAACCTCAAGATACTTTAGAAAAAATTAATCTAGGATTCATAGATTCTCCACGAATATTAATCCAAGAAATGGACTAAACATGATTTAGCACAGACGCTAGAGTTCTTAAGATACAACGCCCTTCACAAATGGGAGCCCCTTTATTGAAAGCAAAACAAAACGGGCAAGCAAACTAAACTAAGAAAGCAGACAACCAATCTAAAGCAAACCGAGAAAGAAAACCTACTCCTAAACAAAAACAAAATTCTTAAGCAAGAAACAGTCAAAAGACCTAAGTATATACAACTCCTAGCATGATTTCTCAAGATGTGCAATAACACAAAGCAGCGGTCACAGTGCGAAGTTTTGCAAACTTATCTTTAAACTCAGAAAAATATTCTTTCAATGGACAAATCTGAAACTCAAGCAAAAATTCAGGAAAGATTAGTAACTGGGGCAACTCACTTGGACCATGATTAATCCATAAACAAGTTATCTTTCCTAAATCTCCATAATCAAAATGATATTCCTTGTAGTCAACAGTAGGGAAAGATACAACCTGGTGGTCTTCATTTGTAGACATGAATTCTTGCTTGTCATCCATTGCTTCATCAGGAGGTCGAAGTTGATGGTGAACCATACCACTTGCGTCTGAATCATGGAGATCAACATCATGTTCCAAGCTGGGCGAAGTGTGGTGGGAATTGGATTCAAAATGGAATTTGGGAATTTGGAGTGTTTCATGCACTGGCTTCTTTTGAATTCCTAGCAATGGATCAAGCCCCAACTTGAATTGTTCTTCATTCTCTATCTCTGTCTCAATTGCTTGTTTATCAAGTAGCCTTCCATTTGCTTCAATTTCATCAAGCAATTCCTCCATGACTGTGAACAATGGATCAAGCGCCGACGCGAAATGTATTTCATATTCTGCTTCCATCGTGGTAGCCCATTGATCGTCAAACGTATCATCTTGCCTCAAGCCGCTTATCATCTCTTCCATCTTGCATGATTGAACTTCTTCATCAAGGACCATTCCTTCTTGAAGTGCACTGGAATCACTTCCCCCTTCATGTCCTCCTCGGATGAATGAACGTTGGAAATTTCCCACGCCATCTCTACTTTGAGCTAAGTCCTCCATTTCTGGTTCTTGATGATCTTCAATAACTTGCAACCTTATATATTCATTCACCTTAGTATGTTGACAGTTGCCTTGGGTGGTTCCTCTTGCTTGAATGTATTCCATTGCTTCTTTGATCTTTACTCCAACGACCTCCTCTGGCATTACGATACTTGGAATATCTTCACCCACTTGATCCCTAAGCTCGATTACATTATCCTGCTGTGACTTATTCTCCATGCTATTAGATGACATTGTGGTATCTTCTTCATTTGGTGCTAAAAATGTTCGAGTGACATATTCAATCCACCCTTTGTCCTTGAAGCATCCATATGGTAACTCTGGTAATCCGAGGTGACATCTGGCATGGTGGATAGCCTCTTCACATGATGTGCAAGTGAACTCTGGATGAGGTGTGTTGTGAATCCGACACCAACGAGGGAGCAAAACACCATTCAATTGAACATTACCTAGTTTTATCTGATTTTCGATTCTAAGTATGAACCTCGTGAAGGCCTCATATATAACTTTTGGAATGCTATAATCATCAGGTTCCACATCCAACACTCCTGGCTTGGTAACATCCCAAAAGAAAATTTTTCCTTGGAGAACCAATTCTATCCTTGACAAGAATGTCAAGCAGTTGATTTCTTCGTGCTTGGAGGTCTCATGAATTCGACATCTTCCTGGTAAAGCAAACTTGGACAAATTCCTGGGGTGCAGCTGCGCATTCAATTTTTCTTGGATCTGAGCAATATCTACGAGACTGTCTTGAGAGCAAGAAATATGGAATGGACGCCCATTCATTGAGAAATCTCCGTTTGGATTTTCCATTTTTTGATTTCCCCATACTCATCTCCGTGAAGGAAGATAACTCTATGGTCTTGTAGTCATCTCCACTTGGCGAAGTAAGAAAAGTATCTCTTTGCTTTCTCTTCTTCGCTAGTGGTTCTTGTTGTGACCTTTTCACACATCACCCCATTCCAAATGGGGACCCCCTAATTTTTTGCTTCGTTCTTGTCTTTTGGCTTTGGTTTTTCCCGCTATCTCTCTCTTTGCTGCTTGTCTTTTCAGGGGTGTGCCCGTCTTTGAACTTAAATTGAAATTTTGGCTAATTCTATAGAATTAGGGTTTGCTTTCTTTGGGCAAGTTTGAGGTCAAATTGAGTTGGGTAATTGAAATCTGAGACTAACATTGTTGTCAGGAGGCTACAAGCAGTTTCCCACTGAAATTTCACTAAATTCTGACAACTTACTATTTTTAGTAAGTTCTTAATTTGGACATTTTCCCAGCATTATTGAAAATTCTGACTGTTACACTGCATTCTAAACACCTTGAGCTATTTGCCTGCAAATTTTGAGCGTAGACAACTTGCTAGTTTTAGCAATACAGGCTTCAAAAGCCATTTCTAGGGTTTGCATGTATGATTTTCCAATGCATGTCTGGATACTATTTCTGGGTTTTCGGAGACCTTCCAATGATATAACATGCAAGTTGAGATACTGACTTTCAACAATTTGAACTTCAAAGGCTATTTTTAGGGTTTGCATGCAAAGTTTTCCGATGCATGTTTGGATATTCTTTATGGGCTTTTTAAGAGCTACACAATGATGTAACATGCGAGACAAGATGATCACTTTTCAGGAATTTACTATTTTTAGCTAGTGCCCGCATGCAGTCCAGTTTACTGGGTTTTTCTAGGTTTTTTGAGATCTCTCGGGCAGTATGACATGCAAACATGTTCGACAGGTGGTTGGTCACTTTCTCAGACATTTACTATTTTTAGCAGGATCACTCCAGCAGCCATCCAACACTTTAGTATCACAAACAAAGCAACATGCATCAGAGACGGGGTCAAAGGGAGATCATTTGAGCCACATGCAAGTCAGATTAGGGTTTCCAGCTTTGGGACTCAAAATGACGGGTAAAACGCCAGAATCTCCGAAAATTGATGTATCCCACTGCAATCAACATCTCTCAAGGAATCCACTGGTAAAATTTGAAGGCAATCTGAGCACGTACTATTTATAGTCAGTTCTGAAACATGCTATAAATAGCGGTTCAACACAAGGTGCCAGTGTGAACAGGTTAGATAGCCCATGAAGACCCCATGGAGCAAATTTCACATCAAACAAAGTTGTAGAAGTTATGAAATCAAGCAGTTGCTATAAATAGCAAGTCACCTCCAGAAACAGGCTATAAATAGCAGGTCAGCACGAGGCACCTGTGTGAATAGGTCAAACAGGTCACAAGGATCCAGTGGTGCGAATTTCAAGTCAATCCAAGTTGCAAAAGTATGAGAATCGGGGGATTTAATAAAAATAGTAAACAAGGGAGAGCAAACAAGAAAATGTTCTAAGTCTTCAAGTTCCTGTTGACCCCCCCTAAATGCGCCTTGCCAACATGATGAAGCTGGAAAAGTGGCTAAGTCTTAAAAAAATTCCTGCAGACCCCCTTGAATGCACCCTTGTTGAGGATAAAGCTTGGAAAATGTGCTAAGGTGTTGGAAATTCCTCCTCACACCCTCATATGCGCCCAACATGAAGTGAGTCCATCAAAAAATTTCTAAGTGTTAAAAATTCCTTGACACCCCTTGAATGCACCAAGTCAAGATGGAGGCCTAGAAGACGTCCAAGGCATGAAAATTCCTGTAGATCCCATGAAATGCGCCCAAGGAGGAGAGTTAGTTGAGAAAAGTTCCTCCATCACCTATCAAATGCGCCCATGTTGGAGATGGAGCTAGGAAATGTTCCAAGTGTTAAAAAAATTCCTCCCCACCTAGTCGCCCAAGTTTGCTGGAGGTGATAGACATAAAATTATTCTAAGGCATGGACAAATTGGCGGTGGACACATGAAAATGCGCCCTCACTAAGGAAGTGATTGAAATTTTTTTTCTAAGTAATAAAATTCCTCCACCACCTAGCACATGCGCCCAGCTAGTGAAGTAAACTTGAAATATTTTCTAAGTGATGAAAATCTCTAAGTACGCCCAAAGGAGAAGTAAGAATAAACTTTGGCGAGAAAATATTTTTTCAAAGGAGGAAAATATAAAAAATTAAATGAACCCCTTCACATGTATACACATGAATTTTGCATTTTTTGGGGGGAAATTTTTTCTGGGTCTTGAATATCTTCATCAAGGATATGATTTTAAAAATTTTCGCACCTTGCCAAAGGTTTTAAGATGGAGATTTTTAATAGGCACTCGATTAATGAAATTTCTTAAGCGAAAATTAAAATTTTTCTAAGGCAAGGAAAGGAAATATTTTTGAAAATGAAACTCCTTGGCTTGTGAAATTGAGGTTAGATGCCTAGATGATTTTTGATGAGACTTCTGACGAAAATAATTCTCTTGAGCCAGTGTTGGATGAAATGATAAGGTGAATGCCTTAACCAGTTAAATGAACTTTTTAAAAGGAGCCATTGAATTTAATGTTTTCAAAGGGAAGATTTCAAAATGCTAATGAAGTGAAGTACTCCTATACCAGTGAGGGTGAAATTTTCAAAATTCTAGAAGGTCAAATATTTCATGTTTCAGATGCCAAGTGTTGCAGCTACCAGAGGAGGGAAATTTGAATTCCTGCAGTAGAGGAGTGGAGATTTAATGACTTGGCCAAAATTAGCATTCTTCTAGAATTCGACTTGCATATATGAATTGTGAGTTTTGTTTATTTTCTTCACCAGTTGCCAAGTGTGAATTTGAGCTCTGAGAAAAGAGAAATTCGAAGTTGTTGAAGCAAGCTAGCTAGGCCGAAGTTTTTCTAAGTGCTAAAGGTTATATTGCTGCAAGAGAAAATTCTAAGTGTTGGGAGGAAATTGACTTGGCTGAAATTGTTGAGGTTTGAAGTTGGAATTCAGTGCTGAAGCTTCTCGATTCGCTGGCAATCTCGAAGTGATTTTATTTCTTTCTAAGTTTTGTTTCTAATGACTATCTTTCATTTTTGCAGAATGGCTGAAGTAGATAGAAGAGCGACTGGCAAGGAGAATAATGTTGAATCCAGCAAGGCAAATGCATCAAGACAAGCTGTGATCAAGAAGTTGAGCAAGTCTTTCCTGCCAAAGTCAAAGTTTTCTTCAAAGCTGGGCAGGTTAAGTGATACAAACCTAGGCTCTTTCAATTTGGAGGCCTTCAGAAGACGAATGATGGGGATAGGAGGCTATGATCCATCAGTCACTTTGCACAATATTGTCAGAAGTGGAGTTTATGCAGCTGCTGGTTTTCCACCAGCAATTCAGTGTCCAGAGTTGATTATGGAATGTGCCAACTGCTACAACTCAGAGCAAAGGATTATCACTTCACCAGATGGCAAGTTGTTTGCCAACCTCACGCCAAAGGCTATTGGGGAAGCATTTGGAATTCCCGCCTATGAGAAGATAATTTACAAAACAAGGGAAAGAGCTGAGCGAATATATGCTTCTACATTTGAAAGGTGTGCTGATATGATAAACTCCCGTTGGATGAACAAGCCTAAGCCAACTCGTACAAAGCTGTTGAAGCAGATAATCTCAAATGCCTTGAAGCAGGAGTATTGTGACTTAATTATGATGCTTAGCAGAGTTGGAGGGTGCTCCCAATCGTTCATCTTTGAACCTTGGATGTTTTACTACATCAACCTTGTGCTGGAAGGCAAGGAGCATATTGACTGGTCAGTGATGATCAATGATAATTTGCATGAACAACTTAGAAGTTTGAGGAGAACGAGGACATTTTATATGAGCTCATACATCATCTACATGCTGGCCCAGATGACAAAATACAGAGGGATATCATATAAGGAGCCAATTGGGTGTGGCTCGCAGCAATTTAAGATTCATGAAGCTTGTCCGCAACTGCATCTAATGAGCACTTCTCACTACAAAAGGGTCAATGATGCCTTCACAATGTATATAACGAGGACGCTTCAACAAAGGACTCATCACAGAATATCAAAGGAAGCTCGGGAGTTGATAGAGAGGTACGGATGTTGGTTTATCCAATTTCCGAAATTCACTTACATCAGGCTGCAGGGGTTCTCTTCATATCCTTATAGATTGCCCAGATACCCTACAAACAAAATTTTGATGCTAGAAATATCTAGGCAACTCATTGCCTATGATAAGAAGAAGAAGAAGAAGAAGAAAGGACTTGACTTCCCTATCATCATGGGAAATTCAGATGAAATTTGTCCAACACTGCAAGCAGCCAAGGAAGCGGAAAATGAGCTTCAGTTTTTCCACCTCTCTTATCATACTAGTAGGCAGTATTATGATCCTCACAGGAATATCAAATGGATACTGTCAGAGGAATTCAGACATAAGGCACACATTGAGGACTTTTGGGCAAGTGCGTCAGATGAAGTTGAAATAAGAAGGATGTTTTCTAGGATACCATTGAGCATGATTAGGGAATGTGAGATTGTTCCAGTGCCGGACCAGGTGGACGAAGATGTGAATTTCATGCAGGCTGATTATGAGACAGTAAAGGAGGACACCGATCCCACTTCCGGATTGGTCTGAGCCAGAGATTACAAATTTGGATACACTTTGCATACCGGTCCTGATGTTCACGAGAGGATGGGTTGAGAGGCACGTGAATAGGCTCAAGAGTAGGTCAATCCCTCTTACTTATAATTTAATGGGGGATCACAGGGCACCAACTATTAAGAAGAAGAAGCAGGTTGCTTGAATTCTGGAACCACGAAGAAAAGAACCAGTCCAGCTGAAGCCTCAAAGAGTTGAGGTGGCATCGCCTACGCCATTGGGGACTCATTCTCCAAGTATACAAGAAGTTTCATTGTTTGCTGATAAGAGAAATATGTTGAATGAGGAACAGGAATTACAGGGGGCAAATCAGCCACTGCGAAGGGAGTCTGTTGGCCAGAGTGTCAACGCACCTATAAGAGACAACCAACAAGAAGAGGAAGAAGAAACGACCACCGATACTCACTTCCAGTGTGAGATTGAGGCAGCTCTGGAGGATGACACTACCACTGGGCAGGAGGCCCAAGGTTCAGGGGATACTCAGCCTATAGAGGTTGATGAGCCTCGTCGGGATGAAGTCAGAGAAGAGGTTCGTGAAGAGGAAGCAAGGAATGAAAAACCATTTATTATTTTGGACTTGCAGCAAGTAGTACCAGATTGGCTCAAAGACAGGATGAAAAGGGATCCCGTTGAAGAAATTGATCCAGTAGTTGAGATGAAGGAATTTCTGAGTAGCATTAGTGCACCTCCAACAAAGAAGAAGGCTAGGAAGTTTTCAAAGATTTCAACAGATGAAGATGGCTCTCGCACACTTCACATGGCTATACCTAGGGTCGAGTGCGATCGAGATGAGGCTATTCTGGAGAACTATGTGATCACCACCATGGAGTTGGGTCACCCTACTGGAGCACAGATAATTGAGGAGTGTGATAACTCCTATTAGGCACTCAAGGACAGGCTGCTCCGAATTGAAGGAAAATATAAGAGATTGAAGAAGGAGCACAAAACATTAATTGGTTATGTGCAACACTTGTCTCGTCCTTGTGGGCCAGAAAATCCTGCAATTGAGCTTACAACTAAGTTTCCCAAAGAGTTAGTTAGCGGCTTGGAGGACTTGAGGATGGCACAAGAGGCGGATAAATGGGTTGCTAATGTTCGTGCTGAGACAGGGAAGTTTATGGAGGATCTCGCTCATTCCTATCAACAGGCCTCTGGCATTATGGCGCGAATGGATGCAGTTTATCAGGCTTGGGGCGATGCTCGTATCTATTAGACCAAGGTTATCCTTCGTCTAGAGGCTTTGATGCATACACCCTTGCAGACTTTGGTTGAGGGCGGCATGATTCAGGAAGGTGATAGATATGACTTCACCAACTGGTATTCTTCAGTGGTCACGGGCCGGGAATTTTTTGATGCAGCATAGGCAGATTCGTCCAGGGTCAGAAAGGCCATGATGAACATTCTTGACAGAGTCCTAAACACACTGGAGGCTATCTTTGCTAGTGTTGTGACCTTTTCACACATCGCCCCATTCAAAATGGGGACCCCCCTAATTTTTGCTCCATTCCGGTCTTTTGGCTTGGGTTTTTCTCTCTCTCTCGCTCTGTCTCTTTTCCGATGTCCGCCTTTCAAGGGGTTGCGCCCGTCAGTGAATTTAAGCGTGAAATTGACCAAGTCTGAAAATTAGGGTTTCATCTTTCCCGGTCATTCCAAGGTCGAATAAAGTGAATAAATTGAAAATTGAGACTAACGATGTTGTCAGCATGTTTCCAGCACGCTCTCAGCAAGTCTTTATCTGATTCTGAGGTACTTGCTATTTTTAGTAAGTGTGAAATTACAAGCAATTCGTCAGCATTTTTGAGATTCCGACAGTCACACGGCATTCAAAGCGCATCAAGCTACTCACAGGTTAAATTTGAGCAAAAACAGACAACTTACTATTTTTAGCAGTCCAGCTTCCGGGACAAATTTCAGGGTTCAGATGCAGAGTTTTTCTTTGCATGTCTGGATATTCCTTCTGGGTTTTTCGAGACCTTCACGATGATATAACATGCAGAGCGAGACGACAACTTTCAGAATTCGGCCTTCTGAGGCTATTTTTAGGGTTCGCATGTCAGAGTTTCTTTTGCATGTCGAGTGATTCTTGATGGGTTTTTCAAGAGCTTCGCGATGGTGTGACATGCAAATGGAGATACTCACTCAGTAAGAAACTTGCTATTTTTAGCAGGTATGTCCCGGCAGTTGCTTCCCAGCAGATTAGAATCACAAGCTGATCGCAATGCCACAGAAACGAGAGCAAACAGAGATCATTTGATGCGCATGCAGAGCGGATTAGGGTTTCCAACTTCGGGACCCAAAAGGAGGCATAAAAAGTCAGAATTTTTGAAAACCGGTGTAAACCACCGCGATCAACGTCCTCCAGGCTATCTGCTGGTAAAATTTGAAGTCAAACGGAGCACTTACTATTTATAGTAAGTCAATTTGGAAACTGGCTAAAAATAGTAAATCAACTGCATGCGTCGATGTTGACAATAAGGTCACGTGGTGAGGAGCGCCTCATTCGAATTTCAAAGCAATCAGAGCAGTAGAGCTATCAGAAACAAGCGGTTACTATTTATAGTAAACCACCCTCAGAAATAGGCTAAAAATAGCAGGGTGACTAAAAATGGCAGTATCAACAGAACAACGAGATGATGAGGATGCAGTGTGCAAAATTTCAAATCGTTCCGAGCTTCAGGGGTGCAAATTTCAGAGGACTTACTATAAATAGCAGGGCATAAAAAAGGCTGGCAAAAAATGATAAAAAAATTCTAAGACTGGAACTTCATCCAGTTCCCATGGCAAAATGCGCCTTCAAGCATATGCCAAGCATGAAATTTTCTGAGTATGGAGTTCATCCTTCATCAGGGGCAAAATGCGCCCAAGGCACAAGTGGTCAAAGAAAGTCGACAATTTCTATCCTGAAGGCATGTTAAAATGCGCCCAAGGAAAGATCAGGAAGGTTGAAAAATTTTCTAAGTCTGGATATCCTCCTCACCCCTCCAAATGCGCCCAAAAGACAAAGAAGTCAAAGTGGTCAAAGCTTTTTATCCTCCTCCATGGGAAAAATGCGCCCAAATGCATGCATGTCAGGACAAAAAAATGGAAGTTGAAGGGTCACTCCCAGGCGTGCTAAGAAGTTCATCCACCAGCTAAGCTCAAATGCGCCCAAGAAAGAAGAGGGTCAACAAGTCAACGTTTTTATCCTTCTCCTACATAAAAATGCGCTCAAGTTGGAAGAAGTCAAAATAGTCAAAGGAAATTCGTCCTCCTCAAGGGGTGAAATGCGCCCAAACTAGCTCAAGTGAAGACAAAAGGGTGAAGTTGAAGAGTCATCCAGTTGACATGCTCAAATGCGCCCACATTGAGGTGTAAAAAGTGAATAGGGTGGTAAATAAGGTGAAAGATAATTCTAAGGCGTGGTCAATGTGAGGTAAATGCTAGGCGCGCCCAAGGTGAGGTGTTGAAGATGCTTCCCTAGGCGCGATTTTAAAATTCCTCTTCAAATGCAATATGCGCCAAGGGTGATGGGAGTTATAAGGTGTTAGAAAAAGTTCTAAGGCGTGTGAAGTGTGAAAATAAGATGCCAGGCGCCAAGGGTGATAAATGGTATGTGTTAGAAAATATTCCAAGGTGGTGGAAATAAAATTGCTAAGTGTGCTATGCGCCTTAAGTGTGAAATAAAATATAAGATGAGTGATGAGAGTTTTGCCAAGGCGTTGGGTTTCAAATGAATATTTTTTCCAAGTGTGAGATGGCGAGTAGGGAATAAAATATGCTAGGCGTGAATAAAATTTTTCTCAGTGAAGTTGATAAAATTTCCTCCACTGGCGAGTGAACTAAAATTTTCTAAGGAAAATTCTCAGAGTGCAGGATGATTAAAATATTTTCTAAGGCAAATTATTTTTTCCTTAGGAAATACGCCTAGAGCCCAAGGTGGTGAAATTTTTCGAAGCACCGGCAAATTTTCTCAGTGATGAAGCCAGAGGATGGATGATAATACAGGATGAATTCTAATTTCTCAAACTGGAGCAACACAGAATGATCACAGGCGAAGAATGAATTTCAAACGATGAAAATAATATTTTTCTAAGGTTCAAAACATTCAAAAAATTAAATGAACCCGTTCATTGGGTACCCATGGATTCGAGGCGTTTTGGAGAAAATTTTCTTCTGGGTACTGGACGTTCGCGATGATAGATGGATTTCCAAGTCTTCCGAACTTCGCCAACACTTTCTCAGTGAAGAATTTAATCAGTGCCCAAATTGTGAATTTTCCTAAGGGAAAATTTAAAATTTTCTAAGGCAAATTTGAATAAAATGTGTTTTCAAAATGAATTTCTTCAAATGATGAATTCCAGATGAGTTGCCTAGATGTTTTTTGATCGAATTCTTTGAAGATGAATTTTCCAGAGGTAATGAAGAGTTAAATTCGAATTCAAGTGACAGAGTTCCGGCTGGTGAACTAAAAAGGTGGATTTAAGTTAAATTTTTCATAAATAAATTCAAAGATGCCAGTCAAAGTCAAGTTTCTAGAAGAATAAGATTCCTGACGTCCAGAGACAAGTGTCAGAAATACCAGAGAGGGAGAATTCGAATTTTTGAAATGGAGTAGTGGAAGTTTAATGCACTGGCTAAAATTGGCTTCTTCTAGAATTCGATTTTGAGCTATAAAATGAAGAGATCTCTCACTTGTTTTCACAGCTGGAGAATTCGATTTACTCTGGGATTGACATTGCAGTGTGTTGCTGAAGCTTGGACAAGTTTGAAATCTTGCTGAAGTCTGGAGTTAGCTGAGAAGTGCGCACTTGCTGGTTGGAGAAGAGAAGTTGCTGAAAGCTTGAAGAGTACGAAGTTGTTGAGAATTTAAGGAGTGCTAAGTTGTGAAGTGCGCACTTGCTGGTTGGAGAAGGTACGACTTTGCTAGTGGCTGAAGTTTGATTGCTAAAGTTGAAGTTGCCAGTTGGAAGGGACGCCTTGAAGTGAAGTGAGTTGCTGAGAATTTTCAAAGTGCAAATTGGTTGATTGCTGATTGCCGATTGCTGATTGCTGATACAAAGTTATAAAAGTGCGAACTTGCTGATTGATACTTGCTGGTGCAAAGTACGAGTTTATCAAGTTGCTGATTGAGGTTGCTAAGGCTGAAGCTTACTTAGAAATCTGTTCTAAGTATTGAAGTTCGAATTTATTGGAAAAGAAGCTGAGATGGCTGAGGCAAGGACGAATGGAAAGGACAACGGTGCATCCAGGCAAGCTGTGATCAAGAAACTGAGCAAGACATTCATGCCGGAATCAAAATTTGTTTCAAAGTTGGGCAAGTTGACAGACACCAATTTGGGCTCCGTCAACCTGGATACCTTCAAGAACAGGATGTTTGGAATTGGAAGTCATCGGGCTTCAACCACTTCACACAATATTGTTCGAAGTGGGTTATATGCAGCTGCTGGTTTCCCACCAGCCATTCAATGCTCGGAGCTGATGATGGAGTGCGCTAATTACTATGAGAAGGATCATCGATCGATCACGTCACCAGATGGCCAAGTGCTAGCCAATCTTACTCCAGCAGCCATCGGTGAAGCTTTCGGGATCCCGGTGCACAGGAACATGATTTACAAGTCCAGAGAACGGGCTGAGCGGATGTACGCTTTTGCATTTGAGAGATGCATGGAGACAATTAACACTCACTGGATGAGCACTCCCAAGCCTTCTCGTACGAAGTTGCCGAAGCAGATCATTGCGGATGACTTGAAACAAGAATATTGTGATCTCATCATGATGCTAAGCAGGGTTGGAGGTTGCCCACAATCATTCATTTTTGAGCCTTGGATGTTTTATTACATCAATCTCGTGCTAGAAGGAAAAGACTATGTCAATTGGGCCGAGATGATAAGTGATAATTTGCATGAGCAGCTCCTGGGCCTTAGAAGGACAAAGACATTTTACATGAGCTCTTATATTATCTATATGTTGGCACTATGACAAAGTACAGAGGGATCTCTTACAAGGAACCTGTCGGTTGTGGCTCCCATCAGTTCAAGATATATGATGCTCGTCCGCAGTTACATTTGGCAAGCACAACTCACTACAAGCGTGTCAACGATTCTTTCACCATGTACATCACGAGATTGCTTCAGGAGCGGTTACATCACAGAATCTCAAGGGATGCCCAAGAGCTGATTGAAAGGTATGGGTGCTGGTTCATACAGTTTCCAAGATTTTCTTACATTAGGCTGCAAGGTTTCTCATCGTACCCATATAGGCTGCCTAAGTACCCAACAGATAAGATTTTAATGCTAGAGATATCTAGGCAATTGCTTGCCTTTGATAAGATTCAAAAGAAAAAGAAGAAGGGAGGGGTAGAATTTCCAATTGTAATGGGCAACTCGGATGAGGTGTGTCCCTCAATACAGGCAGCTAGAGAGGTTGAAAGTGAACTTCAATTTTATCATTTCTCATACCACACTAGCCGACAGCACTATGATCCACATCATAACATCAAGTGGGTACTGTCAGAGGAGTTTAAACATAAGGCCACCATAGAGGATTATTGGGCTGATGCAACTGATGAGATTGAAGTAAGAAAAAGAATGTTCTCTCGGTTGCCGATTACTCTGATCAGGGAGTGTGAAGTTGTGCCGGTTCCGGACCAGGTGAATGAGGATATGGATGTTGTTCATCCAGATTACGCAGCTGTTAGAGATACTCCACTTCCACCTCCAGATTGGTCAGAACCTGAGATTGCAGATTTGGACACCCTTTCTATCCCAGTCTTGACATTCACTAGAGCATGGGTTGACAGACGTGTGAGCAGATTGAAGAGTAGGTCAATTGCCTTGACTTACAATATGATGGGAGATCACAGGACGCCCACTACTGGCAGAAAGAAACAGATTACACGAGGTCCAGAGCCCAGAAAGAAGGAGATAGTTCGACAGGAGCCTACTCAGCCAGAGCCTCCATGAGTTACAGTTGCATCACCATTGGAGACACGTTCTCCAAGTATCCAGGAGGTCTCTTTATTTGCTGATCAGAGGAATGCATTGAATCAGGTGCAAGTGGTACAGAATGATATTCAGCCTCCATGGAGAGAGTCGGTTGGCCAGAGCGTCAACGCACCTGTTAGGGTTGATCAGCAGGATGATGAGGGGACTATTACTGACCCCCAGTTTCAGCAGGAGTTAGAGGCGGCCATGAACGATGATGATGATATAGTTTCAGGTGACACTCAGCCACTTGAGGACGATGAGCCTCGCCAGAATGATATAGAAGTTGAGCAAGTTAGAGAGGTAGAGGCACAGGAGTAGCAGCCCTTCGATATACAGTATGATGTGCCTGATTGGCTTAAGGATAGAATGAGAAGAAGCCCCAGTGAGGAGATTGATCCAGCAGTTAAAATGGAGGAGTTTTTGAACAGGATCAGTGCACCTCCACAGAAGAAGAAAGCAAGAAAATTTTCGAAGATATCCACTGAAGAGGATGGCTCTCGCACCCTTCATGTAGCTGTGCCACGAGTTGAATGTGACCGAAATGAAGCAGTGCCTGAGAATTATGTGGTCACGACTTTGGATTTGGGACGCCCCACTGGTTTGCAGATTGTAGAGGAGTGTGATAACTCCTTCCTTGCCCTCAAAGACAGATTATTCAAGAAAGAAGGAAAATATAAAAGGCTGAAAAGAGAACACAAGGCTTTAATCGGATATGTTCAGCAGTTGTCTCGTTCTCGAGGGCAAGATATTCCAGTGATAGAGCCTCCAACAGAGATACCTAGAGAGTCCATTAGTGGCTTGGTAGAGTTGGGAAAAATGGCACAGGAGGCAGACAAGTGGGTCACAGGGGTTCGTGTTGAGACGGAGAAGTTTATGGAGGACCTTGCTTTTGCTTTCCGGCAGGCCTCTAGTATTTTGACACGGATGGATGCAGTGGATCATGCTTGGGGCGATGCTTCTATCTATCAGAGCAAAACTATTCAGCGTCTTGAGGTATTGAGGCATGTTCCGTTACGATTGCTGGTTGATGGAGATGTCATTCAGGAGAATGACAGGTATGACTTCTCTAGATGGTATTCTTCAGCAATCACGGGGCGTGGTTTCTTCGATGCGGCACAGGCGGATTCAGCCAGGATACACAAGGCCATGGCCAATATTATAGATGGAGTTCAGAACACTTTTGAGGCCATATTTGCTAGTCGGCTGAATCCAGATGAGATAAATATTGATAATTTGAGGGGTAGGCTGGTGCCTTTCTTCTCGGAGGTGAAGACCTTTGTACAAGATGATTTCGAGAATACTTCTACTTTCTCCACCTTGATCCAGAACACGCAGGATTCTTTAGTTGCTTGGAGAAAATCTTGTGCAAGGCATGAGCATTCAGTCACAGTGTTAGAGTTTCAGTTAGATTGCATTCCACCTATTTCAGTTCAGGAGGTTGAGGCTGTACTTGGCAGATTTGTTGTGTTTGCAGCCAGAGAGAAGGCAAATGGGAATGCACTACTGGACGAGGATCTTCTAGAAGACTGAATATGGGCATTTATTACATTTACTATTTTGGGAGTGAGTGGGAATCTTTGATTCATTTAATGTACCACTCCCTATTCTGGCAGTTTTTAGGGTTAGGGCTGAGGTGGCACAATTCCGGCCACTCTATTGATTGTAACCCTAGCCATCTTTTGGGACTTGGCTAGCTATATAAAGGGGGAGTCCCCCTCATTTGTAATTCATTAGATTAGAGGCAGATATCAGACATTAGCATTGGAGCTAGAGACTAGAGAGTAGAGTATTGTAGACATTTTGCATAGTGGAGAAGAAAGAAAGTTTTCCCTTTGAAAACTTTTGTGGAGATTGTTGTGTAACACTTTTCATGATAATAGATCTTTTCATTGATGGTGGAATTCGTCTTGTCATGAATAGCTAGCAAGGTCTCTTCTTCCTTTCGTATCCAAGTAGCGTAATTTTCATGCAAGTAGTTTACTTTGATGTGTGGCATTTTTGTTGAGGTAGCTTCTTTCATTCCATACCACTAGCGGCTTGTTGATGATAAGTTCGCCTTGCGTGGTCAACTGGACATTATCTTGAGTTTAACTTCGATTGTGGTTTGCATGCTTATATGCGTCGTTGTGATGGTGTATGTATGTTAGATCATAATTTGAACATCTTTTGTTATCCCTTTGAAGATTGCACCAATTTTGCCGAAGCTGTCCGACGTGAGGCTAGGTGAAATTCGGTTGAAGTCTACTAAAACGAAGCTCTACATATCCTGCATTTAGAGTAGACGTACAAGTTTCTTAGGCCCTATACTCTTTACTTTCCGCATATTTCCGATTAGTTTTAGGAAAACGAACCACATTGCCAAATCATACACGCAAGAATCCCCTTCAAATCATATACCAACGGCCAACTGCAAGAAATCTGAACAATTATGTAAGTCCCCTCGTAAGAACACAGCAATACACATCAACCAAACTGGGTCTATTCGCACTTAAGGAACCTTGGAGTTGAACGCATGAACTTTCTTGCAATCTTAGCATGCGGAACACTTTGATCAAGAGAGAATAGAGTATCCGTTGGGAAACTTTGTTCTGCTGTTTGGTGCGGTCACAAAAACCACGTCAACAGCTAGGAGGTTGACTTCCGAGGAGGTGACTGCCGATGATTTGAAGAGTAGACTGACACCTTTCTTTTCAGAGGTGAAGACTCTTGTTCAAGACGACTTTGAAAATACCTCAACCTTCTCTAGCATTATCCAAAACACTCAGGATGCTCTAGTTTCTTGGAGAAAGTCTTGCACTCGACATGGGCAAACAGTTACAGTGTCGGAGTTTCAGCTTGATCACATCCCGCCTATCTCAATTTAGAAGTTGAAACTGTACTGACCAGATTCATTGACTTCGCAGTCAGGGAGAAAGAGAATGGAAAGGCCCTTCTGGATGATGATCTTCTGGAAGATGATGGTAGGCGTTAATTGCCCCATGATGCTTCAGCTATGACTGGGAATCTTTTGCTTCATTTATTACCCCTTTTCTTTATGGCAGTTTTTAGGGTTAGGGCTGAGGTGGCACAATTTGAGCCATTTGTCTGATTGTAATTTGAGCCGTCCATTGGAATTGGCTAGCTATAAAAGGGCATCCCCCCTCATTTGTACCTCATTAGGTGATTAAAGCATAGAGAGACAACTTAGAGTTAGCATAGTTTCATAGCATAGCATAATTTGGAGAAGGAAAGTTTTTCCTTAGAAAGCTTTGTAAGAAATTGTTGTGAACACTCTCATAATAAAAAGAGTTTTCATTGATGATGGTCTCGTCTTTTGTTGTGAGCAGCTAGCAAGGTTTCTTCGTCCTTCTGATTCAAGTAGGGTCTTAAAGTAGAGTAAATTTTATTTCATGCAAGTAGATAGTAATCGTGGAATGTGGTTTTCAATTTGAGCAAGCTTCGTTTAGTCCGTACCACTAGCAAGCTTACTGATGGTAGGTTTGCCTTGCGTGGTCAACTGGAAATTTGTGAACTTACTTCGATTATGATTCACATGGTGGCATGCGTCGTCGTGATGGTGTCTTTATGTGAGTTGTGATTTGAAAACTTTCAGATACTCCCTTGAAGATTGCACTAGTCCTGCGGAAGTTGTCCGAAGTGAGGCAAAGCAGAGCTCGGTTGAAGTCTGTGAAGGTTGATCGTCACATCTTGTGCCTTAGATTAGTCCATAGCATTTCTTATCCCTGCACCCATTTACATTCAACACTTTTCTAGTTAGTATATGAAACTCGTACCTCATCGCCAAATCATTCGAACCATGTGAAACCCCTTTAATTTGCTCTCCGCTATCCACTACTGAACAATTGTGTAAGTCCCCTCGTGATACCAACAAATCACAACGAACCAACTGAGACTATCCATTGCATAGAAGGAACCTTGGAGTTGAACACATGATCTCTCTCGCAATCTTAGCATGTGGAATACTTTGATCAAGAGAGAATAGGGTAGCCGTTGGACACTTTATTCTGCTGTCTTGTGTAGGTCACAAAAACACACATCAATAGTTTCGTTGGCTGAGGTGTCTCCTCTCCCGCTGTTTACACACCCAAGTTGGCCCAATAGAACTATTACCTGATTTTTTATGGAAAATTAGAACAAAAAAGGAAAAGGAAAATATTTTCTGCAGAACAAAGTCAAAGTCAAATTCAAAGTCAAGGGAAGAAAGTCAAAGTCAAAGTCAAGGGAAGAAAGTCAAAATCTGTCATGTCATCGAAATTGGACACTAAGGTAACAAAGACATGTTTAAAAATATTAATGATTTGATACCATTATAATTACAATAGTTGAAGACAATATTGTAATTATAATTATTATATTATAAATATCGTGATCCCCAAAATATAAATATTAGATATTATAATCATTGTAATAATATGAAATAAATAAATTATATATAACTCAATATCCGGAATAAGATAATAAAATAAAGATAACCTAGAATATCATTACAAACCATAAATAATAACATCAGATATAAAATATAAATAATCTAATATAATTCTCACAAGGTACCATTATAATTAAATTATCAAATACAATATTATTAATATTAAAATATAAAACAATTTAAATATTGATAGATGATAAAATCAATATAAAATACAAACTATAAGTATTAAACGATTATGTTTATAATGGACATAAGAGACAAAAGAGACATAACATTCGATATAGGAACATTACAAACAAAAATCATATGCCTGAATGTGAATGCAGGAGCAGCGCCTCTGCCCTCAAGCCCTGAACAGAAGGAGATTGCATGTGCCCAACGCCCAAGCTATCCTCCGCTGGCGATTCACTCCCTTCACTACCAGACAAAGCCCGTTGGCATAATTCTTCGCTTGACGTGGAGCTATTGATCTAGGAACTTAATACCACCATATGAATTAAGGAAGCCTCAGAAAGCTTAGTGGTGAGTAGCGACAGTAAAAGACTTGAAATTTAGGGTTTGGAAATAACAAGAGTAGCGTCTATCTTAGGAAAGGAAAAGTGACGTATATCTGAGGGCCACTCTTCTTTAGCGATAGGATTAAGATATGTTAAAGTCAACTAGGAGTGGTTAAAGGTAGGGATAGGCATGATATAAGATAAGGAATTGATCTGTCATGAAACCACCAGTTATTATGAAATATAATCAACAGCAGCAATGAAAGCTGTTAGCAAACAGCATGTCCTTCCAAAATAGTGTTTTCGTTCAAAGAGACGCCTCACTTCATAGAGGTCGGGCAATATAAAATGAATGGATTATAGTTGGCCAGGGATATCTACAAGACATCTGAACTCAGTATTCTTCCTAGAGCCTCGAAACACCCAAGACTGGTCGCATGAGATATTTGAGTAGTATTACTTACCTTAATTCAGAATCTCTAACTTATATCAGTCAAATATCATTTAGCTGGTAAGAGATTGGTGATAGAGCCTCAATGGATGAATAAAGGAGAATAGAAAATAAGTGTTCAATAGAATCTACAATGGGAGACCAGACCACTGATTTAGGTGATGTGTTCACTTAGCACTAATATCTAGCATATCCGAACATTAGAATTACATTGCTCTAATTTCTGATTCAATAATTTGAGATCTTGCCTGTTAGACATCCAACAGAGTGTTCCTAATAACCTTGGGTTGGGTATAATGCATTGCTTGTCGCAATCTAATATATCTGAAAACAAAATATGCAAATCTTGGGCAAAACCGAGCATATGGAGTCATTAAGATCGCTGTACCTTGAAATAACCAATCTTGAATTTTGTACTGAGAAAAGCATTGTCTGTTTAGCAAATATATACTCTTAATGCTATTCACATACCACTAGGAAAGAAATATTGATAGGATTATCCTTGGGCAGATATATATTGCCTCTCCTTTGTTTAGAATTGCATCCACATGAATAGATGTGTTAAATCTGTTTACTGGCCATGTTTTCTTCAATAATATTCTTATCATTGTTCTATGAATTGATTATGGTTTTGTTGTGACCTTTTCACACATCGCCCCATTCAAGATGGGGACCCCTAATTTTTGCTCCATTCTGGTCTTTTTGGCTTTGGTTTTTCTCTCTCTCTCTCTCTATCTCTTTTCTGATGTCTGCCTTTCGGGGATTGAGCCCGTCATTGAGTTCAAACGTGAATTTTGGCCAGGTCTGAAAATTAGGGTTTTGAACTTCCGTGCCAATTTGAGGTCAAATGAGGTGAACAAATTGAAAACAGAGATTAACATTGCTGTCAGTATG
Source organism: Sequoia sempervirens (assembly GCA_007258455.2). Classification (NCBI taxonomy): domain Eukaryota; kingdom Viridiplantae; phylum Streptophyta; class Pinopsida; order Cupressales; family Cupressaceae; genus Sequoia; species Sequoia sempervirens. The sequence continues at coordinate 294,700 of VDFB02009227.1, read as the reverse complement.
CTACCAGCAGGCTTCCACTGAAATTTCATCAGATTCTGACTACTTACTATTTTTAGTAAGTGTGCAATTACAGGCAATCTTTCAGCATTTTTGAAGTTTTAACAGTCACACTGCATTCAAAACATGTCAAGCTACCCGTTGGCAAAATTTGAGCTGAAACAGACAACTTACTATTTTTAGCAGTTCAGCTTCTAGAGCGGATTTCAGGCCCTCTATGCAGAGTTTTTCAGTGCATGTCTGAAGATTCCTTCTGGGTTTTCAGAGACCTTCGCGACGGTATAACATGCAAAATGAGACGACAACTTTTAGAGTTCAGCCTTCCGAGGCTATTTTTAGGGTTTGCATGTCAGGGTTTTCTTTGCATGTCTGCATATTCCTTATGGGTTTTTCGAGAGCTTCGTAGTGAAGTGACATGCAAACCAAGATGGTCACTCATTTGGGAACTTACTATTTTTAGCAGATACGTCCCGGCAGCCGCCTCCCAGCACTTCAGAATCATGAGCTGATCGCAATGCAACAGGAACGAGAACAAACGAAGACCATTTGATATGCATGCAGAACAAATTAGGGTTTCCAGCTTCGGGGCCTGAAAAGAGGGGTAAAAAGTCAGAATTTTCGAAAACCAGTGTAAACCACCGCAATCAGCATCTTTCAAGCTATCTGCTAGTAAAATTTGAGGGCAAACGAAGCACTTACTATTTATAGTAAGTCATTTTGGAAACAGGCTAAAAATAGCAAATCAGTAGCATGCGCCGATGTCGACAGGCAGGTCATGTGGTGAGGAGCACATCATTCAAATTTCAAATCAAACGGAGTTGTGGAGATATCAGAAACGAGCAGTTACTATTTATAGTAAACCACCTTCATAAATGGGCTAAAAATAGCAGGCCAACCCGAAATAGCAGTGTCAACAGTTGATGAAGTCGTGAAGATCCAGCGTTCAAAATTTCAAATCATTCTGAGCTTCCGGGATATGAAAATCAAGAGACTTACTATAAATAGCAGGACGTTGTGAAGTTGGTAGAAGTCAGGAAAAATGGCTAAGGCATGAGTTTCATCCTGCAGCAACCTTGAAATGCGCCCAAAGAAGAAGAAGCTGGCAGTGGCTGAGAAAATTTCCAAGTCTGGAGTTTATCCTGCTGGACATGTAAAATGCGCCCAAGTTGGTGGAGAAATTGAGAAAATTTCTAAGGCATGGGATATGCTTCATCCTCCTCATGCCTCCATTTGTGCCCTCCTCACAGGCTTGCCTTCAAAACGTTGAAATTTTTCCTAAGTCTAGGCTTCATCCTCTAGCCTAGGCAAAATGCGCCCACTCTAGCATGAGACAAGAGAAAAATCTTCTAAGGCAAAACTTTGTCCACCTCCTATGGCAAAATGCGCCCATGCAGCAAGAAAGTCAAAGGAAAGTCAACAAAGTTTATCCACCACATATGCCAAAATGCGCCCAGCTACAAGAGACATCAAGAAAAGTTTCTAAGTGTCAAACTCATCCCTCACCATGTAGAGAATGCGCCCACCTCTCAAGTCAAAGAAAGTCAAATGTTTTATCCTCCTCCCATGTCAAAATGCGCCCAAATAAGGGCATGTGAGGACAAAAATGAGGAAGCGCAAGGGTCACTTGTTGGAGGCGTGGTAAAAGTTCTATCCCTCACACCTTGCTAAATGCGCTCAAGCTAGTCAACAAGTCAACAAATCTTCATCCTTCACCCATGGCAATATGCGCCCAAATGGGGCCATGTGAGGACAAAAGAAAGGAAGCTGAAAGGTCACAAGGAGGGCGTGGTGAAGTTGTTATTCACCTTCAAGTGGGAAATGCGCCAAGTACAAGATGATATTGCTAATATGCTAGGCGTTGAAAATGCCAAGGTGGGAGAAGTGATGATTGCTAAGGCGTGGGAAAGTAAAGTATGCTAGGCGTGGTAAAGTTAAATTTTCCCCTTCAAGTGTGAAGTGCGCCTAGACTTGAAAGTTGATATTGCTAAGTGATGAAGTGATGATTGCTAAGGCGTGGGAATTTAAGTCCTTGGTAATAAGCAAAATGCGCCTAAGATTCAAATAGAGAGTATTGCCAAGGGATGAATAAAACATGCCTAGGCGTTGGAGATTGCCAAATGAAAAATAAAACATGTTAAGTATGATGTGCCTTCAAGAAGATTTTCAAAGTGAAGTGATAAAATTTCCTAGAGCACGAGCAGGATTGCCAGTGAGGGAGTCCGATGATGCCAACTGCACAGGGTCAACAAAAATATTTTCAAGACAGAGTAACAAAGCATCCACAGATGTGAAGAACAATAATGGAGTTGTTGAAATTTTTTTTTTTTCTAAGGTTCAAAATTCAAGAAATTAAATGAACCTGTTCGTTGTACACCCATGAGTTTGACACATTCTGAAGAAAATTTTCTTCTGGGTATCGGAGATCTTCGACAAAGAATGGATTTTAAAGTCTTCCACGCTTCGCCAAAGCCTTCCAAGGTGAAGATTTTTGATGGGCACTAGGTTGATGAATTTCCTAAGGGAAATTTGAGAAATTTTCTAAGGCAAGAAAAAAATGTGTTGACATAAAAATGCCTTAGCGGATGAATTTGAAAATGATCGCCTAGATGATTTTTGATCGAATTCCTGATGAAAGCATTTTTTTGGAGCCTGAGTTGGATGAAATGGTAGAGTGAAGTATGCCCGGGCAGAATACAAGATAGGTTGGAAATTTGGCTAAGGCATGAAGAATTTGAATGCGAAGCTAGCTAATGAAGACAATGAACGCTTGGAAGTTAGAGCATGAAAATCCTGGTAAGTAAGTTGAATTTATATTATGAAATGTTCTAATTCTCTTCTTCTTGCTTGTTTTTCCGGAGGAAAGTTGAGACCAAGCGGCGATGACTTAAGTGATCCAAGATGACATTTCAACTTCGAAGGAAGAAAAGTTGCAAGAAAATGGCTAAGTGTTGAGACTTAGTGACAAAGAAGAAATGTTTTCAAAACTCAAGATGGAGAAAAGAATGGAAGCTCGAGCGAAGTTGAAGAGCAACGTCAAGAAGAAAATCAAGAACAGTGTGAACGCGTTTCAAGGCTGGAATCTTCTAGAAGGATGATGGAGATTAATGGCTCATTTATTGCCCCACTCTCCATTGTGGCGGTTTTTAGGGCGAATCTTGTTTAGGGCTGAGGTGGCTTAATCTTAGCCATTCTTTTGATTGTAATCTGAGCCGTCCATTGGACTGGGCCATCTATAAAAGGGGGAGTCCCCATCATTTGTACTCATTAGAATTAGATCAGAGTTAGGATAGCAGAGAAGGAGTAGAGAGAAATTGATAGAATAGAAAGTAGAATAGTTGATAGTATATTTTAGATTGAAGAGGAAGGAAAGTCTTCCCTTTGAATACTTTGTAAGAAGTTGTCATGAATGCTTTCATAATAAAAGAATTCTCATTGATGGTGATTTCTTCTTTGTTATTAGTAGTTGTTGAGCCTTCTTCGTCCTTCCAATTCACGTAGCATCTTGAAGTAGCTTAAAGTAAAGTAGATTTCATTTCATGCAAGTACTTAGTAATTGTGGAATGTGGTGCTCGATTTGAACAAAACTTCACTCATCCATATCACTAGCGGGCTCGCTGACGGTGGGTTCGCCCTGCGTGGTCAACTGGATTACTTTTCAAACTTAACTTCGATTGTGACTCACGTGTTCGTATGCATCGTCTTGATGGTGCTTGCATGTTGAGTTATAATTTGAACACCTTTCGCCACTCCTCTGAAGATTGCACCGGTTTTGTGGAAGCTGTCCGAAGCGAGGCAAAGTGTTGGCGTAAAAACTAACACCTCTGGAGTGCAGGTTTGCACGGACAGCTATGCACACTGCGTAATGAGTGCTCTTCAAATTAGGAGGGGAAGCTCCCTCGTAGTGTTGGAATGCGTGAAAAAGAAAAGTAATCTAAGTCCTATCTTTTTGTTCTCAGTTGGAAGAGGCACAAGGTTAAGAAAACCAAGAACGTTGCAGCTAAGGATTTTCTGGTTTCGCAGATCATTAACTACAACTAAGCTATCTACTTTAAATCTATCCAATTTCCTCAAGAAAATAGAGCATGAGGAAATGGAGCAGGGTTTGACTATTAGATGATAAGCGTGTATAGATTCTCAACTTGAAGGCAAGGTGGCGCATCTATCAGCTCAATCTAGACAAGTTTATTGGTAACATCATCACACGATAAACTGGATACGGATTCTCTACTTGAAGGCAAAGGTGGCGCATCTATTATCTCAATCCGAATTAGTTTATTGTCCACGACAACACACGATAACCAAGTGCAGATTCTCTACTTGAAGGCAAGGTGGCACAACTATTATCTCAATTTGAACAAGTTTATTAGGCACAAAACAGATTTATCTAAACTTATGGGAAGAATTTACCATGACAATCGCATGAAACCCTATGTGGCATAACAATTGATCATAATGGTAAAGATCAATGAAGCATAAATCTGCAAAAAAACCCGATTAATCGCGATTTTTAATAAATCTGCAGGCTGGACGATTTTTTCCCCGATTTTTTGAAAAAATCGTTGACTTTTTGGTCAATGATTTTTTTTCGTTTCAAACTGCAAATTCGCCAAAAAAACGTGTTTAAAATCTGGAAAAAAACGAAATCGAGCTGATTTTCACACAAGAAAAACCATGAGACCATGGCTTGTTGCTTATTATTATGCTTTGATAGATTTTTTCCAAGCATCCATAGCTTGTTTGAAAGCACCTGTTTTAGGCTTTTAGCCATAGCAGCAAGGCAATGAACTGTTTGATAAAATGCTTTGGTAGACATGTATGAAAAATGTGGTAGCATAGACAAGGCAGTGAACTGCTTGAAAAAAATGTCTCAAAGAAATGTAGTCTCATGGTGATGGAATGCCATGGCGAATGCCATGACAAGCAAATTGCTATGGATTGTCATGGCATTCCATCACTGTGAGACTGCATTTCTTTGAGGCATTTCAAACAATTCACTGCCTTGTCTATGTTATTGCTTACTATTATGCTTTGGTAGATTTTTTCCAAGCATCCATAGCTTGTTGAAAGCACTTGTTTTTAGGCTTTTACCCATATGAAGCGTTGTTGTTTGATAAAATGCTTTGAGTAGACATGTATGAAAAATGTGGTAGCATAGAAAGGTAGTGAACTATTTGAAAAATGCTTCAAAGAAATGTGGTCTCATGGTGATGGAATGCCATAATGAATGCCATGACAAGCAAATTGCTATGGATTGTCATGGCATTCCATCCCATGAGACCACATTTCTTTGAGGCATTTTGAAACAGTTCACTACCTTGTCTATGCTATTGCTTACTATTATGCTTTGATAGATCTTTTCCAAGCATCCATAACTTGTTCAAAAGCACCTGTTATAGGGTTTTAGCCATAGCAGCAAGGCAGTGAACTGTTTGATAAAATGCTTTCGTAGACATGTATGAAAAATGTGGTAGCATCGACAACTGTCACCATCTAATATTTATGCAGTTGTAGTATGTTTTATGCAATGTAATCAGCGATATGAATATAACCAACAAAAATCTATTTTCTATAATGTTGTACACCAAAATTAAAATTTTTGTTACACTTAGACATTTTGAAGAAATGAGTAAAAGTCTTGTCAAATCAATCAAAAAGGTCAAAATTTAGGTGTGCATGTCTTGCATGAGGGGTTAAAACGCAAAATTTTCAATTTCTGACGATCTGGGTCTGCTAAGAGCAGCTTAACCTACAAAACCCAGATCTCAGTTTTTCATGCCTAAATTTTAGGAAAACTGCTATTTTTAGAAATTTTCTAAAATTAGTAACGTTTTCTGGGTTTTTCTGGGTTTCTTTCGAAACGGATACTGGCAAAATTTTCTAAAAATAGAAAATTTCTAAAAATAGAAAGTTGGTCCGACAGGGTCCGAACTGATTTTGATTGGCTCAAAATGTGTCCGTATCAGGCTAGTGCAGTCAAAATCTTGAAATAATCAGTTTTGCCCTACTGGGTCTATTCTGCTTTTTCAGAAGCATAGCTGGAGCTCCGAGGTCATCAATGGAGGTCATCCGACTGCCAGGCGTCAATTTTAGCATTTAAACTTTCAGCAGAAGAAATAATCAGTTTTGCCCTACTGGGTCTATTATGCTTTTTCAGAAGCATATCTGGAGCTCCGAGGTCATCAATGGAGGTCATCCGACTGCCAGGCGTCAATTTTAGCATTTAAACTTTCAGCAGAAGGTGAAATGATGAACATGCACGAAGAACGAGGAAGAAAATTGGGAAGTCATGAAAATTTTCTAACACTGCTGAGTTTGGGCGCCCCTGTTGAAGAAAGGCGCCCACCTTTTTAGGGCATCAGATGAGTGAATTAGGGTTAGGACCTCCAATGAAAGTTGCTCAGTTTTCAGTCAGCTTCGCGATAGATATCCCCGTCAGAGCATCCGACAATCCAGTCTCCGGCAAATTCGAGTCAAAATGGAAGGTATAGAATGAAGATCTGAAACTCGAAGAGGAAGATTAAATTGAAAATAATTCTAAGTCTGGAGAAATTGGGCGCCCTAGGAGAAGAAAGGCGCCCAACTTTTCAAGGTTTCAAACAGATGAATTTGCAGTCGAGGTTATAACGACATGTCTTTAGAATGCAACAGGCTTTCCAGTGAGCTATCCAGCACGACAAACGGAGCTCGTAGTCATCTGATTCAAAGGGCTGAACAGAGGGTCCGATGAGAGTTGAAAAGAGAAATCCGAAAGCAAAGGTGAAAAATGCAAAAAAAAATAAACTAACTCTGGTGAAGTTGGGCGCCCCAGCTTGCCAGGGGCGCCCAAGCTTTTGAGGACCTAAAAGCTGCCTTTTGGCAGAAGTGTTTTTAGAAGACCCCTCTTGAAATCCTCTCAGCTTCGCAGCGAGTCCAAACTTTCATCAATCCGACACCTGGAGCTCAGAATTAAACAAGATCGCCCGTAGAAGTGAAAGACATGAATAAATTGAAATTTTTTCTAAGTCTGGTAGAAGAAGGACGCCCAAACTTTTGAGCTCTAAGATGATGGAATTCACCAACGCAGTCTCCAAGATCATCTCGTTGATTTCAGCTAAGCTCTCCAGTGAGCTTGTCAGCCAGTCAATCGGATCAGCGTAGCTCCCGGAATCGAGGATTCATCAGAAAATCAAAGGGAGAAGGAGGAACTTGGAAATCAGAAAAATGGCTAACACTGAAGAAGTTGAGCGCCCCTAGAAGGAAAAGCCTCTCATGAATTCGAAGGTCAAATTCAAGTTTTTAGCAGGAGGTACCTCCAGAACATCCTTCTCAGTTTCAATCAGACTCCGCCGTGGACCACTCAGCTCGCCTGTCGGGTAAATCTGTCAACGAGAAATCAGAGGTGAAGTAGCATGTCAAAATGGAGAAAAGTTGAAAAAGTTGAAATTTTGACTAACACTGGTGAAAATAAGCGCCCCTCTTGGAGAAAGGCGCCCAAAGTTTCATGCCTTAGAAAATTTTTAAGAATTTTCAAAATTTCAAAATTTGCAAGAGGAGAAGGATGGCGTCCAAGTTCAAGGGGCTGAGATTTAGGGTTTTGAAAATAAAAGCAAAAAGAAAACAAAACCTAAATCAAACCCTAAGTCTATTTAACACTTCTTTTCAATGTATTTTTCATTATTTTTGCAGGTAGCATCCAGAGGAGAAAGTTGGAGCAGCAAGTTTGAAGAATTTTTGTGATTCAAGAATCCATAGTTGCTGGTTTTACGTCAGATTTTTCAGACCAGCAAGCATAAACCCTTGCTTTTTCATTCTTCTTGTTCCAGAAGATAAAATTTTTCAAGCTGAAGGCTAAGGCTTTCAATTTTTCAGTCATCTGGGTCTTTTTGCCTCAATCTTTTGAAGAGTTTTTCAAGAACTTCATCAAGTTGCAGCAAGTGCTTTTATTTTGCATGTCAGTGAAAACCTCAGTGCATTCAAATTTCAACCATCTGGGTCCTTTCAAATCAGTCTTCTGAAGAAAACCCATATCGCAGCTTTTTTTCAAGAAAGTTCAAAAACCTAGGGTTGGCTTCTTTTTCGATCAAACATCAGGGTTTTGCAAATCCAATCAACTGGGTCCATTTCTAATCATATTCTGAACAAAACCCAGATGCCAGCTTTTTTCGGGAAAAATTGAAGAAATTAGAGTTTGCTGCTTTTTCAGGCAAAATTCAAAATTTTCAAAAACGGACGATCTGGGTTGTCTTGTATCGATATTCTGAACAAAACCCATATCTCAGAAAAATTTCTCAAAAATTCGTCCGTTGCAGCACAAAAATCAGCATTCTAAAAATAGAAATTGTTCAAGACTTGTCTGAACCAAGGCGAGTTTACAGTCATTCTTCGAGTTTTCTAAAATGGAGTACACTCCTAATGTTTTCAAGTCTGAATCAGTTCTCTTTCACAATTATATCAAAACAGCTGAGACAGACTTGCATCATGTCAAGCCGGTGTTCGATTTACATGCCTTGGAGAGAGCAGGCAACACTTCAATCAAGAACCTGGGACATTCTGGACTCCTCGCAGCAGCGTCTATTCCTATATCAGTTCAGAGCCTTGAGTTTGTAATTGCTTGTATTAAGCATTACAACCCGGCTACTAGGGAGATCCAGTCAGCAGACGGTAGATTGATTTGCAGTCTAAAGCCTGATATGGTCGAAAAGTGTTTTTCCATTCCCCCGTGGCCTGAAAGCATAACTCTTTCGAGGGATGAATGTGAAAGGATGTGGAATATGCATAAAGATAAATATAGCAAGAAGATTGCACAGAGATGGATGAAAAAAAAAAACATAAGACATTGCCCAAGAACGTCGGGCTTGAGGAGGTGCAAAATCAGTTCCAGAATGTTGTTCATAGTTGCAGTCCAGTTGGTGGAAGGATAGGCCATATTTCAGTGATGTCAGAAAGTTTGATAAAGCGGCCAATGAGGTCGAAGATTTCCTGAGATCTATTGCAGATGTTGAAGATATTCTTGAATAGAGGTGTTTTGCTGTTGATGGCATAGATGCACCGAATCGGGACACAATCTCTAACTTCCTAGCGGATGTGATGGAGCTTTAAAGCAGCTGTCTTCTAGAAGCTTTCTTTCCCGCTTTCTTTCTATTCTTGGAATAATCCTTATCCATTCTTTGAGGATAGAAAGAAGATAAGATGTAATAGTTGGCGTTTCCCGCTTTTTCTGCTTTCTAGGGTTTTATCTTTCTAGATTTAGTAATAAAGCTTGCTTCGAGCAAGCCCTAGATTGTGAAAGCAAGGAGATTTTAGGGTTCCCTACTCCTCTGCTTCTCTATAAATAAGAGCCTTTGCTCATTTAGTTTCTTTTAACCGTGCTAGTGAGAACAAAACGCTGAGCCTATTGTGCCTTCTATTTGTTGCTCAAGTATTGTTCATTTGTGTTGTGATAAGCAAATTGTTGAGCCTCTTTAGCCAACAAGGAGTTAGTGAGATTGCTGTTTTCTATTGTGTTAAGAATAAGTTTGCAAGCCTCCTTAGCTGCAATTTCTTGTTCAAGGCATGTTAGAAGTGAGCTTTGTTTTAGAGATTTGAGTAATAAAATCATGAGCCTCTTTTGCCTTGGTCTAAAATCTCATATTTCCGTTATTTGTGTTCTACTTTTATGATCTTTATTTCAGCTTGCAGTGAAGTGTGTAGGTGTTCGTTGAAAAAGAGATTATTGAAGTATTTTTGTCAGAAAATCTACCTTGTTAATTTCTAACTTCTCTTGCTCTGCTATTATTTGAGAGGTTAGGAACGTCTTTAGTTTAAGTTAGTCGTAGTTGAACTTCTTATCAGAAAATCTCAGCTGCGGCGTTTGTGTTTAAAAAACCTTGTGCTCTAAGCTGATCAAAAAGATAGGCAACTTAGTTTTAGTTTACTTTCTTTCAAAACACCATCAGCAAGAGGGAGCTTCCCCTCCTAATTTGAAGAGCAGTTTATCTGTGCATAGCTGTCCGTTTTCAAATCTGCATTCCAGAGGTGCGAATTTAAACGCCAACATATAATTCATGGATTGAACTCTGTATTTTATTTGCTCTCAATGTCTGTAATAATGCTATGGAAATGCCATTAATTTTTTTAAAAAGTAATCTCTTACTATTTTTCTTCAATTTTTTATGTTTTTTTGTAAATCCTATTTTTTCTCGATCTTTTCACGATTTTTTCCCGATTTTTTCAAAAAATCCTGAACTTTTGGTTTGCCGATTTATTCCCCAAACGATTAATGCTGCTATGGTAAAGATGCACAAAACAGAAAGAATTCACCATTATAATTGCATGAAACCCTATGTGGCATAACAATTCATCATAATAGTAAAAACACATGAACAAATACAAAAAGAGCAATATTGAGGGCAAGGTAGGCGTAGCATATATTTCTCTCGTGCAAAAGTTAATTACAAATGAGCAAAAACTCTTATTTATATACATCAAGGTGTAGGGAACCCTAAAATCACCTTGAGTCATCTACAGTCTTGCAATGCATGCAAGATTTGCTGCTAAGCCCTAATAAAGTAAACTATACAGTTAACTGGAAAACTACCATCAGTTAACCGAAACATCTAACCTAAAAATGGACAACTGTGCAAGCATGCACGTCCTTATTGAAAGCGAGTTAACTGGAAGACTACCATTAGTTAACGTAAAAACCCTAAATGAAACTCCAAGTGAATAAAGCTAATCCCAGAATAGATATGCATGAGATGAGACAGCGAGTTAACTTGAAAAGGTAACGCCAAGTTTAACTCCTGTGTGTAATGTCTATCCTAAGAGGTGGGAACTGAAGTCTACTGGCCGTGATCTCGAACAACCAATCCCTCAACGAGATTGTTAACTGCATCAACATCTGAATGTCAACAACTTGAGCAATCTTGGCAATCTTTACACACTCAAACTAGCATTTCACTAACTTGTAACTTTGGCGGCTTCGTAACTAAAGTGATGGCCACTATCTCCTCTGCAGCTTGATGCTTCTGACACTTTTGCATGACGAAACTGCGAGATTTGACTGCACACACTCTGTTTGTGAGAAATGCAAACGAACTTTCTGCACACGCAAAATTCCAACGGTATCAACCCTCTAAACCGGCTTTGGAAGACAATCCGCTATACGAGGCATGCAACCATATGAATTTGAGTGACTACGCCTGTTAATCTTCTGAATGCACTCGATACAAATCGGTCTCAACTTTTCTGATGAAATCATGAATTCAGTTTGCATGAACTACACTCTGAAAAACTCGCCTGTTGACTGTGAACACGGCTATATTCTGACAACTTTTCTGGAAAACTAAAAATAGCCTACTGAGGCTAAAAATAGCCTATAAAAGGGCAATTTTCACGGAAAAATCTGAGATATGGGTTTTGTCCAGAAAAAGATTCTAAGACAACCTAGAATGTCAGATTTGTGAAAATTTGACTTCTACTCGACCATGCAAGGAATTTTCAGTTGAGAAAATTAGAGCCTCGAGAACTGATGCTCTGGAGTAAATTTTCCTGAAAAATTCTGGCACATGGGTTTTCTCGAGGAAGCTATTCTGAATCAACCCAGATGATTTGTTTTGCCAAAAGTCGCCAATTCTTCAAACATGCGAAAGAATTTAAGGCGAGAAATAGAAGAATTTAAGACAGAAGAAAGAAGTTTTTAGTGCTCTGCTTCTGCTAAAATCACCATCTTGTCTGAAGTTTGCTGATAATTCTGACTTGTACCTGCAAAGAAAGTGTTTTGATGTCTCCGCCAATGATTGTTGATGAAGAATTTGCCTTTGGTTTGCTAAAATTCGCCTTTACTTGAGAATTACAAATTTGCCTTTGAAGATATGAATTGCCTTGAAAAATACGAATTTTGCTTGAAAATACGCCTTTGCCTTGAAGAAAAACGAATTTTGCTTGAAAATATGAATCTCTTAAAAATATGAATTTCTCTGGAAGCTTGGTGAATAATAAATGAAGGCGCCATGTTTAAACAAGAGAAAATTCGCACCAACTTGTGAACTGCAAGATTAAAAACCTCAGCTGAAAATAGAAGGCTTCTGATTGGACCCCTTTCAATTACACTGATACTGACACTGAGTCCGGAAATAAATAATAATAAATTAATATTCATCATGCAATTTGCAAAGGCATCAATTTTAGAGATTCGCCATTTTAATGCAAAAATATGCAAAATAAATATTAAATATTATTTAACTTCAGTTGACAATTCGAATGAAGCTTTGAGATTCACCGTTAGACTTCACCGATTCCGAAAAGTCATCTTTTGAGCTCATAGGCGTCCATTTGCTTAAGATATTCCACTTTTTATTAACTTCCTATTTTATAGTTGACGGCAAAGTCACGACTAGCCAATTTCAACACTGATTTCTGAGTGATTGTGAGATGCTGAGACTGAGCTGGAGAATTCAACGGAAAGCCCACTGAACAAGGAAGAAATGTCTGCTGGGAGACACAACTGCAAAATCCACCGTTTAACACCCTGAAAAATTAGGCGCCCCTAATTAAATTCATTTACGGGTTCTACACTTAAACCATTTTCCTAAACTGCCATCTGACACTTCAAACGGCTGCTGACGGCAAACGGTGAATCCTACCGACAGGAAACGAAGCTCACTGCATGACTGGAGACATTCTGCATCCAACGGATAAATGCCCGACATCTGAAAGCTATGTTAAGGGCCTCAAAAGTAAAAGCGCCCCTGGCTCTCAGTTGCACTGACACCATTTTGACGAAAGTCAAACTTCCAACCAAATGCCCTACTTCGACCTCCGATATCTAGAGCTGGGATGACCCGATTCGAGCCACATTTGTTTTAACGGACAGCCAAAAGGACTTACAAGAGACATCTCTAGAGGTGATGAAGCAAGAAAACTGCTTCTAAGACCTCAAAAATGCCAGTGCGTATTTTATTTAAAATATACGCTCCATACTTGGCCATTTTCCGGATGTCTTCACTTTTCAACATTTCCCCAAAGACCTCGCATGTATGAGCGTCTGCCAAATCCCGAAGGCTGACGGCTAGGCTCGTTGAATAGATAAAGTAATTACGCTCGAAAGTCGTGAAGACTTCGAACGCGAACGACCTCATCTGACAGGCCAAAAGGTTAGGCGCCTCTGGACTGTAGAAATACAATGAAAATTTTATGTTGGTCTGCCCGTGAAATTACGTGCTTGGTAGAAACTTTGCCACAATCACCCGGAATGTCGAATCGACAGGCAACTTGGTGCGTTGCGGAGCTGGACTAACGTAGTATTGATGTCAGGAAGACCTCATCTGCAAATTTGACCATCTCAAGGGTCATTTTAACCAGCGCCCCTGAGCTATAGTTGCATTGGAAAACAACGGAGAAGCTGAAAGACGTGAAAACTCTATTATAAGCTCATCTTCAGACGTCGGCTGCCGGAGCTCTGGGACTCGGATGACTGCGTTTGATAGCTCGTTGGACGAGCAGACTAGTCGTGAAGAAATTGACTGCATCCATCATCAGAAAAACCAAAATCCAAGCGTCCATCTGGAAGGGCGCCCTCAAGCTACAGGCGCGCTTTTGCTAGAAAAGAACAAGTTTCCGCCATGTAGAATTTTGGGAATTTCAACTTCTGTCGCCAGTCTCCGGAGTTACGGGTCTCGGAAAGCTTCGCTGGATAGCTCATCGGATAGCCAGACCAATTCTGAAGAGATTGACTATATGTATGAGCATTTTCAACAAGATCTTGACCTTCAAAAAGAAGGGCGCCCCTGGGTTATAGTTGCGCTTTCTTGCTTTTCCTCTGAGAAATCTTCATAATTTAACCATAAAAACGTCATCTTGATCACTGAAATGGCCGTGTACAACGTGAAATACTGTTGTGAGATGCTCCTCCATTGTGAAAAGCTTCATTCTGAGTCTCTGCTTCAGGTTCTGATCAATAAAACTGACTTTGACTGACAAAATATTGACAAAAACTCCATGCTTGATATTTCCCAAAACTGTATTTTACATCATTTTAGCAAGGTTTTGACTATTTTATGCAAAATGCCTTGATGAAGCAAAAAATTTGGTTTGGGTACAACACAAAGCAAGGCTCGGTTGAAGTCCGTAAGAATTGATCGCCATGTCCCACGCCTTAGAGTAGAACATAACCTTCTTAGGCCCTACACTCATTTAATTTCAGTTCATTTCTGGTTAGGATTAGGAAACTTGTGCTCACTTGCCAAATCATTTGAATTACACGAAAGCCCTTAGTCTACTGTTTGCTGTCAGTTGTCGAACAATTGTGTAAGCCCCCCTTGAAATACCAGCAAAATCACATCAAGCCAACTAAGACTATTCGCATTTAAGGAACCTTGGAGTTAAATGTATGATCTATCTCGCAATCTTAGCATGCAGGAAACTTTGTTCAAGAGAGGATAGAGTAGCCGTTGGCGACTTTATTCTGTGTTGGTGTAGTGGCAAAAACCACGTCAACAGGTTTCTTTAGTGTAAACATAGCATACTCTTAGCCTGGCCATAGTGGAAGCCTTGTAATATATCATTTCTGCAACTCCTTCGAAAAGACTAGCATAAGTTAACAGATTGGGATTAGTCTCATTGCATTACTATGGTGGGAATAGACACTGAGGATAATTTAAAGAATTCAATAATGACTATGCTGCATTTAGGTTTGATTGATGCTGGATCTTTAATTAAATAGAATGCATTATCATTAATAGAAAAGAATATAATAAGAATTGACATGGATATATTAGTATTGCCACATTTACTTTTTCATTTTGATACATTACCATGATATGGCTCATTTGCTTATATGCTTATGTTCAATCCTCTCAAAGCACAATGGATGAATATAAATGAATCACTAATAAATGCATATTTATGTGACTGTATAAAGATTGTCTTCTCCGTGCTTGTAACCCTATTAGGAAGGGTGAAACATGAGTGAAGTGGTTTGACTAAAAACCCCACTTAAGATTCCGCCCCAAGGGCACAAGGCAGAGATGTGCCATGCAGGGGTGGCAAGTCCACTTAAGGTTCCGCTAATCCCAAGGAAAGGGTTGGGCCATGGAGGGGCGGGGGTCCCACCTAAGATTCCGCTGCGGCCATGGAGGGGTGGTAGGCCATAGACCACTTTAACTTTATGGTTCCTTTCTTCTAATAGGACAAGTGTCTTTCGGGGTGTTGCTATGGGTGGAGTATGCAAGTACTAAGCTGCTAGGAAAAGAGGATTGTGATGAACAACCTCTTGAGCTTGGCATGAGGGCTTCAGGGCGGATCCACTTATGGCACTCTTCTTATGTCTGCCTAATTGCATTTATGATTGTCTTATTTGGGTACTAAGTATTAATGCTAACATATAGATATTTGGAAATGTATGCATGTTTCCCTATTGCAGAAGGCCACCCAAGAGGGAGGTAGAAATCCAAATTCCCTAGCCAATAAACAACTTTTAGAACAAGACAGGTAAAGGACATTACAAAATCAAAGTCAAAGGAAGTCAAAGTCAAAGTCAAGGGATAAGGATTGAAAATATCTTATCCATAGAGGATAAGGATGACAACTTAGAGGATAAGATTGACAACTCATAAACCAAAAAGAAAAATCTTATCTATAGGGGATAAGGATTGAAAAATATCTTATCCACAGAAGATAAGGATGACAACTCAAAGGATAAGATTGACAACTCATAAAGCAAAAAGGAAAATCTTATCTACAAAGGATAAGGATGACAATTCATAGGAAAAATATCTAAAGTCAACATGACTTTTTTATTTTAGGCTCTCAGAAATCTATAAATAAGATTCCTATGTTTGTTGCAAAGGATTGGAAAAGTTTATTGTGACAAAGTGACATTCAAACCTTTAATTTTTTTAATCTAAATCAGGTCTACTTCTGTAATCTTCTACATTGATTGCATCTCCAATCTTGTTTCATTTGAAATAATGGTTGATTGTATGCTTGTGATGTAATATTTTACTGTTTTTTCATAAAATAGCTATTGTAGCAGCCTTTAGTGATTCAAAGATCAGTATTTTTGTCTCTATTTGTTTCAATTTTCTTTGTTTATAAAAGAAAAGCAGGTATTATTGTGAGTTCTGTTGACGTGGTTTTTGCGACCGCACCAACACAGAATAAAGTTTCCCAACGGATACCCTATCCTCTCTTGAACAAAGTTTCCTGCATGCTAAGATTGCGAGATAGATCATACATTTAACTCCAAGGTTCCTTAAGTGCGAATAGTCTCAGTTGGCTTGATGTGATTTTGCTGGTATTTCAAGGGGACTTACACAATTGTTTGACAACTGACAGCAGACAGTGGACTAAGGGCTTTCGTGTAATTTGGATGATTTGGCAAGTGAGCGCAAGTTTCCTAATTCTAACCAGAAGTGAACTGAACTTAAAAGAGTGTAGGGCCTAAGAAATTTATGACGTGGGATCAATCTTCGACAGACTTCAACCAGACTCTGCTTCGCCTCACTTTGGACAACTTACACAAAGTCGGTGCAATCTTCAAGGGAGTGACGAGAGGTTTTCAAATTATGATTCAACATGTAAGTACCATCAGAACGACGCATACAAACACATGAATCACAATCGAAGTTAAGTTCGCAATATTTCCAGTTGACCACACAAGGCAAACTTACCGTCAGCAAGCCGCTAGTGGTATGGATAAAATGAAGTTGTCTCGATTGACACCACAAATCTAAAGCTAACATCCACTTGCACGAAAATGAAAACTACTCTACTTTACGCTACTTGAAATCGAAGGGATGAAGAAACCTTGCTAGCTACTTATAACAAAGATGAATTCACCATTCAATGAAAGATCTTTTATTACAATAGTTTTTCGCAACAATCTCTTACAAAGTTTTCAAAGGAAAACTTTCCTTCTCCTTCAAACTACGCTATGCTAAGATATTACAACTAAAGTGTCTCTGCTCTACTTTCTACTCTGATCTCTAAGCTCTGCTTCTACTAAAGTACAAATGAGGGGGACTCCCCCTTTTATAGCTGGCCAAGTCCAACGGATGGCTCAGATTACAATCGGCTGGATGGCCCAGATTGTGCCACTTCAGCCCTAAACAAGATTCGCCCTAAAAACCGCCACAATGGAGAGTGGGGTAATAAATGAGCAATTAATGGCCACCATCTTCTAGAAGATTCCCGTTTGTAGACGCGTTCACACTGTTCACGATCTTCTTCTTGACGTTGTTCTTCAACTTCACTCGAGCTTCCATTCTTTGTCACTTGAGTTATACTAAGTCTCAACACTTAGCCATTTTCTCGCAACTTTTCTTCCTTCATGATTTATTATCTTGGAGTATTTGCTTCATTATTCCAAGTCATCATTGCTTGGTCTTCGACGTTCCTCCTGCAAAACAAGCAAGGAGAAGAGTATTAGAACACTTCATAATATAAATTCAACTTACTTACCAAGATTTTCACGTTCTAACTCCCAAGTGTTCATTGTCTTCACTAGCCAGTTTCGCGTTCAAATTCTTCATGCCTTAGCCAAACTTCCAACCTATCTTGCATTCTGCCTGGCGCACTTCACTTTGATATTTCATTCAACTCTGGCTCGAGGAAAATGCTTTCGTCCGGAATTTGATCAAAAAAATCTAGGCTCTCAACTTCAAATTCATCCGCCAAGGCATTTTATTTCAACATCATTTATTCCTTGCCTTAGAAAAATTTTCAAATTTCCCTTAGGAAATTCATCAACCCGGTGCCCATCAAAAATCTCCATCCTGAAGGCCTCTACGAACTGCAGAAGACACTAAAATCCACTCCTCGTTGACAATCTTCAATACCCAGAAGAAAATTTTCTTCAGAATGCATCAAATTCATTGGTATGCAACGAACGGGTTCATTTAATTCTTTGAATTTTGAACCTTAGAAAAATAATTTCTCATCAAATTTATTTCATTTCTTCAACTCCAGGCGCATCTCCTTGCTCTGACTTGAAAACTTTTAATTATCCTTGCGAAGCTGACATCTTCCGACTTCTTCTCACCCATTTTTACTCATTCCTATGAGAACTTCATTACTCCTTCAAGTTAGGCGTATTTTTCCTAAGGAAGTGAAACTTTAAATATTAATACTTAGGAAAAACATTCATCACTTTGCGTAGGCGCATATGGAGGTGCTTGCCATTTACCAACACTTAGAAAATATTTCCCGACTTCCTTCTCATCTTGGGCGCAATTCATGGGTAGTGCTTTCATATTGTTACTTAGAAAATTCTTCAAGCATTTCTCTTCAAGGTAGGGCGCATTTGACATGGCCAACTTCCATTTTCTTACGCCTTAGAAAATTTTACTAACTCACACAAGTCAGGCGCATCTAGGGGGTCCTCCTGCCATTTACTAATACTTAGAAAAATTTTCATGCAGCTTGTTCCTTAGGGCGCATTTGCTAGGTAGCACTTTCACTTTGAACACTTAAACAACTTTCTAACCTCCCTAGAAGTCAAGGCGCCAGTCAAGGGTCAAGCTTCAAATTTAAACACTAAGAATATTTTAGCTCATCTCCTTTCAAGTTGTGGGCGCACTTTGACCTGTGAGCTTTTATTTTTAAGCACTTATAATATTTTCAACCACTTCTTCCATGATGGCGCATTTGGAGGGGTGAGGTTTCAATTTGAAACACTTAAGATATTTTTAAACTTACTTCTCTCACTTCAAGGGCGCATTTGGGGGTGTGAGGTTTTAATTTCCATGCCTTAGAATATTTTGGAGACCCTTCTTCACCTTAGGCGCAAATGACCCTCTCTGCTTTCAATTTCAACACTTAGTGAAATTTGCTAACTCATCATCATCAAGGTTTGGCGCATACCATAGGTCCTTCTTCAAATTTATACCTTGGGCGCATACAAGAGGGTGTTCTTTGAGGTCAAGGCGCGAATAAGAGGGGCTACTTCCAGTTTCCAACACTTAACACTTTTCAAAGCTCTGCAGGTAAGTCCAGGCGCATTTTAGGGGGGGAGCTTCCATTTTTCATACTTAGAATATTCTTCAGCCTTCCTCTTTGATTAAGGCGCATTCAGGGGTCTAGACTTCAAATTTTGAACACTTAATAAAATTTTATCCTCCAAGTTGGGCGCATTTCACCCCTTGAACTTTCATTTTAACTTGCCTTAGAAGTTTTCAAGCTACCTCTTGGCACTTGGGCGCATTTTGAGTGTCAAGCTTCAATTTTGCAATACTTAGAAGATTTTCCACTAACTTCAAGGGCTCATTTGGAGGGGTCTACTTCCATTTTAAATGACTTAGAAAAATTTTAAACTCCATCTTTCCAACTTGAGGCGCATTTGACCCTCTGAGCATCTAATTTTGAGCATTTAATGAAATTTCACCTTCCAAGTCCTTGGGCGCCTGTGGAGGGGTCTACTTCAGATTTGTAACACTTTGACCATTTTTCGATCACTCCAAGCAGCTAAGGCGCAAATGAGAGTAGGAGCTTTCACTTTCCAACACTTAGCCATTTTTCAACCAGCTTCAAGTTCAAGGGCGCATTTCACCATGGGAGCTTTCAATTTTGACACTTAGGCAAATTTGAAGTTTTTCAAAGTGGGGCGCATTTGACCCATGGAACTTTTAGTTTGATTGCCTTAGAAACTTTTTATCATCCTCCTTCAAGCCAGGCGCATATGACCCCTTGAGCATCAATTTTAATGCCTTAGGCGAATTTTCAAGTCTTGAACTTCAAGGGAACAAATGAGAGGGGTAACTTTGAGTTTGGGGGGCGCAAATCACAGGTTGAGCTTCAAACTTCACCAACTCTAAGCTCAAGGGCGCAAAATCTACCCTAAGCTTCCAATTTTAACACTTAGTAAAATTTTCACCAATTTATTTTCTCAAGTCTGGGCGCATTTGCCATGGGGAGCATCAAATTTTCCATACTTAGAAGATTTTGAGTCATTAGCAAAGCTTTCATTCATCTTCAGCTTTTAAGGCGGATTTTGATGCTGGACTTGAAAATTTATCAGTTTTAGCGAATTTCATGCCCTTTGCCAGATTTAGGGTGATTTTCTCCTACTAACCCTAATTCGCCCTGACTTTCTATTTTTAGAAAGTTCCTTGAATTTCGCGCTTTCAACTGACTTCTGACTTTGGAAGCTTGATTTTTGCTCTGTTCTGAACTTCATGGTGTGATCATGCTGCTGGGGCCTGATACCTGTCTGCACCTGCTATTTTTAGCAACCTGCTAAAAATAGTAATTGCTCTGAACACCTTCAAATTTTGCGTGTTGATTGCTTGAAGGGGATTGATTGTGACTGAACGCCGCTTTTGCCTGACTTTTGTGCTCTGCCCTTGAATTTAGGAAACCCTAATTCCTCTGTACCAACCTGCGAAAAATAGTAAGTGTCCGATTTTCCATCCTCTGCAACTCCGTTTGATCTGAAATTTGCGCCATAGGGTCTTCATCACTTGCTTGACCTGTACCTGCTGATGCTTTGCACTGACCTGCTATTTATAGCATGTTTCTGGAGGTGGCCTACTATTTATAGTAACTGCTTGCTTCTGAGACTTCCACAACTCCGTTTGACTTGAAATTCGAATGACGCGCTCCTCACCACGCGACTTGCCTGTTGACATTGGCGCATGCGGCTGACTTTCTATTTTTAGCCAGTTTCCAAAATGACTTACTATAAATAGTAAGTGCTCCGTTTGCCTTCGAATTTTATCAGCAGATAGCTTGAGAGATGCTGATCGTGGTGGTATACATCGGTTTTCGAAAATTCTAACTTTTTACGCCTCTTTTTGGGTCCCGAAGCTGGAAACCCTAATCTATCTTGCATGCGTATCAAATGACCTTCGTTTCTCCTCGTTTCTGTTGCATTGCGATCAGCTCGTGATTCTAAAGTGCTGGGAAGCGGCCGCCGGAATGTATCTGCTAAAAATAGTAAGTTGCTGAAGGAGTGATTATCTCTGTTTGCATGTCATATCATCGCGAAGCTCTCGAAAAACCCACAAGGAATATGCAGACATGCAAAGAAAATCCTGACATGCAAACCCTAAAAATAGCCTCTGAAGGTTGAACTTTGAAAATTGTCGTCTCACTTTGCATGTTACACCGTCGCGAAGGTCTCTGAAAACCCAGAAGGAATATGCAGACATGCGTTGACAAACTCTGCATCTAGGCCCTGAAATTGGCTCCGAAAGCTGAACTGCTAAAAATAGTAAGTTGTCTGTTTTAGCTCAAATTTAACCTGAGTAGCTTGATGTGCTCTGGACGCAGCGTGACTGTCGGATTTACAAAAATGCTGAAGGATTGCCTGTAATTGCACACTTACTAAAAATCGTAAGTACTCAGAATCTGATGAAATTTCAGTGAAAACCTACTGGAAACATACTAACACCAATGTTAGTCTCAGATTTCAATTTATTCACCCTGTTTGACCACAAATTGGCAAGGAAGTTCAAAACCCTAATTTTCAGACTTGGCCAGAATTCACATTTAAACTCAATGGTGGGGACATCCCCCGAAAGGCAGACCAGAGAAAAGAGACAGACAAACAGAGAGAGAGAAAAACCAAAGCCAAAAGACCAGAATGGAGCAAAAATTAGGGGTCCCCATCTTGAATGGGGCGATGTGTGAAAAGGTCACAACAAGTTCTATGACTCCTTGATTGTTGTTGTTCTAACTTTACCTCCGAATTATTGTTGCAAATTACTGTGTGAAGCTTTAGATTGAGATTCATAGGTTGTGTTGTTGAAACAAAGTAGAAATCTACTATATTTGGTGTATCACCTCCATTTTCAGTTTTAGTTTCAGATTATCAGACCTTTCTCCTCTCTTTTCCCAGCAAGGTTCTTTAGTTAGAGTTAGTTTTTTGTTGATTTACCAAGGGGAAGCTGCCCTTTAATCGAAGATTGACCTCGAGTTTCATGAGTCCCACAACTCGAGAGAGCATCCCATGTTTCACAAGGTAGCTGGATTCAAGATTCAAGAAGATGCATATTCCAAGTGATAATAGTTTTTGGCTCGCTTGGTGGGACTTGTTGATGTGTTTTTTATGACCACACCAAATAGCAGAATAAAGTTACCAACGGCGACTCTATTCTCTCTTAATCAAAGTATCTAGCATGCTAAGATTGCGAGAAAGTTCATGCGTTCAACTCCCAAGGTTCCTTCTATGCAATGGATAGTCTTGGTTGGTTCGTTGTGATTTGCTGGTATCACGAGGGGACTTACGCAATTGTTTGGCAGCAGACAACGAATAGCAAACTAAAGGGTTTTCATGTGATTTGAAAGATTTGTCAAGTAAGTGCAAGCTTCCTAATACTAACCAGAAATATACTGAATTGAATGGCTGCAGAGATTAAAAATATTACTGACTAATTTAAGGTGCGGGACGTGGAGATCAATTTCAGCAAACTTCAACCAGACTTCGCTTTGCCTCGCTTTGGACAGCTTCCACGAAGTCGGTGCAATCTTCAAGGGAGGTAACTAAAGATATTCAAACCACGACTTGACATGAAGATACCATCACAACGATGCATACCATCATTCAAACCGTAATTGAAATTAAGTCCACAACGTTTCCAGTTGACCACACAAGGCGAACACACCATCAGTGAGCCCGCTAGTGGTATGGATAAGCGAAGCTTGCTTAGATTAAACACCACATTCCACAACTACTATCTACTTGCATGAAATAAAATTTACTTTACTTTAAGATCCTACTTGAATCAGAAGGACGAAGAAATCTTGCTAGCTACTCACAACAAAAGACGAAATCATCATCAATGAAAACTCTTTTTATTATGAGAGTGTTCACAACAACTTCTTACAAAGCTTTCAAGGGAAAAACTTTACTTTTTCAAACTATACTATCAATTTATGCTAAGCTATCTCTCTATGCTTTGCTTCTAATAATCTAACTCTAATGTCTAATGAGGTACAAATGAGGGGGGATGCCCCTTTTATAGCAGGCCAAGTCCAATGGACGGCTCAGATTACAATCAGATGCATGGCCTAGATCGTGCCACCTCAGCCCTAAACAAGATTTATCCTAAAAACTGCCACAAAGAGGAGTGGGGTAATAAATGAGCAATTAATGTCCACCATCCTTCTATAAGATTCTCATTCAGAGACGCGTTCCCACTGTTCTTCTTGACTGCAAACTCTATGAATCTGGCCAACATAACTTCAATCGGCATGGCAGGCACATTCTCAATCTGAAACTCCAAGACTGCAACCTCTTTCTCCTGCTTGATTATGACTTTTGTGATGTCCCCTTCCTAGTCAGCGCAGCTGGATTTGAGGTTAGCCTATCATTTTGATCCTCGTAGGCTGACAGTGGTGTGTAGAGGATCATTTGAGGTAGTTACACGGTGTTCAGGAGCATCATTCTTTCAGTTGATTCAGGTTGGGCCTTCGCAGAATCTTTCAGAGAGGTTTTTCAGTTACTTACTATTTATAGTAAGTCAGGCAGGCAGAAGCTGCTATTTTGGGCAAGGCACCTGGTTTAGCTGGTTAGCTTAAAGTCGACCCAGTTTGTCAGTTTGATGGTCAGATGGAAAATAATGGAGCATTTAATGATTATTAAATAATTGATATTTTGACTTTATGTTATAAAGTCACTTTATTAATATATTTAAATATTAATATTTAATGGCATATTATAAAGTATTTTTAATACTTTATAATAAAGAGGAATATTTATTATAATGAATAATTATTTATTCATTAAGAGATGGACGCCATTTATTTATTATTTTCTCCTAAGTTAAGAAAGGCGAATTTAATCATTTATTTAACTGATTATTAAAAAGATGCTTGGGTCGAATTTGTGAAAGGGGTTATATATACACTGCCAAGACAAATCGAATTCTTATGTTATGAAAATTCAATTTGTCTTATTCTCTCTCTGAGTATTGGGGTTTGCGAACCTAGGGTTTCAGAAGACATTGATTTTGGAGAACGTTCCCTCTTCAAGATCTGACATACTGAGGCTGTGAAATACCAATTGAAGATTGTCCATCAACGTGGCTTCATCCAGAAGTCATACAGAGCTCACAGTGAAGTTTTCATTCAGTATTTGGTTCTATTATTCAACAGGAAGAATCGCCTTTTAGAGAGCATTGTTGTTTTGCATCTGGCACAGTTCCCAAGACAAAAGTACGGCTGCAATTAATGCTGCTGACAGGCAGTACATACTGCAGAAAGGACATCTTTTTCCTCTGGCAACCAAACGCCTGTTTTCTGAGCTTCCAGTCTTCATTATTTTGTGCGCACCAGTAAGGGAAATCGATTCTAGCTGTTATCTGGGAAAAGAAAGCAAGGTCTGAGCTGGGCCGTACATTTCATCATTCCTCCAGGCGGTTGCAAGCAATAACCAGGTTCCTTTAATAAATTTATTTGTTCACTTCTTCTGTTCTGGAAAGCATTGTAGTTGTTCGATAACGATAATAAAATCATCTGTCATTGCTCTGGAAGTTATTTGGTGCATCATTATTTATTTATGAATTTATTTGCATTTATTTCTCAAAATCGCATTTTCTTTTCAATTATTCAAAACCCTCAAAAAAAGTCAAAAATTGCAAAAACACAAAAAAACGCAGTTATAGTTGAGAAGTTGGGTTGAGAGACACCTGGTCTCTTACAATTTTCCTCCCTGACGCCATTGCATTTTAGGTCGGGTGAAGTATGCTGGAAAACACTTTTTGGATCAATGTCGGGGAAGGACTTCACACCTGGGAAGAGTTCCTCTATTCTGTTATTCAATCCATCCCGTTGTCTTTCTTTAACATTGAAGCCTTTTGTTCATTCCTCATCCTTAGCCTTGAGGGCGTTTTAGTGCTTGAGGATGATCCTTAATGCTTGGGCCTTAATCTTTTTCTCTACTCTGATCTTTGTCTTGGACTCTCCCATTTCTTCCTTGCCACCGACCTCTCTAAGTTGGTTGTATATGAGACCTTCGTGGAGAAATTCCAACATATAACTCCTCTGTCCTTGTTCCATCACCTCAAGTCATTTGACTTTGGTCCCAGCGTTCATCCTACAAAACAAACAAGAAGAAGAGTGTCAAAACACTTTATAATATAAATTCACTTTACTTACCTAATCTCCATGTTCTGATTTTCAAGGTCTGATTGATTTCTAGATTAGATAGGATTCATCATTTTCCTCTAGCAAACTTTGCCTTCTTCATAACTTTTCACCATGTGAGCATAGGGCGTATTTGGATGTTTGTGCTCAGAGTATCTCCACCAATGCCTTAGAAATGTTTAAGCATCCTGTTCACCTTGGGCGTATATGAGCCTTTGTGTTTTATGCTTCATCTTTGACCCCTTGGAGACTTTCATGTAACTTCATTCATCTAGTGCCTTGTTTCTTAGGTGCATTTGAGGTCCCGAGTGCTAGGTGTATTTCCACCTTATGTGTTTGGTGTTTCACATCATCCTTTCTAAAGCGCATTCGCCACCCTGTGTTATGGAATTTGTGCCTTAGAAACACCCTTCATGTATTCCCCCTTGGGCGCATTTAGGGGGGATTTGACTTCACATTTTTTGCCTTAGAAAATTTTTCAGACTTGCTTCATCTCTCTGGGCACATTTTGAAGGGTCAAGCTTCCACTTTTCTTAACTTGGAAAAATCTTCATTTTATCTTCTCCATGATGGGCGCATATTGAAGGATGCACTTCCAATTTTGTGACACTTAGAACATTTCAACTCTTCTCCACAACCTTGGGCGCGTTTGGGAGGTCCTTCCAATTTCCATCATTTAGACAAAAATTCTCGAGTCATCACCTTGATGGGCGCATTTAGGTGGGGGCAAGGAATTTTAAAACACCTTAAAGAATTTTCATACCACCTC
Source organism: Sequoia sempervirens (assembly GCA_007258455.2). Taxonomy (NCBI): domain Eukaryota; kingdom Viridiplantae; phylum Streptophyta; class Pinopsida; order Cupressales; family Cupressaceae; genus Sequoia; species Sequoia sempervirens. The sequence continues at coordinate 268,893 of VDFB02009227.1, read as the reverse complement.
CTCAAGCTGGGCGCATTTAGGGGTGAGCACTGCCATTTTACTTTGCCTTAGAATCTTTTCAAGTTATCTTGTGTGGTGGGCGCATTTGAGGGGTGGTGGAGGAATTTTCCATCACTTAGAAAATATTTCAAGTCTCTCCTTTGCTTGGGCGCATTCTAGAGGGGGAGCTTCCATTTTCAAACACTTAGAAATTTTCTCAAGTCTCCTCCTCTGCTAGGTCACATTTGAGGGTCTGTATTGCCAGTTGCCAACACTTAGACTAAAATCCATGCCATCCTCTCCTTAACATGGGTGCATTTGGTTCCCTCTCATGCCAGTTTTCATACTTAGAAAAAATTTCATGCCTCCTAGTCAACTTTGGGTGCATTTTGGTGGGTGGCCTGCCAGTTTCAAATACTTAGAATTTTTATTTTTTTCAAGCATCCACCTTGCCAAGGGTGCATTTCATGGGTGCTTCAGGAATTTTCAATGCCTTGGAAAATTTTCCTCCAACTTCTCCAACTTGGGTGCATTTAGGGGGAGTCTACAGGAAATTTCAAGGTTTTCAGGCCTCTGTGATGCCTAGGGCACCTTCAACAGGTGATGCTTCCATTTTTGATGACTTGATCATGTCTGAACACTTAGTCAGTTTTGTAACTGGTTCGCCCTAGCCCTCTATTTTTAGTAAATCCCCTGATTTTCATACCTCTGCAACTCCGTTTGTCCTGAAATTCGCCTGACGTGATCTTCATGAGTTAGCTAACCTGTTCACATTGGTGCTTCGTGCTGACCTGCTATTTATAGCCCAGTTCTGGAGTGACTTACTATAAATAGTAAGTTCTCAGATTGCACTCAAATTTTACCAGTGGATAGCTTGAAGGATACTATGCACGATGGGATACATCAGTTTTTGGAGATTTTGGCGTTTTACCCCTCATTTTGAGTCCCAAAGATGGAAACCCTAATCTGACCTGCATGTGGCTCAAATGACCTTCGTTTGACCCCGTTTTTGTTGCATGTTGCTCTGTTCGTGATACTGAAATGCTGAGGAGTTGTTGGAGTGATCCTGCTAAAAATAGTAAGTGTCTGAAAAAGTGACCAACCACTTCTCGGATGAGTTTGCATGTCACACCACCTAAGAAATCTCAAAAAACCCAAAAAAACCCAATAAATTGGTCTGCATGCGAGCACTTGCTAAAAATAGTAAGTTCCTAAAAAATGATCAACTCTGCTTGCATGTCACATCATTGCGAAGCTCTCGAAAAACCCATAAAGAATATCCTAACATGCATTGAAAAATCCTGCATGCAAACCCTAAAAATGGCTCCTGAAGTCAGAGTTGTTGAAAGTCATCATCTCAGCTTGCATGTTATACCATCGCGAAGGTCTCAAAAAACCCAGAAAGATTCTCCAGACATAAATCATACATGCAAACCCTAAAAATGGCTCCTGAATCCCGAACTGCTAAAAATAGCAAGTTGTTAGATTTAGCTCAAAATTTGTAGGTAGATTGCTTAAAGTGTTCTAAACGTGATGTAGCAGTCAGAATTTCAAAAGTGCTGAAAAAATGCCTCAAATTGAGTAATTACTAAAAATAGTAAGTTGTCAGAACTCAATGAAATTTTGCTGGGAACCTACTAGAGGCTTACTGAGTGCAGTGTCCAGCTCAAACTTCAAATCGCTCATTTAATTTAACTTCAAACTGGCCTAAAGATTCAAAACCCTAATTTCTCAGACTTAGCCAAAATTTCCATTCAAGCTCCAAGACGGGCACATCCCCGGAAAGACAAGTAGAAAAGAGAGACAACGGGAAAACCAAAGCCAAAAGATGGGAATGGAGCAAAAATTAGGGGGTCCCCATTTTGAATGGGGTGATGTGTCAAAAGGTCACAACAGGACTGTTTGAACTATCAAAGTTCAAAACTTGTACCTTCATTGTTGGTATTTGGTATGTATGTCAGCAATTTCTGCCTTTGGAGGCAATAATTTCACACACCTGGCAACTCCAGGTTTTAATCTACTGGTTTCAAGTGGACTAAGTGCTGGTATGTGCTTAAATTTTGCAAAAATCAGTCTTGATTATTATTGTTTTAAGAATAGTTCAATTAATTTCCAACTTATTTAAACAAGGCACCATGTATTCATTCCATAGAGATACATTTTATCACCCTCCATTTCATGAGAGTGCAGCTAATATTCCCTCTTATCAGCCATATCAAACTACGCATGCAACTGGTTTTACCCCAAATGCCTTTGCTATACAAAGAGACCAGCATGTTCAATATACTTGCCACCTACCCAACCCTGCTCAATCTTCCTGGCAGCCTTCACATACTTTTAATCAGTCTCAAGAAGTCATTTCTATGCCAAACCAGCATTGTTACTTCCCTAGCCAGCCCCAAAATGCTAACAATATGGAGATTGGTGACATCAAAAGCATATTGCTAGACTTCAATAAGCAATTGGATGATATCTAGAGACAACAAGAATTCAATTTGCAGCAAGAGGAGTTGGCTTGCCAAGCCTACCAGTACCAACAGAAGATAGATACACAGAGGAAGCAATATGAGGAGTCTCTTGCAAAAGAGATTTCTGCCAAACAAGAACATAGGAAGCTAATATTTGCCCAAGTACAAAGATTGAAATCTCAATCAACCTCTTGCATTTCAGATCAATCTGTAAAAGAGAAGGCTCCTATGTACAAGTTTCCAAGTTTCAAGCAAGATAAGCCTCTTGAATACTCAAGTAAGTGTTCTAAATTCAAAATACCAAGTTCTAGAGGCACTTTTCCATTGCAAGACCCTGTGCTTGAGCAAAGTCGGCCTACTATTCCTCAAGAAGAGCCCCCTCAAGAGCATTTCCTACCTCAAGAAACTCAAGAAACTTCTCAAAACCATTCACCAAATCAGCCTTCTTGTCCTAGCATCATTTCCCTTTACAAAGGAGGACCTACTGTTTATCAAGGTAGCTGGTTTAGTGGGAAAGAAGAGTTTTTTGAGGCAAAAGAAGAGCAACTTGTAGCTGATGAACCTCCAAGTGGTATAGAAAAATCAAACTTGCTGCAAGAGGGTGATGAGAATAATCAAATAGGACAGCAGGTTGAAAAGAAATTTAGAGGGATTGAATGTGAAATTTTGATTAACTTGTTTGATGAACTTCCATTTTTTGTAAAAGGTGAAGAAAATCCATTAATGCTTATTTCTACAGATCAGCTGGGAGAACAACAAGCAAGAAGGGGGTGGTGAAGAAAAAGAGTCTACATTATGGTTTGATGAGTTGCCTTCATTTGTTAAACAAGATGAAGAAGATGTGCTTATGCTAACATCAACATCAGCAATAGGTTTGGAACAACAAGGAGATACAAGCAATTTCGATAAGGTGTTGGTCTACCAAGAACAAAATTGATAAAAATGAGAAGAGTAAGTTGGAAATTGATGAAGACATATTCTCCAGCGTCATACAAGACTTTTGTTCAAATCTTGATGTCAAGATTTTATCTCTTGAATCAATAAATTATGAGTAGCACAAACTAGAGGAGAAAACAACCATGTTTCTATTTGGACAACATGAACCAAATCATTCCAAAGTGCATGTCATTAAAGAAGCAGTCCAAAGAGAGGAAGCCATCAATGAGAGTTTGAAGTTTGTTTGTTCACGAGGATGTCCTATCAGACATTTAGATAGGATGGAGGTCCACGAAGCATCACAAGTCATGCTTGCACCCAAGCATGAAGTCGCAGTTGAGGAAGGACGCATTCAACTTATGCAATTCAAGATAGTATATATGATAAGCATGAAGGGATGGATGAGTTTATTTACATCATTCATGAAGCATTGCAACAGTTTATAGAATATCTATTTGTGTTTCATCTCCTCTCAGCTGTTTATGATCATGTAAAGCATCCTATGTTGGTTAGAAAAGGAAGTTATTTTGCAAAACCGGTTAATGGATTTGTTTGAGCATAACTACTATTGGTTAGTATAGGTTAGGGTAGGTGTTCTTTCTTGCTAATAAGTGTTGTTGCACAAGGTTTTAAGTGTCTTTTCCCTAAGTGGTTTATGCACAAGTTGTTTGTAGCAGGCTCTTTTCAATTGGAGTAGGTCGGCAACAATGTTTTTGATGAGGCAAATAGTTTTTGTTGATCCATATGGAGACTCATGCCCAATGGACTATATAAGGCAGCTGGTCAGTTATTTAGCAGGGAAATAACCCTCTTGAGATCACCAAAATGTTGATTTTTTATGGAAAATTAGGCAAAAAAAGAAAAGGAAAATATTTTCTGCAGAACAAAGTCAAAGTCAAATTCAAAGTCAAAGGAAGTTAAAGAAAGTCAAAGTCAAGGGAGGAAAGTCAAAGTCAAAGTCAAGGGATAAGGATTGAAAAATATCTTATCCACAGAGGATAAGGATGACAACTCAGAGGATAAGATTGACAATTCATAAAGCAAAAGGAAAATCTTATCTACAAAAGATAAGGATGACAACTCATAGGAAAAATATCTAAAGTCAAGATGACTTTTTGATTTTAGGCTCTCAAAAATTTATAAATAAGAGGCCTTTTTTGTTGCAAAGTATTGGAAAAATTTATTGTGACAAAGTGACATTCAGTCCTTTAATTTTTTCAATCAAAATCAGGTCTCTACTTTTGTAATCTTCTTCATTAATTGCATCTTCAACTTTGTTTCACTATGAAATAATGGTTGATTGTATGCTTGTGATGTAATATTTTGTTGTTTTTCTAGAAAACAGTCATTGTACCAGCCTTTAGTGTTTCAAAGATCAGTATTTTGCCTCTATTTGTTTCAATTTTCTCTATGTATGAAAGAAAAGAAGGTATTATTGTGAGTTCTATGACTCCTTGATTGCTGCTGTTCTAACTTTACCTCCGAATTATTGTTGCAAATTATTGTGTGAAGCTTTAGATTGAGATTCATAGGTTGCGTTGCTGAAATGAAGTAGAAATCTACTATATTTGGTGTATCATCTCCATTTTCTGTTTTAGTTTTAGATTCTTATATCTTTCTCTTCTCTTTTCCCAGCAAGGTTCTTTAGTTAGAGTTAGTCTTTTAGGTGATTTACCAAGAGGAAGCCGCCTGTTGATGTGTTTTTCGTGACCGCACCAACGCAGAATAAAGTTGCCAACGGCTTCCCTATTCTCTCTTGATCAAAGTATTCCGCACGCTAAGATTGCAAGAAAGTTCGTGCGTTCAACTCCAAGGTTCTTTCAGTGCGAATAGGCTCAGTTTGGCTCGATGTGATTTGCTGGTATTTCAAGGGGACTTACGGAATTGTTCGGCAGCAGAGAAAGGAATTCAAATGCTCGAAAGATTTGTCTATGAAGCGCGGGTTTCCTATTCTAACCAGAAAATACTGAATTGAAATGGGGTAAGGTTAAGGAGATACTAAATCTATTCTAAGGCATGGGATATGGAGCTTGACTTCAGCAAACTTCAACCAAACTTCGCTTTGCCTCGCATCGGACAGCTTCCACGGAGTCGGTGCAATCTTCAAGGGAGATGACTAAAGATGTTCAAACCACCACTTGACATAAAGGTACCATCACAACGACGCATACCATTATTCAAACTGTGATTGAAGTTAAGTACATGATATTCCAGTTGACCACACAAGGTGCATTCACCATCAGCAAATACACTAGTGGTATGGATAGACGAAGTTGCTTAGATCAAACACCACATTCCACAGTTAACATCTACTTGCATAAAATGAAACTTATTCTACTTTAAGCCACTACTTGAATCGGAAGGACGAAGAAACCTTGCTAGCTACTCACAACAAAGACGAAGTTCACCATCAATGAAAAACTCTTTTATTGAGAGAGTGTTCACAACAATTTCTTACAAAGTTTCCAAAGGGAAAACTTTCCCTCTTCTTCAAACTACACTATCATTCTATACTAAGCTACTTCTAAGTTGTCCCTCTACTCTATGTCTACTCTAATCTTCTCTACTGTCTACTGAATTACAAATGAGGGGGACTCCCCCTTTATATAGCTAGCCAAGTCCCAAAAGACGGCTAGGGTTACAATCGGCTGGATGGCCCAGATCGTGCCACCTCAGCCCTAAACATGATTTGCCCTAAAAACCGCCACAAAAGAGAGTGGGGTAATAAATGAGCCATAATGTCCATTATCCCTTCTAGAAGATTCCGTTTGTAGATGCGTTCACACTATTCTTGATCTTCTTTCTTGGCGTTGCTCTTTGACTTCTTCCACTTGAGGGTCTTCATTCTTCTTTTTCATCTTGAGCCTTGAAAATGTTTCTTCAACACTTAGCCATTTTCTTGCAACTTTCTTCCTTCATGTGAAACCCATAACTTTATCTTCCTCCGAAGGTCGTAATGTCATCGTGCTTCACCACTTCAAGTCATCGGGCTCCGGCTCCAACATTCCTCCTGCAAAACAAGCGAGGAGAAGAGTATTAGAACACTTCATAATATAATCTTAACTTACTTGATTTTCACGTTCTAACTTCCAAGCGTTCATCGCCTCTACTAGCCAACTTCTGCCTTCTTCATGATTCTTCATGCCTTTGCGAAATTTTATCTTCCTCAAGGGCGTATCATTCTTTCGACAATATTAACTTCAACTGCATCCCCTTTACTTTTCCAGCTGAGGCGTTCACAATTTTGATCTCGTTCATCTCTGGCTCAGGAAAATTATCCTCATGAAGAACTTGAGCAAATTCACCTAGGCAGTTCCTTTCAAATTCTTCATCCGGAGGATTTCACCTTGAAAACACATTTTCTTCATTTTGCCTTAGAAAATTTTCAAATTTCCCTTAGGAAATTCATCAACCTGGTGCCCATTTAAAATCTTCATCCCAAAATCCTCGACAAGCTGTGGAAGACCTTAAAATCCATTCCTCATCGATAATCTTCGATACCCAGAAGAAAATTTCTTTTAGAACGCGTCGAACCCATGGGTACCCAACGAACGGTTCATTTAATTTTCTTGAATTTTGAACCTTGGAAAAATAATTTTCAACAATTTATTTCATTTCTTCGCCTGTGATCATCCTGTTGCTCTGAAAAAATTGAGTTTATCTGCATTATCATCCATCTTTGACTTCATCACTGAGAAAATTTGCTCGTGCTTCGAAAAATTTCACCACCTTGAGTTCTAGGCGTATTTTCTTAGAAAAATTTTAAATCATCACACGCTGAGAATTTGCCTTAGAGAAAATTTTATTTGCTCACTCGCCAGTTGTTGGGAAACTTTATCAACTTCACTATTCATAGAGGCGCCTTGTACATTTTATTCTCACCTGCCATTTGCATTTCACTCCACACTTAGGAAAATATTCCAACACCTTAGAGAAATTTTTAAAATCATCTTATACTTTATTTCATTTTGCTTAAGGCGCATTTTATATTCATCCTTGCCTTAGGAAATTTTTATCACACTTCACACGCCTTAGAAAAATTTTCTAACACTTCATGACACTCATCACCCTTGGCGCATATGAGGCTAGGAGAGGAAATTCAAAAATCACGCCTAGGCAACACATTTTGCAATATTCTCTAACACATCACCTTAGGCGCATTTTAGCTTGATGGAGGATAACGCCTTTCACCACCTTTCACCACGTCTAGGCAATATTTTCACCTCACTTACCTCCTTTAGTCACTTTTTACATCTCAACTCTTGGCGCATTTGGACATGCAAGAGGGATGACCCTTCAACTTCACCTTTTTTGTCTTCACTTGACTCTGTTTGGGTGCACTTCAGCTATGTAGGAGGATGAAAAAACTTTGACTTGTTGACCCACTCCTTGTTTGGGCGCATTTCCATGTATGTGAAGGACGAACTTGTTTGACTTTGTTGACTCTCTCCTATCTTGGGCGCATTTTACCCTTGTTGGTGGATGAACTTTTCAAACGCCTTAATGTGACTTTTCAGCTTCCATTTTTTTGTCTTTACATGCATGTGTTTGGGCGCATTTTGGGCCTTGAGGAGGATAAGAAACTTTGACCACTTTGACTTGCTTCATCTTGGGTGCATTTCACCCCTGCTGCAGGATGGGCACATTTGGAGGGGTGAGGAGGATAAAGTATGTTGACTTTGCTTTGACCACTTACAACTTGGGTGCATTTTAGCCTGTGTGAAAGACGAGCTTCAAACTTAGAATTTTTTTATGCCTCCTCATCAACTGGGCGCATTTCACCATGTCTACTGGATGAAGTTCCAGACTTAGAATTTTTTCTTTGTTTTTGCCAACCTTCATGCCCCGCTATTTATAGTAAGTCCTCCGAATTTGCATCTCTGAGGCTCAGAATGACTTGAAATTTTGCACACTGCTTCCTTATGATCTTGTTGTTCTGTCGACACTGCCATTTTTAGCTGACCTGCTATTTTTAGCCCATTTCTGGTGGTGATTTACTATAAATCGTAACTTCTTGTTTCTGATAGCTCCATTGCTCCGATTAACTTGAAATTTGAATTGCGTGTTCCTCACCACGTGACCTTACTGCTGACGCCGGCGCATGCACCTGATTTACTATTTTTAGCCTGTTTCCAATCTGACTTACTATAAATAGTAAGTGCTCCGTTTGACTTGAAATTTTACCAGCAGATAGCTTGAAGAATACTGATTGCGGTGGTTTACACCGGTTTTCGAAAATTCTGACTTTTTATGCCTCTTTTTGGGTCCCGAAGCTGGAAACCCTAATTCACTTTGCATGTATATCAAATGATCTCTGTTTCTCTTTGTTTCTGTGGCATTGCGATCAGCTCATGATTCTAAACTGCTGGGAAGCGGCTGCCGGGACGCACCTGCTAAAAATAGCAAGTTCCTTATTGAGTGGTTATCTTCATTTGCATGTCACACCATCGCGAAGCTCTCGAAAAACCCATCAGGAATCGTCCGACATGCAAAAGAAAACCTGACATGCAAACCCTAAAAATAGCCTCGAAAGACTAAATTCTAAAAGTTGTTGTCTCGTTTTGCATGTTATATCATTGCGAAGGTCTCGAAAAACCCAGAAGGAATATCCAGACATGCAAAGAAAAACTCTGCATCTGAACCCTGAAATTTGTGCCGGGAGCTGGACTGCTAAAAATAGTAAGTTGTCTGTTTTCGTTCAAATTTAGCACGCGAGCAGTCTGATGTGCTCTAAACTCAGTGTGACTGTCGGAATCTCAAAAATGCTGACAAATTGCCTGTAACTGCAGACTTACTAAAAATAGTAAGTACCTCGAAATTTGATGAAAATCTGCTGAGAGCCTGCTAGAAGCACACTGACAACAATGTTAAGCTCTGTTTTCAATTTATTCACTTCGTTCAAACTCGAGCTGACCAAAAGACTCAAAACCCTAATTTCAGACTTGGCCAAATTTCACTCGTTCCGAAAAGCAGACAGCAGAAAAGAGAGACAACAACAAAAACAAACCAACACCAAACCAAAAGCAAAGCCAAAATTAGGGGATCCCCATTTGCAATGGGGCGATGTGTGAAAAACATCACAACACTGCCCTTGAATCGAAGGTTGACCTCAAGTTTCGCGAGTCCCACAACTCGAGAGTTTATCCCATGTTTCACAGGATAGCTGGATTCAAGATTTAGTAGGGTGCATATTCTAGGTGATAACAACACAGTAGGCCAAGATGCGTCCAGTTGTCCTACGGCTGGAATTTTCCGCACTTATCACAGGGTACTTGCATGCAAATGGTATCTAGTAGGAGTCTAATGGCATGCTTTGTCATGTAGAACCCCTTGTGCTTCAAGCACAAGAATTCTCGTATCCTCTCAAAGAGTTGTACCCCAAATTAAAAATTTTGCTACACTTAGGCATTTTGAGGAAATGGTTAAAAGTCTTGTTAAAAAAGGTCAAAATTGGGGTTTGCATGTCTTGCATGAGGGTCAAAAACACGAAATTTTTAAAATCTGGTGATCTGGGTCTGCTTAGAGCAACCAAGCCTACAAAACCCAGATCTCAGTTTTTTGGCCTTACTTTTTAGGAAAATTGCTATGTTTAGAAACTTTCTAAAAATAGAACTTTTTATGGGTTTTTCTGGGTTTCTTTCAAAACGGATGCTAGCAAAATTTTCTAAAAATAGAAAGTTTGGCTTCTCTAGGGTTCAAACTGATTTTGATTGGTCAAAAATACTTCCTCATCAAGTTGGTGCAGTCAGAATCACAAAAAGATCAGTTTTTCCCTAGTGGGTCTATTCTATTTTTTAGAAGCTTTTCAGGAGCTCCAAGGCCATTCATGGAGGTCAGTCAATTGCCAGGTGTCAGATTCAAACATTCAAGCACTGAACAAAAGATGAGAAATGATGAACATGCACGTAGAACAAAGAATGGAGAAAGGGAGTTGTGAAAGTTGGAAAATGCAAAATTTTGACTAAGTTTGGAAACTTCAAGTGCCCCAGCTTAGTCTAGGCACCCAAACACTCGTGCCTTAGAAAAATTTTCATCTCCAACAAGTGAGGCAAAGGCAAGCACATTGAATGAAGGAGAAAGTTGAAAATTGCAAAATAAAAACTAAGTCTGCCAGCCATGGGCCCCCCATAAAGAGATAGGCGCCTAGCTTTTCAGGAGATCAAATGATGAAATTAGGGTTTGTGCTCCCAGACATTGTTGCTCAAAATCTTCTCAGCTCCTTAGTCATCAGATCACCCAGTCAGCCTGAATCATAGATTGAACGGAGAGGTCACAACCAAGAGACAAAATGCAAACCATGAAAATAACAGAAAATATTCGAAGTCTGGGAACTCTAGGCGCCCCAGGTGGCCAGGGGCGCCCAACCTTTTGGAGAACCTAATCCAGCAATTAGGGTTTGCAAATATGCTCAATCTCTTCAAGATTCTGTTAGCTTCGCAGTGGATGTCTTCGTCAGATCATCAAACTTGTTAATCACCGACAAATCCAGATCAAACTGAAGACATAACATGAAGGTTCAAGTTTGAAGAATGAAATTCAAGTAAAAATGTCTAGTCTGGAGGAGTTGGGTGCCCCAACTGGCCAGGGGCACCCAAGGTTTTGGAGGCCTAAATGAGTGAACTTGCAGTCGACATCTCCAGCATGACTTCTTTAGATTTGAAGCAGCTCTCCAACGTAACCATCAACAAGTCCAACATAATTGACAATCACCAAATATCGAAGGCGGAAAAGAGGGAGAAACATGAGTAAAATGTCAAAAGTCAAAAGCAAGGGTGAAAATTACAGAATATAAACTAACTCTGGAGGAGTTGGGCGCCCCAGCTAGCCAGGGGTGCCCAAGCTTTTGACACCCAGGATGCAGCTTTCAGGAGACATCACTCCCAAGAGACCCGCCTCAAATTCAGATAAGCTACATAACGGAGCTATCAACTAGATCATAGGACCTCCCGAACTCCCAGAATCATGAACTCATCAGAAGAACAGAAGAGAGTGATATGTTGGGAAAATATTCTATGGAAAGCTTAGGTGCCCTAGGCAATCATGGGTGCTCAAGGATTTGAGGCCTCAAATCAACTTTTCTGAAGATGCAACATCCAAAGGACCCCCCTTAGAATCAGTCAAGCTATCCAATGAATCTGACAGCCAGTCAATCGAGTCAATCTAACTCCCAGAATATCAAGATCATTTGAAGGTTTGAAAGCAAGTATAAAATTTAAAAATCATGAAAAATGACTAACACTGGTGATCATGGATGCCCAACTTTTTGAAGGGTCAAATAATGTTTTTATTCAAAGTTGCCTCCAGGATAATCTTTTCAAAATCAGTCAGGCTCTGCGATGGACCACTTCATCAGTTCACAAGATCCTTCGAGCATCCAGAAATCAAATTCAAACAAAGGTCAAAATCAAGCAAAAAGATGAAATTTCAAGAAAATTGGCTAAGTCTGAAGAAGAAAAATGCCCCTAGGCAAGAAAGGCACCCAAGGCTCGATGCCTTGGTAAATTTTTCAGTTTTCATCATGCATCAATTAAAAAGTGTCCAAGTTCAATGAACCTGCTCAGGATTGGCTTGGAAAGTTTTAAAGCAGAGAATAAAGCATTTTATTTATTCTCTAAACCTATTTAAGACGTCCTTGCCTTCCATTATTCACTTTTTGTAGGTTGGCGTCTAGAGCAAGAAGTTTTTCTCTTTTCTTTCAATGAAAATTTGAAGACCAAACGACATGCTTTTTCGGTGTTCTTCATGGTTTCGAGATTAGTGAGCAAAAAGGAACGTTTTTTCGTGCTCCAAACTTCTAGGGCATTGCTTTTTCAAAATAGTCACTCAACATTTTGCATTTCTGATCACATGGGTTTCTCCGCTTTTTCATCCTCTTCAACATTGAAAAACTTTTCCCTCTTCTTGAAACTGCTTTTTGGCCGCTTTTTTAGGATGGATTTAGCTTTTTCAATTTCTGAGCATTTGGGTTTCTCCAGCACATGATTTTCTACAAAACCTAGGTCCTAGCTTTTTTGGAGAAACTGTTTTTTCAAGGCAGATCAACATTCTATTTTTAGCAACACTTTGGCGGATGTGGACGAGATTTAAAGCAGCAATCATCTAGAAGCTTTCTTCCAACTTTCTTTCTATTCTTGTCTCAATTCTTATCCACTCTTTGAAGAAGAGAAAAAAAACAAGTTATAATAGTTGGCTCTTTCCCAGTTTTTCTGCTTTTATAGTTTGTTAGATACTTATCTTGTTTTAGTTTAGAAATAAAGCTTGCATGTCGACAAGTCTTAGTTGTAAAAGCAAGGAGATTTTAGGGTTCCCTACTCCTTTGCTTGTGTATAAATAAGGGCAGCCTTGCCCATTATTTTCTTAGCGGTTATTGTGATAGCAAATTGCAAGTCTGTAATGCTGCAAGTTGTTATTCAGTGTCAATTCACTTTGTGTAAGAGCAAGTTTGCTAGCCTCTTTAGCTACAAGTTCTTGTTCAGTGCATGTGTCTTGTGTCAATGTATTATGGTTTGATGGCTAAGCTGTAAGCCTATTTTGCTACAATCCTGCTTTCTTAGAAGTGTAATCCTTTGTTCTTGAAATTTGAGGAAATAAAGTCTTGTGCGTGATTTGTTGCCCTGATATAAAGTCTCAGATTTCCATTTATTGTGTTATGCTTATATGATCTCCATTTCAACTTGCATTGAAAGTAAGTAGATGTACGTTGGAAGAATTGTTTATCTAAGTATTTTGTCAGAAAATCCTTGTTCATTTCTAACTCTCTTGCTTTGTATTTACTTGAGAAGTTAGAAACATCATTAGAGTAGGCTTAGTCATAGTTGAAACTTTTAAAACATAAAATCTCAGCTATGACGCTTGAGTTTTATAACCTTGTGCTCTTAGCTGAACAAAAAGATAGGCAAATTAGTTTTAGTTTACTTTCTTTTAAACATCAGCAAAGAGGGAGCTTCCCCTCCTAATTCGAAGAGCAGTTTATCTGTGCATAATTGTTTGTTTCTAATCCGCATTCCAGAGGTGTGAATTGAAACGCCAACAAGAGTGATCATCCACACTGCAATATTTGATGCTCTACTAGCTCCTGTGAGTCTACACTTGATCAAGTTGAGGATGCATTTGCTCTCAAGAGTGGCGAGGAAATTTTTCCTCAGACCTTTGTTACCTGTGCTCCAGATACTATCTTTCTCCTGCTGGGTGAGATCTGAACAACATACTCTCTCTAGTATTGATTCCTTTTGTTGTTGTGACATCTTCCCTATTGGTTTGCCTATTGACACTTCTCTCAAAGGTATCCCAAATGCCCTCGTGAATTCTGTAGGTGTGAAGGATATGGTAACTAGGCATCCTTTATAGTCAACTTGTGAGAGTGCTAGTTGTACTATACTATCATTTGGCACAGGCTCGAAATTCGAAGAATTAAAGAATGGCAATCGGGTGGCCTTATTAACCTACACGTGTTGAATTGTTGTTTTCAAAATGTGATCATCCTATGCTCCTGCCACCACAAGCGACATTTATTGTCATTGAGATTCTCCCAAGTGATGGTGTCCATTGTAATAGTGTCATCATCCTTCCCCTTCGCCATTTTCCTCGATGCAATGCGGGGTCTGAATGGTGCTAGCTGCTTCCCTTTGCTATTGCTGGCAGCCATGTCTATACTTCACTATTTGGAAATAAACTTTTGACACTCTCAGACATAGGTTAATAGACAATGTCTTTCCCAAAAATGGTTATAGCAATGAACTCGCCAACTCTATGTTTCAATCTGCCGTAATCTCGAATGTCTCCTTTGCACAATTTCCTTCAGCTATACTATGTAGATGCTGGGTCGTGTTGATGTGATTTTTGTGACCGCACCAAACAACAGAACAAAGTATCCAAAGGCTACTCCATTCTCTCTTGATCAAAGTATTTTGTACGCTAAGATTGCGAGAGAGATCGTACGTTCAACTCCAAGGTTCCGATAATGCCGATGGAATACCCTCAGTTGGTTCGTTGTGATTTGTTGTTTTCACGAGGGGACTTACACAATTGTTCACAAGTACTTGGCAGCTGACAGTAGATTAATGATAGAAGGGGATTTTCATGTGTGATGTGAATGATTTGGCGATGAGGTACGTGTTTCCTAAAACTAACCAGAAATGTACTGAATTAAAATGAGTACAGGGTTTAGAAAGTCTAAGTTCTAGCGGGACGTGGGATCAATTTCAGCAAACTTCAACTAGACTTTGTTTCGCCTCACGTTGGACAGCTTACACAAAGTCGGTGCAATCTTCAAGGGAGCAGCAAGAAGTTTTCAAGTCACGATTCAGCATAAAGACACCATCAAGACAATGCATGCCAAGACGTGAATCATAACCAAAGTTAAGCTTATAAAGTTTTCCAGTTGACCACACAAGGAAAACTTTCTGTCAACAAGTTGCTAGTGGTATGGATTAAAATGAAGCTGCCTTGATCAAACACCACAATCCACAATTAACATCTACTTGCATGAAAACGAAAAGTACTTTAATTTAAGCCACTACTTGAAGTAGAAGGACGAAGAAATCTTGCTAGCTGCTCATAACAAAAGATGAATTCACCATCAATGAAAGCTCTTTTTATTATGATAGTTTTCACAACAACTTCTTACAAAGTTCTCAAGGGAAAACTTTCCTTCTCCTCCAAACTATGCTAAGCTATCACAACTACACTATCAATCTCTCTGCTCTATTCTCTTATCTAATGATGTACAAATGAAGGGGGGGTCCCCCTTTTATAGATGGCCCAGTCCAATGGACGACTCAGATTACAATCAAATAGAGGGCTCAGATTAAGCCACATAAGCCCTAACCCTAAAAATTGGCAGAATGAGGAGTGGTACAATAAATGAGCCAAAAGATTCCCACTCACTCCCAAAATAGCTAAGGCAATCAATGCCCACTATCAATCATCTAGAAGGTCATCATCCAGAAAGGCGTTTTTGTTCTCCTTCTCTTTGGCTGCAAAATCAATGAATCTAGCTAGCACAGCTTCAACCTCCTGAACTGAGATAGGCGGAATATGATCAAGCTGAAACTCCAACACCGTGACTGCCTGCCCATGTCGAGTGCAAGACTTTCTCCAAGCAACTAAAGCATCCCGAGTGTTCTAAATAATGCTTGAGAAAGTTGCGGTGTTCTCAAAGGCATTCTGAACAAAAGTTTTCACCTTTGGAAAGAAAGGTGGCAGTCTACTCCTCAAACCATCAACAGACACCTCCTCAGAAGTCAGCCTCCTAGCAAAGATAGCCTCCAACGTGTTCAGGACTCCATCAAGAATGTTCATCATGGCCTTTCTGACTCTGGCTGAATCTGCCTGTGCTGCATCAAAGAATCTTCGACCTGTGACAACTGAAGAGTACCAGCCGGCAAAATCATACCTATCACCCTCTTGTATCACACCTCCCTCAATCAACATCTATAAGGGAGTATGCATCAAAGCCTCCAAATGCTGAATAACCTTGCTCTAATAGATATGAGCATCGCCCCAAGCCTGATCAACTGCATCCATTCGTGCCATAATGCTGGAAGCCTACTAGTAAGCATGAGCAAGATCCTCCATAAACTTTTCTGTGTCAACACGAACACTAGCAACCCACTTATTTGCTTCTTGTGCCATCTTTCTCAAATCTTCCAAGCCACTAACTGATTCTCTAGGAAACTCAGTTGGAAGCTCAATCATCAGATTCTCCTGCCCACAAGGACGAGACGAGTGTTGTATGTATCCTATTAAAGTCTTGTGCTCCTTCTTCAATTTCTTGTATTTTCCTTTAGTCCGGAGCAATTTGTCCTTGAGCGCCTGGTAGGAGTTATCACACTCTTCAATTATTTGTGCTCCTGTGGGGCGACCTAACTCCATGGTGGTGATCACATAATTTTTTGGCACAGCCTCATCTCGATCACACTCAACCCTTGGCACAGCCACGTGAAGGGTGCGAGAGCCATCCTCATCTGTTGAAATCTTTGAAAACTTTCTAGCTCTCTTCTTGGTTGAGGGCGCACTGATCCTACTCAGGAATTCCTCCATCTCAACCGCTAGATCAGTCTCTTCAATGGGGATCCTCCTCATCCTGTCTCTGAGCCAATCTGGTACTACCTGCTGTAGGTCGGAAATAACAAATGGCTACTCATTTCTTGCTTCTTCTTCACGAACTTCTCTAACTTCGTCTTGACGAAGCTCATTGGCTTCTACGGATTGGGTATCTCCTGAAACTTGGGCCTCTTGTCCTATAACTATCTAAAGCTGCCTCAAGCTCATGCTGGAAGCGTGTATCTGTAGCCGTTTCTTCATCTTCTTCCTGCTAGTTATCTCTGGTGGGTGCGTTAACACTTTGGCCAACAGACTCTCTTCGGGGTGGCTGATTTGCCTCCTGCAATTCCTGTTCCTTATTCAACATATTCCTCTAATCGAAAAATAGTGAAACTTCTTGTATACTTGGAGAATGTGTCTCCAATGGCGTGGGTGATGCTATCTCAATTCTCGAAGGCTCTGGCTGAACTGGCTCTTTTTTTCGTGACTCTGGAGCTCTAGCAACCTACTTCTTCTTGGTAGCAATTGGCGTCCTATGATCTCCCATCAAATTCTAAGTCAGAGGAATTGACCTACTCTTAAGCCTATTCACATGCTTCTCAACCCATCCTCTGGTGAATGTCAGGACTGGTATGCAAAGTGTGTCTAAATCCGCAATCTCCGGCTCCGACCAATCTAGAAGTGGGAGTGGTGTATCCCTCACTGCCTCATAATCTGGATGAAGAACATTCATGTCCTCGTCTACCTGGTCCGGCACTAGGATAATCTCGCACCCCCTAATCATGCTCAAAGGTAGTCTTGAAAACATCCTTCTTCTTACCTCAGCTTCATCTAATGCACCAACCTAGTAGTCTTCAATATTTGCCTTATGCTTGAACTCCTTTGACAGTATCCATCTGATATTTCTGTGAGGATCATAATACTGCTTGCTGGTGTGGTAAGAAAGGTGGAAAAACTGAAGCTCATTTTCAGCTTCCTTGGCTGCCTGCAGTGAAGGACACACTTCATCCGAATTTCCCATGATGATTGGGAAGTCAAGTCCTCCCTTCTTCTTTTTCTTCTGAATCTTATCATAGGTGATGAGTTGCCTAGATATTTCTAACATCAAGATCTTGTTTGTAGGGTATTTGGGCAGCCTATATGGATATGAAGAAAACCCTTGCAGCCTAATGTAAGTAACTTTTGGAAATTGGATAAACCAACACCCGTACCTTTCTATCAACTCCTGAGCTTCCTTGGAGATTCTGTGATGAGTCCTTTGCTGAAGTGATCTCGTTATGTGCATGGTGAAGGCGTCATTGACTCTCTCATAATGAGATGTGCTTGTCAAGTGTAGCTGCGGACAAGCCTCATGAATTTTGAACTGTTGAGAGCCACACCCAATAGGCTCCTTGTATGATATTCCCCTGTACTTCGTCATACGAGCCAACATGTAGATGATGTATGAGCCCATTTAGAATGTTTTCGTTCTTCTCAAACTCCGAAGCTGCTCGTGCAAATTATCACTAATCATCACTGCCCAGTCAATATGCTCCTTGCCTTCCAACACGAGGTTGATGTAGTAAAACGTCCAAGGTTCAAAAATGAATTCCTGGGGACATCCTTTGACTTTGCTGAGCATCATAATTAGATCACAATATTCCTGCTTCAAATCATCTGAGATTATTTGCTTCGGCAACTTTGTGCGAGTGGGCTTAGGCTTGTTCATCCAACGAGAGTTTATCATATCTGCACATCTTTCAAATGTTGAAGCATACATACGCTCAGCACGTTCTCTCATCTTGTAAATCATCTTCTCATGTGAGGGAATTCCAAATGTTTCGCCAATAGCTGCAGGCGTGGGGTTGGCAAATAACTTGCCATCCGGTGAAGTGAGAGTCCTTCGGTCTGGATTGTAACAATTAGCACACTCCATGATCAATTCCAGGCATTGAATTGCTGGTGGAAAACCAACAGCTGCATATAGTCCACTCTTGACAATATTATGCGAAGTGATTGATGGACGGTGGCCTCCAATTCCCATCATTCGACATTTGAAAGCTTCCATATTGAAAGAGCCCAAGTTCGTATCAGCCAACTTTCCCAACTTTGAAGCAAACTTCGACTCCGGCAGGAAAGACTTGCTCAGCTTCTTGATCACAGCTTGTCTGGACGCATTTGCCTTGCTAGATTCAACATTATTTTCTTTGCCAGTCGCTCTTACTTCAGCCATTCTGCAAAAACAAAATGTAGTCATCAGCAATTTAACTTAGAGAAATAAAATCACATCGGGGCTGCCAGCAAATTTTCGAAATGAGAAGCTGCAGCACTAAATTTCAACTTCAAACCTCAACACCTCCTACAACAACTTCAAACTTTCAACACTTAGAGAATTCACTTGCAACAATAAAACTTCAGCACTTGAAGAATTCGGTCCAAGCCTGCTTCAGCACTTCTCAGCTTCAAAGTTATTTCAAAGCTCAACTTCAACTTCAACACTAAGCTTTTCTCACACTACAACCCTTTTCACTTTAGAGCTCAAGTTGAACTTGCTAGCTGATGGAGAAAAATGAACAAAACTCACAGCTCATATAGCCAAGTCGATTTCTAGAAGAAGCCAATTTTAGCCAGTACATTCAAATTTCGATTTTCCCTCCTCTGGCTGCTACAACACTTGGCATCTGGCGTTTGGAATATTTTGACCTTCTAGAGTTTCAAGAAGATTCATCCCCACTAGTTGTACTTCACTAGCATTTTTAAATGATCTTTTGAAAAATATTAAATTCAATGGCTCCTTAAGGAATTCACTTCACCAGCTAAGGCATTGACAGTTTGATTTCATCCATCTTTGGCTCAAGAAGATTATTCTCAAATTCATCTAGGCAACCAATTTCAAATTCGTCAGTCAAGGCATTTCATCTTCAACAAGAACACTTCTATTTCTTGCCTTAGAAAATTTTAAATTTTTACTTAGGAAATTCATCAATCAGGTGCTCATCAAAAATATTCATCTCAAAATCCTTGGCGAGGTGTGGAAAATTTTAAAATCCATTCCTTGTCGAAGATGTCCAGTACCTAGAAGAAAATTCCCTTCAGAAAGCATCAAATTCATGTGTCTACAAAGGAAGGGGTACTTTTAATTTTTTTATTTTTAGACCTTAGAAAAATATTTTCATCATCAAATTTATCTTCGTTCATCACCTCTGGGCGTATTTTTCTTGCTTGCCCTTGACAATTTTCTTCAATCTCATGAAGCTGGCGCATTTTGATGTATCAACTACCAATTCATCCATGCCTCAAAAATTTTACCACCTTCTCAAGCTTAGGCGTATTTCTCTAGGAAATGAGAGACTTCAATACTTAGAAATTTTTTTTTATCACTTCCATGAATATGGGCGTTTTGGAGGTCTGGAGGAATTTTGAACACCTAGCATGTTTCTCACCACTATCTTTCTTCACTTTGGGCGCATATTGCTTGGGGTGGAGGAATTTCAACAATATTTAGAATATTTCCTAGTCACCACCTTCAATATCCTTGGGCGCATTTTGCATGTTGAGGAGGAATTGACACCTTAGCACATGTTTTATGGGCGCATTCAAGGGGTCAAGGAGGAATTCAACCCTTTTTGTCCTTTTTCTAGCTCACTTGGGCGCATTTGGCATGTCAAGGAGGAATTTACAACACCTAACAACTTTTTCAACGTCCTTCAAAGCAAGATTACATGGGCGCATTCTAGGGGTCAAGGAGGAATTTTGACTTGCCTTGGAATTTTTTTCATCACCATCTCTCTCTTTGGGCGCATTTGAGGGTAGGAGGAATTAGCAATGCCTTGAAAGCTTCTCCCCACCTTGACTTGATGAGGGCGCATTTAGGGGGTGGTGAAGGAAATTGCAATGCCTTAGAAACTTTTTCTTGTCCTAAACAGCTAGATAACTTGGGTGCATTTCATGACCCCAGCAGGAATTAACAACACTTAGAAATTTTCCTAGAGCCCTTTCCATCATGGGTGCATTTGACTAGTCAAGCAGGAATATCCCAACGCCTTGGTTACTTCTTCCTTCACACATGTTGGAGATGGGCGGATTTCATGGGTCAAGCAGGAACTTGTCATGACTTAACTCATTTGACCCACCTCTCTTCATGACAAGGCGCATTTAGGGGGTCATGCAGGAATTTACAATACTTAGACAAATTTTCTTCATAGCTTCTTCTCCTTGAGGGCGCATTTAGGGGGCTGAGCAGGAATATCTCGTGCCTTAGACAATTTTTCATAGCTTCTTCTCCTTGAGGGCACATTTGAGGGGGTGAGCATGAATTTTAACATTTGAAACCTTTTCCATCCTTATGCTAGTCTCATCTTGGGCGCATTTCACAGGGGGTGAAGGAATTTTCTCAAACTTAGACATTTTTTTTAGCTTGCTCGTCCCTGTTTACTATATTTAGTAAGTCTCTGATTTTCATTCCTTTGAAGCTTGGATTGATTTGGAATTCGTGCCATAGGATCCTCATGACCTAGTTGATTTGTTCACACTACCATCTCGTGCTGACTTGCTATTTATAGCATGTTTTTGGAGGTGATTTACTATTTATAGTAACTGCTCAGTTTCAGGACTTTTGCAACTCCATTTAACTTGAAATCTGACCAACGTGATCCTCATGGGTTGACTTGCCTGTTCATACTGGCGCCTCATGCTGACTTACTATTTATAGCCTGTTTCCGGAGGAGTGACTTACTATAAATAGTAAGTGTTCAAATTGCCTTCAAATTTCACTAGTGGATAGCTTGAAAGATACTGATTGCAGTGGGATATACCGGTTTTTGGAGATTCTGGCGTTTCACCCCTCATTTTGGGTCTCGAAGTTGGAAACCCTAATCTAACTTGCATGTTGCTCAAACGATCTCCGTTTGACTCCGTTTCTATTGCGTGTCGCCCTGTTCATGATACTGAGGTGTTGGGAAACTGCCGGAGTGGTCCTGCTAAAAATAGTAAGTCTCTGAAAAAGTGACCAACTTTGCTTGCATGTCACATCACTGTGTAGCTCTTGAAAAACCCATAAAGAATAACTTGACATGCGCTGAAAAGTCCTGCATGCAAACTCTAAAAATAGCCTCTAAAGACAGCTCTTGAAAAAGGTCCCGATCTTGGTTTGCATGTTACACCACTGCGAAGCTTTTGAAAAACCCACAAAGAATGTCCAGACATGCGTAGAAAATTCCAACATGCGAACCCTAAAAATAGCCTCCAAAGGCTGAGTGCTGAAAGTTCTCATCTCATCTTGCATGTTATATTATCGCGTAGGTCTCGGAAAACCCAGAAATATTCTCTAGACATGCATTGAAAAACTTCGCATGTAAACCCTAAAATCAACTCCTGAAGGTGATACTAGCTAAAAATAGAAAGTTGTCAGATCTGGCTCGAATTTTGCAGACAAGCAGCTTGACGTGTCCTGGATGTAGTGTGACGGATAAAACTTCAAAAGTGCTGAGAAAATGTCCCAAATTAGGTACTTACTAAAAATAGTAAGTTGTCAGAATTCAATGAAATTTTGCTGGGAACCTATTGGAAGCTTACTGACTGCAATGCCAAGCTCAGATTTCAATTTACTCACCCCATTTGACTTTAAACTGACCGAAAGACTCAAAACCCTAATTCTCAGACTTAGCCAAAATCTCACGTTTAAGCTCAACGACGGGCACATCCCCGGAAAGGCAGAAAGAGAGATAGAGAGAGAGAGAGAGACAAAAGCAAAGCCAAAAGATGAGGAATGGAGCAAAAATTAGGGGGTCCCTATTTTGAATGGGGTGATGTATGAAAAGGTCACAACAAGTCGTAGGTTGGACTTCCTCCCTCATTGTACGGTCTTCAAAGCTCTCTCATTCTACCGTACAAAGACTTCATTTCCCTCGTCGCACATTTTAGTTTTCTCCTTTCTGTGTGATTCAACTCCAAGCCATACGCCATTGTTGGTCTGTGAGTAGGGAAATTGGGGTCACCTTAGCCATATGGTCTTGAAGAATCTCACCTACCATACTAGGTGTCCTACGATGTATGATGCCACACTCTCGACCAACCTCCTGTTTAGTATGCCTCGTACTTCCTCTTTGTGTCGTACTATGTGGAAAAACCTTTGTACTATCAATTTCCTCCTTTGCGTCCTTAATCCACATGGTCGTATGGTATACTTATGTTCTTCCTGTAATGAAGTACCTTGAACGCGGCTATACCCATATAGTCTTCTCTTTCTCTTGTGGTTTGTATGTCGTGCACTGTATGGTCAAAACAATTCCTTTCACTTTTTTCCATACGGTGCAGGGGTACTGTCTTCACCATAAGGTTTGACCACGTTGTACAATGGTGCTCTCAATGATGACGTGTGTTTCCCTTCTCTGTTCTCTGTCCTTTGAAGCCTCTCACACTCGCACATTAATCTTCAAAGGTTGTCGTATGATGACTTCCTCCAACCGTCTACGAACCACCATACTACTTGATTCCCCTCTTAAGCAAGCCATACTCGTACAAGTATCCTTTGGGCTAGCCATATGAGTCTGTTACTGTAATTTCTCTGCTACACTTTGTTTCTTTATGTGGTGTACGAAATTTGTAATGTAAGTTTGTATTGTCAACCTTTTAAATTTTTTCCTTTGTAAATTTTTCACTTGATTTTTTTTCCTTTTTCTATTTACCCATGGAATATTTTAATATGCCTCCTTTTTAATTTTTTCATATTTTCTACTTCCACTTTAATATTTTTTCCTTTCTGACATTTAAATTATTTGCTCTTTTCAGTTTCCAAAACTTTAATAATTTCCAATTCTATTGATTTTTAATTTTTTGATTTTTATTGTTTTCTTCTTCACTATTAAATTTTCTTTTTTGTCCTTTCATTTCATCGTGTCTTTTTCCCTTCACCTTCGACGTGCATCGCCATTTACAAGAAAAAGGGGGTCTTTTATAACACTCTTCTTCACAACATGTTTTGAGATATTCAAGTCAAAAAATTTATCTATGAGAGGAGGGGGTCCAGTACATTTGTAACTGCCATTGACATATCGCCCTCCGTCCTATTGATACCATGTTACATTCTCTCCTTTGACTGTCGGTGGACTTGCTGGATTAGGTATTACCTGCCATAGTCTACTCGAGGTCGGCAGTGGAGGGGGCTCCAAATCATGTTCAATGGCATACCTGATCTCTTCTTCATTGTGTTTGCATTGTTGGGTGATGAACATATCTTTCACCATTATTATGGCCTTTAGGCACGATCCTTCTTTTGGATATTTGTCCAAGTCCTCTTTGTCCAAGTCATCTTCATTTTCGACTGCTTTTTTCTTCCTTTCCTTCTCAGTTTCTTCGTTGAGTTCATAGGCCACATACCTTTTTCTTTCTCCTTTGTAGGGTGCATATAACTTCTAGTGGCCTCACACTCTTCTCCATAGTGCAAGTGTTTCAAACAGAGCATTTGTTAAATGTTTATGTATTTGTGGAACTATAATTCCTTCTACTTGTTTCTTGACTAGTCTTTCTTCCGCTATTTTCTGGTCTCCTCCTGATATCCAATCTTCCTCTTCTGCAAATTGGTTCCTAGTTATTCCCCAATCCTCTTCTTCCATGATTCTACTTTTGCTTATGGTCCAATCTTCTTTTATTGTGTAGCCAACATATTTATTCCAATCATGCCTTCCTTTCTCTCTTGGTACAATTTCAGCTTTGATCCACTAATGGAATCTTGCAGCAAAGTCCTGTCTAAATTATCAAGTTTAATTGCTCCATTCTTGCCAACTTCTCTAATTTTAAAGGGTCCAAGCCACCTTACTTTGAATTTACCCGACTTAATTTCTTTGCAGCCATTATATTTTAAAACTAACTGGCCAGGTTGGAATTTCATTCGGGAAGATGCCTGTCGTGCCAATACTTCTCTTTTGGATCGCCTCTGTGGCCCATTGTGCCAATATTCTTCGTTTGTCAAGTCTGTTGAGTTGGAATAACTACTCCTTTAGACTCTTTGTGTCGCCAAGTCTATTCTCCACAGCTATCCTCAAACTCGGTACCACATATTTGGCTGGCACTATCCTTCTTGATCGTATATTAACTGGAACGGTGTGTGCCTAGTTGTCACCTTGTATGTCGTATGATATGCTCATAGTATGGTAGGTAACTTTTCTTCCTAGTATGCTTCTTTGTCTCCACATGATTTGTGGATGGCGGACACCAACACCTTGTTCATTGACTTTGCTTGTCCATTCGCTCTCAGGTAGTACGGACTAAACAGTCTGTGAAAGATTCAGAACTCTGTCATCATGAGTGAATGACGTGGTTGACGAAGTGCCTACCATGATCACTCGTGATCTATATGGATGTTTTGTATTGTGTGACAATTTGTTCATATCTAAACCTTGATGTACTCATCGTTGTGTTATCTGGGAGTGCTCTCGCCTCTGCCCATTTCGTCAAGTAATCTGTAGCTACCACAATATATCGGCATCGGTGCAATTGACTAACTTTGAGTGGCCCATGAAAATCCAACCCCCACCTTTCAAAAAATTCTTGCAGATGTGAGGGGAACAAGGTCATGTAGTCTCTTTTGACAATTTTTCCAACTTTTTGGCATGTATCACATCCTACTACCCACTCTTGGGCATCTGTATGTATGGTCGGTCGCCACAATTCTACCAAGAGAACTTTCCAAGCTATGGCATCTGGTTCCATGTGCCCTCTAGCAAGGTGTAATGACCCCTTCCTAGTGGAGGCATTTAAACCTGAATCTTGCATTCAAAGTATTCCTCAAGGAAACATTAGAAACATTAGAGATCAATGAAATTCAGTAATAGCTTCTTAATAAGATCGAGATGATATAAATATCTCGTTCTTGTCAAAAGTTTATTCATTTTCTCCTCATCACTCACTATGAATGATTCTAAATCATATATTTCATAAATACATCAGAGTAGATATTAATCATCCTTCAAGATCCCATAGATGGAATTCTATTATACCACTTATCATCATAGTGAACGAATAGAGTCATTATCTCAATAATTGCTGCAAGCATCATTATTGCATAATCGCATATAAAGCGTATATCTATATACATGTATACATACTCACGTTTACGAATATATAAACTATAATCATTACTAATTATTTCTATATATATTTATTCCATATATAAACTGTAATCATTATATATATGGTAAGTTTATTATGATTGTTAATTTATATATATATATATATATAAATTAACAATCATAATAAACTTACCTTAAAACAGCATACCTCTGATTTCTGACTGTCAGCTTGCTGACAGTATTTCAGTATATATCTATCTTTATTCCCCTTTGTTGGTTCCTTCCTAATCCTTAATTTTGAAAGAAGGAATCGTAGCCCTGAAATTATATATTAATATCCTTAACTATCTCATCGCTGCTTTATTGCTTTGGTCTCTTTATATTTCTATTAAGTCTGTATACACTTCCTTTAAATCTGCTTATATATATATTTTCCTCCCCCTCTTTAATCTCCTCATCTATCTCCCTTATATATCTTTCCTTCCTCCTACCTTATAAATTCTATCTAGATTCTATACTATGTTTGGAATAAAATGGTAAACAATTATAAATCTTATAATACAGATTTATGATCAAACATAATCTGAAATACCCAATGAATCAGCAAGCCTACGTTATGCTGAGATAGATTGCAGCTCACATCATTGTATTATTTCCTGAGTATAATCGAATATTCTCACCCAAGTATATCCTTCCTTTCTTCCCCATCGATCTGCAGAATATATGTCTCACTTCTAGCTTACGTGTGTATTTTCTTTTCATCCATTCCATACCCTTTTGGATTGATATTGATCTCTTTTTATAGCCGGTCAAGGTCTTGACTTGAATCGTGCCTTTATGTGCTTCCTTTTGGGAAACAGTTTATTAATGTTTGATTGCTTTTTCCTAACTATCGTTTATTAAGTTGGGAGTCATTCATCCTTTTTACTTTGTATATTATATTTTGTATTTGTTTAGTATTTTATATATTATATTTTGTATTCTTTTTATTTTATTTAGTATTTGTCTTCTACTATGGTTTCTTAGAATGATATTTGTAATTTTTACATATTTTTGCTATAATCAACTTTATTATTATAATATGGGTTATTCTAAAATATTTATTTTGTGATAATAATGAGTGTCTATGATAATCATGATGTAGATAATGGTCAAATTATTATTAATATTATAATTATAATTATATTTTTGTATTTTAATAATTTTTTGTATTTGTAATTTTGATAACTTTGGTGTTACAATTTCGGGGAACATGACACAAGGCCTTCATGTGCTTCCTTGAGTGCTCCTAGAATTTCTTCTTGCATGATCATTGTCTCAACACATGGTCAAACCCCATTTTATATAACAGACCATTAATGAGCTGAAATGTTTTACTCTTTAGTGCTAACTTTCATCTTTGTCTTGGTGGTATTTCCTTCAGGAAGGTGGATGTGGATAGATACTCTTCGATGTTCTCGTACCATGGCGATAGTGCTGCAATCTGGAATAATTGTGCATCAGAGAAATCTTTGTTCACTCCCTCGGGTGGTTCACTAGACTGAATTCTCGACGATTGGTGGGCGATAACATGGCTCTTTCTCGATCAGAGGATTATGGTGAATGTAAATTCTTGTAACAACAAGAGCCATTGTCTTACTCTTCCTTGGATGGTCGGTTTGCTTACCAAGTACATGAGGGCTCGGTGATCCACATAGAATGTGAAGGGTGTAGCCAGCAAGTAGTGCCTGAATTTTTGTATGACATGAACCATCTCAAGGGCTTCTCTCTCCATCGTATTGTAATTCGTTTTTGTCTTCGACAACAATTGGTTTGCAAAGAATACCGGGTGGTCTAACCCTTGCACCTCTACTTGTGCCAGTGTTGATTTGATCGCCTAATTTCAGGTATCGACATGCACATGTAACTCTTTACTCCAATCTGGATATGCTAGAATTGGTGAACTAGTTAGTTGTACTTTCAACTTGTTGGAGGCTTTTTCTTGATCCTCTATCCATATGAATGCTAGCCCCTTCTCGTCAACACATCTAGTGGATAAGAGATTTGGGAATTTTTTTTGATGAACCTTCTGTAGTACCTGACATGACCAAGGAATGACTTCATGCTCGTGATGTTTTGCAGAGCTTCCATCTATATGATTACCCTTATTTTGTTGGGGTCCATTTTAGTTCTTCTTTATAGACAATGTGTCCCAACAATCTGCCTTGTGGCACCATGAATCAACACTTCTTCGGGTTTAGCACTAGTTGTGCTACTCTGCACCATTCCATACACTCTCCTAGTTCCTTTAGATGCTTATCCTAGTCATTGTAGATTGACCATTCATTGAGGAATGCCTTGAAATTCCCCATATACATTTTATCAAAAATATGTAGGATGATTCTTTGGAAGGTTTTTGGAGCGTTTCATAACCTGAATGACATCTGGTTGTATGCATATACTCCATCCTCGACTAAAAATGTCATCATCAACTTGTCTTCTTCTATGATTCTTATCTGATTGTAGCCTGAGAACCCATTCATGAACAAGTACATTTCATGACCAGCAACTTCTTCGAGGATTGCGTTGTTGAATGGGATCGGGAATGAATCCTTGATAGTCACCGCATTCAGACTTCTGAAGTCTATGCATATCCGAATTTGTTCAGATTCTTTCTTTAGTGATATGACAATTGGTGAAACCCAGTCGCTGACTTCAACTTTGAAAATGATTCCCGCTTCTAACATTTTTTTTATTTCTTCTTGTACCTTAGCAGCATAGTTTTATTCATTCGATAGGGTCTCTTTTGTACAGGCTCTGTTCTTGGTACAAGGGGGATCCTGTGTATGCACAATTCTGGCGGTATCCCTTTGAGGTCTTTATACGTCTAGGCGAATGCATCTTTGTATGCCCTAAATATTTTAAACACTTCCACTTTTAGCATTGGGTCCCAATCATCCCCAACCATGATTATCTTTGGTTTTTTTTCGTCCTCCAAGTTCACCTTTTTCATCCTTGGCTCCTCGTACTTGATTATTTTGTCTCATTCGAACTTGTTGGCTTGCGTGTCATCCAATTTTGCTACTCCCTCCTTATATTCTCTGTACTCAACAAGAAATGTCTAACTAGTCATAACTTTGTCTTCTTCCTCGATTTCCCTAATTTGTAGCATCTTGCACTCGAGTTGGAACACCTCATAGTCTTCCATTTGCCAATGGAATAGCCCATTGAGAGAACTCGTCTCATCCTCATAGAAATTCTTGAGGTCAAGTACCCCTTCATCATTAAGTTCCATGAATTTTCTTCATTCATCCTCCTTTGATTCTCCTTTGGATTTTTACTTGGAGGACACCAATTTTTCGCTCATAGCTTGATTCTTTAGGTCAATGACATACTTCTTCCATTTCTCTCGATGGAGAGTGTATTCCGTTTCCAGTTATGGTTTGCTTTCACTGCTACCAGCCAACCTCTCTCGAGAAGTGCATCGTACACCTTCCTCTATAGTGGGATGATAAAATTCAACAAAAATTGTTGTGTACCGATTGTCACCTTTTGTGCCATCAATATACCCAATGGTTTGATGCCATGTTGATCGGACCTACTAAGTGGAATGTTGGTGGCCAAAGAGTTGGTTTTCCTATACACTTCCAGGTCTCCTCCGACAGTACGTTCACTCTCGAACCTCCATTGACGATGGTGCTTGTGAGTTTCTTTCCCATGATTTTCATCTGTAAGATGGCCGGTGTCCTCCTAACTTTCACCGTGAGTAGCATTGGGTCACCCATTTGTTCACCTTCTCATGGCCACTCTATTGGAATGTCCTTACTTGGAATTTCTTGTCAAGTTTGGTTGTTGCTGACTATGTTCATAATTGCCACTCTCAGTTGCGGCATTGTTTGTAGATTTGTCACCTTGATAGGTACTGTTGTATGTAAAATCTGTTGTACAATGTTCTTCTTGGATTCCAACCACAATGATGTACTTGCTGCTTCATTGGAGTTTCTCCTTTCCTTGGCCATCACTTGTTCTACTTTTGCTTTGGCTTCTCGAAGTCTTTCTTTTTTTGTACAAGGATCTAGATAAAATGCCTTCTTCATTTGTGCTTCGGTAATTGCTATGACTTCCTCATCCTCCACTTCCAACATGTTGATACCTTTTTGTTTTGGGTGGTTACATTTGGGTGAGCATTGCTACAATTCCACCTACCATTTGTCGATTAGAATGATTCCTTTTCAAGTATTGTACAGGTATCATGCTATGTCTTTTGTAGACTTGGCATTTGGGGGAAATAAAGCTCCTCAGGAAAAGGATTGGATTCAAAAGAGTTAGGACATCCTTAAGTCACTTAAGGATAACCTTTAGAGGGCACAAAATAATAGAAGATCTATGCGGATAGACACCAATTTGAGAAGTTTGAGGTGGGAGATTTACTTTTCTTGTGCCTACAACCTTACAGATAGCCTTCTTTGAAGAAGAGTGGTTCTAAGAAGCTGAAGCCTCACTTCTATGGCCCTAACAAGATTGCACGAAGAGTTGGTGAAGTAGCTTATGAATTGGAATTTCTTGAAAATAGCAGATTCATAATGTGTTTCAAGTTTCTTGCCTCAAAAAGGCACTTGGGCAACACATCACTTCATCATCAGAGCTTCCACCGTTGGATGAGGAGGGAAGATTGGTTTTGGTTCCTCATGTTATCTTGGATGTCAAAGAAAGGAGATTGAGGAGCAGGGTTCTCAAGCAGTATCTCATTAAATGGAAGGACTTTCCTTTAGAGGATGCTACCTGGGAAGGTGAACAGATTTTGCAGCATTCAAATCTTAGATTGCTTGAGCACAAGCAATCTCAAGAAGGGAGGACTTTAATGTCCCCTTCCATGGAGTAGCTGGAAATGACCCATTTAGCCTATTTAATTCCTGTAGGGTAATTTTGAGCTATATCAAGGAGTAAATTAATTAATTAAAAAGTTGTCCAATTAAGTAATTTTTGAATGACTTTATTTTAATTAATTTAATAAAGTGACTTAAATGTTTTAAAAGAAAAATATTCTAGTTACTTTATAAAAGTGCATTAAATGATATATTTTGAGTGGGAAATTAAAAAATAAGTTTGGGAGAGTTCTATGAGAAATTATAAAAGGAGATTTGAAAGCTCACTTGCATATGCTTGATTTTATTTTTTTCTTGTGGAGATTTGAAGCTTTCTGAGAGAGCAAACCCTAGGACGCAAACCCTAAGGGATTTGGTTTTGGTGGTGAGACATCTACCCCAGCCAATTTGCAAATGGAGTCACACATATTTCATGCAGGTGCAAAACAATTGCCAATTAAATTATTTATTGTAGGTGTGTAGGAAAACGATAAATTATTATCTCTCCGATTTTTTGGGTGAAAGCATGACAATAATTTGTTTTCCAAGTGCCATTTTAAGAGTTTCCAAGAGTTGAATATGGAACACCATTTTGGGTGCATTTGTTGAAGAAAATACTTCAAATTGCTTGGTGCCTAAATCACTGATTGTTGGGCAACTCGTATTTTTGGCTAGGAATTGACATATTGCTGGCATTAGAGCCTTCCTTGCTGGTCGCCAATCATTTAAGCATGTGGATGTGGGTTTGAATGTCTTCCAAGTTGGTCATTAGCAGTTCCAAGAGGTAGGCATATGGACGGTAGTTGTTTGGGAAGGAATCGGGGGGATCTTAGAAGTTGTTGGAATCTAGGCGCCATCATCTGTGGAGTCTATAGACAGTTTGAAGGAGTTTCAAAAAAATTTAGAACCATTGAGTATTGAATACCTCACAAGAACAATGGTGAATGTCTAAATCTATTGTTTGAAAGGTCAGCAAACAAGTTTCCATACCTCTATAATAGTGAACAACAAATTGTAAAGATTTGTGAAATATCCCCCTTACAATTTTTTCAATTTTTCCACAAACACTTCACCAAATAAACCAACTGAAAAGAACCCTTTCACTTTATGATCACCTAGATCCCAGTGTGAGCAAGGTGAGAGCATACGTTAGAAAGGGGATAGTTAGCATATAAAATTGAAACTGGTGGAAAGTACAATGATGCAAATGCAACTCGACCACTTATTCAGCGAGAGTATATTGACGGCTTAGCCGATCAACATGATGAATTACAAAGTACTAAAAGTAAAGTATGGGCGGTTTGCCAACTCCTTCCGCTTGTTCAACGGGCAATGCAAAAAATAAATGCTGAAGGTAAATGAACAGCGAGGTCTATCCCTTACACTAAAAGTGGGAATTACAAAGGTAAAGTTGTAGAAATAAGATGACTGAATCAGTACTACTGATAATAGCCTTACAATATGATATAATCTACAAATTACAATGAGAGTTAGATGTCCAATAAGCTCCAGTATGAAAGTAGATGATCTCCAAACATCAACCAGCTATTCTACTTAAAGGCAACAAGCCAAAATTGAATTTCTAACAATCTGATATGAAAAGAAACATACAAAAAACTCAAACTAGCAAGCCAAAAACACACCAAAATGCTCATAACTCGGCCAATACTCCTCCAAATGACATGAAATCAAATGCAAACAGCTCCAAGAAGATGGGTGACCAGTAAAAAGCAACTTCCAATATTTAATGCACGCATCCCAATGCAATGACAGGCAAAGTACAACCTCCTTGGAGAGGGCGAGTAGAAAGAATAAATCCAACTCTTCACAATAAAATCTGAAACTAAGCAAGAAGGGGCGCCCAAGGTAGAATTAAACAATGAGCCAATACCCAGAACCATCAAGAAATCCTTCAGAGAGATATGAGTCAAAACGTGCTTCAGCCAAGCACCAAACCAGCAACATGAAAAACTGATAAAAACTCACCAAAATGATCAAATACTGAAAATAACAAGTTACCCAACCAAAATCAGAAAACGTCATGTGAATACATCTCCAAATGAGCTCTGTACTATCTAAAACCAGCTAGGTACTATCTCTCAAGTACGAAACTGATATAAGCTAGGAGGTATGCATTCCTCAAAACAAGGGTTCTGAAATAATTTCAGCAGCACTTTGTTATGATTAGCGATGGATACCAACAATGAAGCCCAACACTCTTATTTATAACTTCTCCACAAGTTCAAAATGCCTTTCCCTCCAATTAGGGCGCCCAAACTGAAATCCAAATTCATTTTTCTTAATTTTCATTTGAGTTTCATTAGCCTCCTTTACAAGGTCGTCCAAAGCATTAGAGGAAATAATACTTTATTAAAAGCAAATATACATGGGATAGGCATCCAAATTGATTAAGTGAAAGACCTTATAAAAATTGCTTTTAATAAAATCAACTTATCCAAGCTAGGCGTCCACCATGCCTTAGCAAAATATTTCACTTAAAATGTAAATTCAACCAAAATATCAAATTTACCAAAATGAGCTCCAAGAGTGCAGGAGACCAAACTACTCAACTGACTTGCGTGAAATATCCTCTGAACTGGACTGCTGAGACCTTACTAAAACTAGCACTGCTAAAAATAGCATGTGCTAGAACTACTGATATGCACTGGAAATACTAATATGTGCCGGAAACCCCAACACTGAACTCCTAAAAATAGCACTTACTATAAATAGCATACTTCTAAAAATAGTAAGTGTCTCCAAATGCATTTTAACCACATTTTGAGCAGCCATCGTAACATACTAAAAATAGTAAGTCTGGAAAAGTTACCTGTTTTAGTTGCATGTCACACCACTGTGAAGCTCTCTGAAAACCCAGAAGGAATCTATAATCCAAATTGCGAAACTCCAACATGCAAACCCCCGAAACCACAAAATAAACCTCCAAGCAGTTGGAAACCCTAATTCTGCCTCTGACTAGCCTACAGGCATCCAAGAATAGGCTAACAATCACTGGAAAGTGTAGTGCTAAAAATGGGGACATTACAATTTGATTATTATTTTCAGACTTTCTAATGAATGGTAATTGTTTGATACAGTGTCTTATGCTTATTATGAGCTATTGAAATGATTATGAATGCAAATATATTTCAAACCATTAGACATGTTATTCTAGAAAATTGTAGTGAGAAAAACTCATCACTAGTGACTGCATACAATTGTTTGACGAAATGTCAATGCACCAAAGTTGGTAAGATTTGCAATATTTTGATTTTAAAAATTTAGCCAATATATTAAATAGTAGGGTCAGTTTGAGACAATGTAGCTTTATCCATACTTGCCTCTAGTTTGTTGAAGATTGGGCCACGAAGATTGATAAATGCAAGCCACTATGTGCAAAATAAAGGAGATTCCTCTTTGATATACATTTTTCGAAGGGTCTTCATGAGCCTTTCTTTCACCTTTTCTTCATGAGATGGAGACACTTTCGATTTAGAGAATAGGTTGCCATATGAAGTGGGGTGTCATATTGTTCCATTGTTGCATCATAATGGGCCTAAGATGCTCCTCATAAAATCCCAAAGTAGGGTCCCTGGTATGAATTGCTTACTTCATCTACCCTAGCATGTTATCAAAAGTCTTGTAAATCTCTCAAAGGCTAGGAGAGTTAGTATCGACATATCTTATTACTTGCACAATAGGCTCAATGAAGGAGCAAACATATCTACAATTGCAAACAAATTACAAAATTTAAAATCTTAAAAAAGAAAGAAAATATTTTACAAGTTAGAAACATTAATAAATTAACATTTTTAAAATTAAATAATAAAATCAGCAATTGTTTACTTCATTATGGATCACCAATCATCATCAATGATTTTTCTTTTCATTTTTCTTCTTTCAAGTGTGCTTACTTTTGACTATCTACCCCTCTGAATTAACCACTATTAATTGTAAAGCCTTATGGACCTCAAGCATCCTCTCTAACAAAATGAAATAGATGGCATATCTAGTATCCATGGGCTTGAGGAATTCCTTCCTCGAAAAAGCCTTGAGCAAAGTAAGTGGAATGTGATGTGGTGAAATGGGATCCAAGGCTAATGACTAACCTAAATCACTCATTTCATGGGACATTGGGAGACACAAGAATGACCAAAGGACACTATTTTGCTACCATCCTCAAGGAAGAGCCAAAACAACTGGTCAGGGTTTTGGTCCTGTTGATGTGTTTTTCGTGACCGCACCAAACAGCAGAACAAAATAGTCCGAAGGCTATTCCATTCTCTCTTGATCAAAGTATTCCGTGCGCTAAGATTGCTAGAAAGTTCGCACGTTCAACTCCAAGGTTCCTTTAATGCGAATAGACCCAGTTCGGTTGATGTGTATTTGCTGTGTTCTTACGAGGGGACTTACGCAATTGTTCAGACTTCTTGCAGTTAGCAGCTAATGTATGATTTCGAAGGGGATTCTTGCGTGTATGATTTGGCAATGTAGCTTGTTTTCCTAAAACTAATCAGAAATATACGGAAAGTATAAGGCCTAAGAAACTTATATTCTACTCTAAATGCAGGATATGTGGGATTCAGTTTTGGCAGACTTCAACCAAATTTCACCTAGCCTCACGTCGGACAGCTTCAGCGAAATCAGTGCAATCTTCAAGGGGATAGCAAAAGGTTTTCAAATTATGATTTAGCATACATACACCATCACAACGACGCATATAAGTATACAAATCACAACCGAAGTTAGATTCAAGATAATCTCCAGTTGACCACGCAAGGCAAACTTATCATCAACAAGTTGCTAGTGGTATGGAATAAAGCGAAGCTACCTCAATAAAACACCACACATCAACGTAAACTACTTGCATGAAATTAAGCTACTTGGATTCGAAAGGAAGAAGAGACCTTGCTAGCTATTCATGACAAGACGAATTCCACCATCAATGAAAAGATCAATTATCATAAAAAGTGTTACACAACAATCTCCTCAAAAGTTTTCAAAGGGAAAACTTTCTTTCTCTTCCACACTATGCTAAGCAAAATGACTACTATGCAATCTCTCCAATCTCTAGCTCTAATGCTAATGCCTGATCTAATGTCTAATGAATATACAAATGAGGGGGACTCCCCCTTTATATAGCTAGCCAAGTCCCAAAAGACGGCTAGGGTTACAATTAATAGAGTGGCCAGAATCATACCACCTCAGCCCTAACCCTAAAAACTGCCAGAATAGGGAGTTGTACATTAAATGAATCAAAGATTCCCACTCACTCCCAAAATAGTAAATGTAATAAATTCCCATATTCAATCTTCTAGAAGATCCTCGTCCAGTAGTGTGTTCCCCTTTGCCTTCTCTCTAACTGCCAACTCCACGAATCTGCGAAGCACAGCCTCAACCTCTTGAACTGAAATCGGTGGAACACAATCTAACTGAAACTCTAACACTGTGACTGAATGCTCATGCCTTGCACAAGATTTTCTCCAAGCAGCCAAGGAATCCTGCGTGTTTTGGATCAAGGTGGAGAAAGTAGAAGTATTCTCAAAGTCATCCTGTACAAAGGTCTTAACATTTGCAAAGAAAGGCACCAGCAAACCCCCCAAATTATCAACATTAACTTCATCCGGATTCAGCCGCCTAGAAAATATGGCCTCAAAAGTATTCTGAACTCCATCAACAATATTAGCCATAGCTTTATGTACCCTAGCTGAATCTGCCTGTGCCGCATCGAAGAAGCCATGCCCTGTGATAGCCGAAGAATACCACCTAGAGAAATCATATTTGTCATTCGCCTGAATGACGCCTCCATCAATCAGCAACTGCAATGGCGCATGCCTCAATACCTCAAGACGTTGGATCACCTTACTCTGATAGACGGAAGCATCTCCCCAAGCCTGATCCACTGCATCCATCCGTGTCAAAATACTAGAGGCCTGCTGAAAAGCAGAAGCAAGGTCCTCCATAAATTTCTCCGTCTCGGCACGAACTCCTGTGACCCATTTATCTGCTTCCTGTGCCATCCTTCCCAATTCTACCAAGCCACTGATTGACTCTCTAGGTACATCCGTTGGAGGCTCTATCACTGGTATATCCTGCCCTCGAGAACGAGATAACTGTTGCACATATCCAATTAAAGCTTTGTGTTCTCTTTTCAACTTTTTATACTTCCCTTCCTTCTTGAACAACCTATCTTTAAGGGCGAGGTAGGAGTTATCACACTCCTCCACAATCTGCGCACCAGTAGGGCGTCCCAAATCCAGAGTCGTGACCACATAATTCTTAGGCATTGCTTCATTCCGGTCACACTCAACTCGTGGCACAGCTACATGAAGGGTGCGAGAGCCATCCTCTTCAGTGGATATCTTTGAAAATTTTCTTGCTTTCTTCTTCTGTGGAGGTGCACTGATCCGGTTCAAAAACTCTTCCATCTCGAATGCTGTATCAATCTCCTCACTGGGGCTTCTTCTCATTCTATCTTTAAGCCAATCGGGCACATCATACTGTATATCGAAGGGTTGCTGCTCCTGTGCCTCTACTTCTCTAACCTGTTCAACTTCATCATTCTGGCGAGGCTCATCGTCCTCAAGTGGCTGAGTGTCACCTGAAACTATATCATCATCTTCGTTCATAGCCTCCTCTAACTCCTGCTGAAACTGAGGGTCAGTAATAGTCCCCTCATCATCCTGCTGATCAACCCTAACAGGTGCGTTGACGCTCTGGCCAACCGACTCTCTCCGTGGAGGCTGAATATCCTCGTGTACTACTTGCACCTGGTTCATCGCAATCCTCTGATCAGCAAATAAAGAGACCTCTTGTATGCTTGGAGAACGTGTCTCCAAGGGTGATGCAACTGTAATTCGCGGAGGCTCTGGTTGAGTAGGCTCCTGTCTAACTATTTCCTTCTTTCTGGATTCTGGACCCCGTGTGATCTGCTTCTTTCTGCCAGTGGTGGGCGTTTTGTGATCTCCCATCAAGTTGTAAGTCAAAGCAATTGACCTACCCTTCAACCTGTTTACACGCCTATCAACCCAAGCTCTAGTAAATGTCATGACCGGGATAGAAAGAGTATCTAAATCAGCAACCTCAGGCTCTGACCAATCTGGAGGTGGAAGTGGAGTATCTCTAACTGCTGCATAGTCTGGATGAACAACATCCATATCTTCGTTCATCTGGTCTGGAACCGGCACAACTTCACACTCCCTGATCAGAGTAATAGGCAACCGAGAGAACATCCTTTTCCTCACTTCAATCTCATCAGCCGCATCAGCCCAATAATCTTCAATGGTGGCCTTATGCTTAAATTCTTCTGACAGTACCCAATTGATGTTATGATGTGGGTCGTAGTGCTGTCGGCTTGTATGATATGAGAAATGATAAAACTGAAGTTCACTTTCAGCTTCTCTAGCTGCCTGTATCGAAGGACACACCTCATTCGAGTTGCCCATGACAACTGGAAATTCTACCCCTCCTTCTTCTTCTTCTGAATCTTATCAAAGGCAAGCAGTTGCCTTGATATCTCTAGCATCAATATTCTATCTGTCGGGTACTTAGGCAGCCTATATGGGTATGATGAGAAACCTTGCAGCCTAATGTAAGAAAATCTCGGAAATTGTATGAACCAACACCCATACCTCTCAACCAGCTCCTGGGCGTCCCTAGAGATTCTGTGATGCAACCGCTCCTGGAGCAGCCTCGTGATATACATGGTGAATGAATCGTTGACACGCTTGTAGTGGGTTGTGCTCGACAGGTGCAACTGCGGACAAGCCTCATGAATTTTGAACTGATGAGAGCCACATCCAACAGGCTCCTTATAAGATATTCCCCTGTACTTCGTCATCCGTGCCAACATATAAATGATATAGGAACTCATGTAAAATGTCTTCGTTCTCCTCAAACTCAGGAGCTGCTCATGTAGATTATCACTGATCATCTCGGCCCAATTGACATAGTCTTTTCCTTCTAGCACTAGGTTGATGTAATAAAACATCCAAGGCTCGAAAATGAATGACTGCGGGCAACCCCCAACCCTGCTCAGCATCATGATGAGGTCACAATATCCCTGCTTCAAGTCATCCGCAATGATCTGCTTCGGTAACTTAGCACGAGAAGGCTTAGGAGTGCTCATCCAGTGAGTGTTAATCGTCTCCGTGCATCTTTCGAATGCGGAAGCATACATCCGTTCAGCTCGTTCTCTGGATTTGTAAATCATATTCCTGTGCACCGGGATCTCGAAGGCCTCACCAATGGCTACCGGAGTAAGATTGGCAAGCACTTGGCCATCTGGTGACATGATCGACCGGTGTTCTTTCTCGTAGCAATTAGCACACTCCATCGCTCCGGTTCGAGGCATTGAGATGGGTGGAAGACTTAAGCGCATATAGCCCGCCCGGACGTATTGTGTGGTGATTTGAGAGCTGATGACTTCCGTTTAAAATCACGTTCTTGAAGGTCTCCAGGTTGACGGAGCCCAAGTTAGTGTCTGTCAACTTGCCCAACTTCGAAATAAATTTAGACTCTGGCATGAAGGTCTTGCTCAGCTTCTTGATCACAGCTTGCCTGGATGCACCATCGTCCTTTCCAGTTGTCCTCGCCTCAGCCATCTGCAAACAATAACATCCATCAACAATTTAATTTAATAAAATAATACATGACATTGCATAGGGGCTGCAGTCGGCTTCAAGAGCATTTCCAATTTGCAAACCTCAGCTTCTTTTATTGAACTTCAACACTTAGAAAAGTTTCTAAGTAAATTTCGGTGGCTTCACTACTCAGCAACTCGAACTTTGCACCAGCAAGTGCGCACTTCACAACTTAGCACTCTTTAAATTCTCAACAACTTCTCTGCTTCAAGGCGTCCTCCTTAACTGGCAACTTCAACTAAGCTCAACCAAGACAAGCTCTAGCAATCAGCAAGTTCGAATTCAAGCTCTTAGCAATCAGAAAACTCAAGTCTTCAACCAGCAAGTGCGTCCCTTTTGGTTTCAGCTATGCCACTTCTCCAGCAACTCAAGGCGTCTCCTTCAGCTAGCCTCAGCAACCAAAATTTCGAACTCTTCAAGCAATTCACTGCAATGCTTCCCTTAGAGAAAATTCGACTTCTTCTAAGCTATGAAAACAAGTGAGAAACTTGTTCATTTTATAGCCAAAATCGAATTCTAGAAGGAGTTAATTTTAGCCAGTGCAATTAAACTCCACTACTCCACTTCAAGAATTCGAATTCTCCCTCTCTGGTATTTCTGACACTTGTCTCTCGACGTCCGGAATCTTGCTCTTCTAGAAACTTGACTTTGACTGGCATCTTTTGAATTCATTTTCGAAAATTTAATTAAATCCATCATTTTGATTCACCAGCCGGGGCTCAGTCACTTGAATTTCGAA
Organism: Sequoia sempervirens; assembly: GCA_007258455.2. Lineage (NCBI taxonomy): Eukaryota > Viridiplantae > Streptophyta > Pinopsida > Cupressales > Cupressaceae > Sequoia > Sequoia sempervirens. The sequence continues at coordinate 229,194 of VDFB02009227.1, read as the reverse complement.
TTTAACTCTTCATCATCTCTGGAAAATTTATCGTTGAAGAATCCAATCCAAATTATCTAGGCAATTCATCTGGGGTTCAATGTTCGGAAGTTCTTTTGAAAGTCAGAACGTTTCAGTGCCGAGAACATTTTCCATGGAAGAATTTCGGTTCATTTGGGTCGATTCGCTGTGAAAATTCAGAGTAGAGGTGGAGATGTAAGTCAAAATCTATCAAGCTGTAGTCGTTTGAAGAAAGGTGCCTTATTTGGGGCTTGCCAGTCCGCGGTGTGGGGCGGTTTCATTCAGTTTTTGAGAATTTGGACCTTGAAAAATCATTGTTTTCTGTTTTAAAGGTTCATTCTTGGCTGGTCATCATGTTGTTGAACCAGTTGGGGTTTGGATTAATTTGCATTCATCCATCCCATGAACTGTCAGAAGGACGCTTAAGATGGCCAGAAAAATTCACCTTCAGGCTGGGAGGTGGTACTGAAGAAATGGTACGTAATGTTTGTCCATCACTCACGAGGTTTTTCATGAAAAAATTTGTTTATCCTCATGGGTGTGGAAGATTTTAACTAGCCATGCAGATTTTTACCCTTCAACCACGCCTGTTTATCTCCACTTTGAAATATTGAATTCGAGCCCAGCTGGGCAATTTTCAGCACCAAAAAAGTTCAGCAGGAGTTGAGCCATGTAGCCATTCCAAGTTCCACAGGATCATTTTCAACTATTACTTTTCCAGCTGGCAGGTTTGAACGACTACTTGGAATTTTCCTGGCGCATGCCATCCCATGCCTTGACTCACCGTGGAGACCTTCATTTCGCATGTGACTGAGTGCCATCTCATTTACCACCCTCAATTACCTTTTACACCTCAACATGGGCGCATTTCAGCTTGGCAAGAGGATGACCTTTCAACTTCCGCTTTTTGTCTTGACTTGAGGTAGTTTGGGTGCATTTCACCCCTTGAGGAGGACAATCTCCTTTGACTTGTTGACCCTCTTCCATCTTGAGCGCATTTTTATGCATGAGAAGGACGAGCTTGTTTGACTTGTTGACTTATTCCTCCTTTGGGCGCATTTAGACATAGCTGGTGGATAAACTTCTTCCAACGCCCTTGGGTGACTCTTCACCTTCCGTTTTTGTCCTCACATGCATGCATTTGGGCGCATTTGAGCTCTTGAGGAGGATAAAAAGCTTTGACTTTGCCTTGACTCATCTGCAACTTGGGCGCATTTTGATGTATGAGAAGGATAAGCGCATTTAGAGGGGTGAGGAGGATATCTTTCATGCCTTAGAAAATATTTTTACCTTCTTGAGCTTCCCTTGGGCGCATTTTGGCCTACCTGCAGGATAAAATTCATTGACTTTTCTTTGACTTCTTGTGCCTTGGGCGCATTTTACCCTGTGTGAAGGATGAACCTCATTTTCAAAAATTTCCACGCCTTCTCATTAACTGGGCGCATTTTGCCATGTCAACTGGATGAAGTTCCAGACTTAGAACTTTTCATCATTTTTCGCCAGCTTTCGTGCCCTGCTATTTATAGTAAGCCTTCTCAATTTTGCACTTTTGAAGCCCGGAACGACTTGAAATTTTGCTCACTGTATCTTCATAACCTCGTCAACCTGTCGACACTGCCATTTTTAGTCACCCTGCTATTTTTAGCACGTTTCTGAAGGTGGTTTACTATAAATAGTAACCTCTTGTTTCTGATAGCTCCAATGCTCCGATCGACTTGAAATTCGAATGAGGCGCTCCTCACGACGTGACCTTACTGTCGACACTGACGCATGCACTTGATTTACTATTTTTAGCCAGTTTCCAAATTGACTTACTATAAATAGTAAGTGCTCCGTTTGACTTGAAATTTCACTATGGCGGATACCACGAAGGGGCGTAATTGCGATTGGTTTACACGTTTCCGAAAATTTTGACTTTTCGCCTATTTTAGGCTCAGGAAGCTGGAAACCCTAATTTGCTCTGCATGCGTATCAAATGATCTCACCGGTTTCGCCGTTTTTGTAACTATACTTGATGTTTCGTGATTACGAGCTGGCGGGAAGTGGGCTGGCAGGATACATAAAATAATAGCAAGTTCCATCTTGAGTGATCATTTCCGTTTGCATATCACACCATCGCTTGAAGCTCTCGAAAAACCATCCCGAGGGAATCATCAGGCATACAAAGAAACCACCTGACATGCAAACCCTAAAAATAGCCTCGGAAGACTGCATTCTGAAAGTTGTCGCCTCGTTTTGCAGGTTATATCATCGCGAAGGTCCCGAAAAACCCAGAAGGAATATGCAGACATGCAAAGAAAAACTCTGCATCTGAACCCTGAAATTTGTCTCAAAAGGCGGACTGCTAAAAATAGTAAGTTCTCTGAATTCGCTCAAATTTTGCACGTGAGCAGCTTGATGTGCTCTGAATGTTGTGTGACTGTCGGAAACTCAAAAATGCTAACGAACTGCACTCAATTTCACACTTACTAAAAATAGTAAGTACCTCAGAATCTGATGAAAATTTGTTGGGAGCCTGCTGGAAACATGCTGATAACAATTTTAAGTTCAATTTTCTATTTACTCACTTTATTCAACCTTGGACTGACCAGGAAAATGAAAACCCTAACTTTCAGACTTGAGCAATTTCACGTTTAAACTCACTGACGGGCGCAACCCCCCCGAAAGGCGGACATCACAAAGAGATAGAGCGAGAGAGAGAGAGAAAAACCCAAGCCAAAAGACCGGAACGAGCAAAATTTAGGGGGTCCCCATCTTGAATGGGGCGATGTGTGAAAAAGGTCACAACATCTCAGAAATATACGGAAAGTAAAAGAGACGGACTATCACAAATCCTAAAAGGTATAGAACAGAAACACAAAAACTGAAAGTAGATCTAAGTAGCATAGACAAAGGTGCACTTGTGATGTGAATTTGAGCTTGATTTGACTGGACAGGGGCTCTGGGTACCCTAGTCTGAGAATGCTGAACTTCCGGATCTGAAAATAGGAGCAGGTATAGTGAGGTTTGCAGGCCTTTGATTGTGAAAATTCAGATCCGAAATTCAATAGTTTGTGGTTATCAACTTTGCCCTAATTCAATGAAAGAAGGTGCTTGAATGTGTAACCTAGGGTTTGATGGTTTGAGATCTTCAATCCACTTTAGAGTTGTAACTTGCAAGAAAGACAAGGGAAGAATGGTTGTGCTCTATAGGGGCTTGTCTCGGTCAAACCCTGTTTTGGTGTTTCAACCTCCACAAATGGCTATGATGATAAATGATAAAGAGTGCTTTCCCTAGGTCGGGCAGGGGCAAATGGATAAAGATGAATGATATATAACAATGTAACTTACCACTCAAAACTTGCATTCCTTGTTGGATTGACATCATTCAAGGCTCATCTCATACAAGGAGAAATTGATAATTGCTTGGAGATCCTGCAAATGTTAGTGTTCACATTAATAACAAACATAAAACATCTTACTATGCATAAACATGGATTTGCTGATGTGTTGTAGACATGAATTGGCTAAAATAGTACAATAGATATGCTGCTTATTCTGCTCTTGACATCACTTTAATTGTGTTGGTTATTTTTTAAGAACCAAACTTATTCTTACCACATACCTATGAACTTGTTGGGATTCAATTATCTATAAGGGTAAGGATTGGCCAACACATAAGTAAGGGTTCTTAGGCCTTTACTTCTTCACTTCAGGCTCTGTAAAACCCAGGAGGGTAATCCTAAATATTGTGCTTACAAATACTGGTGTGTCTAGGTATCAAACACAGAATAAACAAATGATTCTCCTTAAATGTTTAATAGACACAATACACTAAAGATTTGGCTGACTTTCATGGCAGTGACTAACTTTAAACAAGAGAAAATATAATTCATTAAGATTCACACACACCCAGAAAGAGATTGACAAGTAAGTTGATTTTAATTTTGTGATCAGTTGTTGAATTGGTCACCAGAATTGGAGTATAATTACTTTGCTAAACCAGTGCCATATTCTTGGAACGGAGTCAAACCAAATACCCACATGATTAGATAACAATTTTATATTTCATAATACTTGAAGCGTTGTGTTGTACCCAAACCAAATTTTTTGCTTCATCAAGGCATTTTGCTTAAAATAGTCTAAACTTTGCTAAAATGATGTCAAATACAGTTTTTGGGCAATATCAAGCATGGAGTTTTGTTAATGTTTTGTCAGTCAAAGGCAATATCTATTGATCAGAACCTGAATCGGAGGCTCAGAGTGAAGCATTTCACAATGGAGGAGCATTTCACGGCGACAACTATACCTTTATATGGTCATGTCAATGGCTAAAATGATGATTTCAGTGGTCAATTTTTGAAGATTTCTTAAAGAAAAACATAATTGCGCACCTGTAGTCTAGGGGCGCCCTTCTTTTTGAAGGCCTTAATTTTGTGATAAATGCTCATGAATACAGTCAATCTCTTCAGAATTAGTCTGCCTATCTGACGAGCTATCCTGCGAGGCTATCCGAGACTCGTAACTCCGGTTACTGGCAACAGAAGTTGAAAATTCCAAAGTTGCAGTTTGCAGAGGCTTGTCATTTTCCAGCTTTAGCGCGCCTATAGCTTAGGGGCGCCCTTCTTAATGAGGTGTTGGATCTTGGCATTTTTGATGATTGATGCAGTCAATCTCTTCACGACTAGTCTACTTGTTCGACGAGTTATCAAACGCAGTCATCCGAGTCCTAGAGCTCCGACAGTCGACGTCTAAAGATGAGCTTGTAAAGAGACTTCACATCCTTGAGCTTCTTCGTTGCGTTTCTAGGGCACCTGTAGCTCAGGGGCGCTTTTCAAAATGACCCTTGAGATGATCCAGTTTGTTGATAAGGTCTTCCTGACATCAGTACTACTCTAGTCAAGCTTCGCGTTGCACTAAGTTGCCTGTTAATCCGACATTCTGAAAGATCGTGGCAAAGATTCTACCAGGCACGTAAATAAGCGGACGGACTGGCATAAATTTTCATTGTATTTCTGTAGGCGAGAGGCGCCTAGTCTTTAGGCCTGTCAGATGAGGTTATTGACGTTCAAAGTCTTCATGAGACTTGAGCGTAATTACTTTATCTATTCAACAAGCCCAGCCGTCAGCCTTCGGGATTTGGCAAACGCTTGTACGTGCGAGGTCTTTGGTGAAATACTGAAAAACGAAGATAGCTCAGAAAATGGCTCAAGTCTGGTCGTCTATTCCATCTTGGGAAAGGCGCCTTTCTTTTTGAGGTCTTAGAAGCAGTTTTCTTGCTTCGTCACCTCCAAAGTCTTCTCTTGTAGATCCTTCTGGCTACGCATCAAGACGGACAATGCTCGAATCGGGCTACCCCAGCTCCAGATATCAGAGGTCAAAGTAGGATATTTGGTTGGGAGTTGTACTTCCGTCAAAATGGTGTCAGTGCACCTGTAGCTCAGGGGCGCTTTTACTTTTAAGGCCCTTAATGTACTTTTCAAATGCCTTGCGTATATTCGTTAGATGCGGAATACCTCCAGGCATGCAGTGAGCTTGGTTGCCTGTCAGCAGGGTTCACCGTTCGTCGACAGCGGCCGTTTGAAGTGTCAGATGGCAGTTTGGAGAAATGGTTGTCTAACATCTGAAAATCAATTTAATCAAGGGCGCCTAATTTTTTGGTGTGTTAAATGATGGATTTTGTAGTGATGACTCCCAGCAAACATTTCTTCCTTGCTCTGCAGGCTTCGCAATGAATACACCTGTTCAGTCTCAGCATCACCCGGTCACCTGGAAATCAATGTCGAAGATGGCCAGTTGTAACTTTGTACTCAGCTACAAAGTAGGAAGTTAATAAAAAGTGTAATATCTTGAGCAAATGGACGCCTATGAGGTCAAATAAGGACTTTTCGAAATCAGTGAAGTTCGTCGGTGAATCCAAGTGCTTTACTTGGTTTGTCAACTGATTTTAAATAATATTTAATATTTATTCTTGCATATTTAAGCATTAAATAGCGAATTTTCTAAAATTGGCGCCTCTTTGTGCTATTGCATAATGAATGTTTTATTATTATTTAAATTTCGAACTTCAAGTCAATGACAGTTGAACTGGAGGGGTCCAATTAGAAGCCTTCTATTTTAGTCGAGGTTTTAAATCTTGCAGTCAACAATATGGTGCGAATTTATTCTATTAATTCAAGCATGGCGTCATATTTCATTCACACAGCTTGAGCAAATTCGTAATTCTTCAGAGCAAAGGCAAATTTCCTTTAGAGTTGGGCGAATTTCTCATCAGCAATCATTGGCGAAGACATCAGAACACTTTCTTTGCAGGTACAAGTCCAAATTAATCAGAAGACTTACAAGATGGCGATTTTGGCAGAGGAAAACATCAAAAAACGTCTTTCTTCTCAAATTCTTCTATTTCTCGTCTTAAATTCTTTCGCATGTTTGAAGAATTGGAAAATTTTGGCAAAACAAATCATCTGGGTCTATTCAAAATAACTTCCTCGAGAAAACCCATGTGCCAAAATTTTTCAGGAAAATTTACTCCAGAACATCAGTTCTCGAGTCTCTAATTTTCTCAACTGAAAATTCCTTGCATGGTCGAGTAGAAGCCAAATTTTCGCAAATCTAACGTTCTGGGTTGTCTTAGAATCTTTTTTTGGACAAAACCCATATCTCAGATTTTTCCGTGAAAATTGCCCTTCGATAGGCTATTTTTAGCCTCAACAGGTATTTTTAGTTTTCCAGAAAAGTTGTCAGAATATAGCCGTGTTCACAGTCAACAGGCGAGTTTTTCAGAGTACAGTACACGCAGACTGAATTCAAGACCAAATCGGTCTTAATTCATAATTTCATCAAGAAAGTTGAGGCCAATTTGTATCAAGTGCTTTCAGAGGGTGGACAGGCGTAGTCACTCAAGTCCACATGGTTGCATGCCTCGTATGGCCGATTGTCTTCCAAAGCCAGTTTAGAAGGTCGATACCATTGGAATTTTGCATGTGCAGCAAATTCGTTTGCATTTTTGACAACCAGAGTGTGCGTAGTCAAGCTTCGCAGTTTCGTCGTGCAACACTCTTTCATTAAGGAAAAGCATCAAAGACATCAAGCTGCAGATGAGATAATGGCCATCACTTCAGTTACGGAGCCGCCAAAGTTACCAGTCAATGAAATGCTAGTTTGAGTGAGCAAAGATTGCCAAGATTGCTCAAGTTGCTGACATTCAGATATTGATGCAATTAACAATCTCGTTGAGGGATTGGTTGTTCGAGATCACGGCTAGTAGACTTCAGTTCCCACCTCTTAGAATAGACATTACACACAGGAGTTAAACTTGGCGTTACCTTTTCAAGTTAACTCATTGTCACATCTCATGCATATCTATTCTGAGATTAGCTTTATTCACTTGGAGTTTTATTTAGGGTTTTCTGTGAACTGATGGTAGTGTTCCAGTTAACATGCTTTCAATAAGGACATGCATGCTTGCACAATTGTCCATTTTTAGATTAGATGTTTCGGTTAACTGATGGTAGTTTTCCAATTAACTGTATAGTTTGCTTTATTAGGGCTTAGCAATAAATCTTGCATGCATTGCAAGACTGTAGTTGACTCAAGGTGATTTTAGGGTTCCCTACACCTTCGATGTCTATAAATAAGAGTTTTTGCTCATTTGTACATAACTTTTGCACGAGAGAGAAATATATGTTGTGCCTTGCCCTCAATATTGCTCGTTCTGTACTGTTCATGCGTTTTTACTATTATGATGAATTGTTATGCCACATAGGGTTTCATGCAATTATAATGGTGAATTCTTTCCTTAGTTAGATATAGTGGCTAGTTGATCGTAGATTGTATGCGTGTCTTGCCAATGCAATTTATTATCCTAGTTGGCTATTCTTCATGTTTTGTGTTCAATAAACTCGTCCAGATTGAGCTGATAGATGTGCCACCTTGCCTTCAAGTTGAGAATCTGTTCTTGGTTATCGTGTGATGTGTGTGGAATAAACTTATTCAGATTGAGCCGATAGTTGTGCCACCTTGCCTTCAAGCTGAGAATCTGTACTTAGTTTATCGTATATTGTTGTTTCCAATAAGCCTATTCAGACAAGCAGATAGTTGTGCCACCTTGCCTTCATGTTGTGAGTCCATACCTGGTTTATCGTCAGATAATCATCCCTGCTCCATTTCCTCATGCTCTGTTTTCTTGAGGAAACTGGAGAGATTTAAAGTAGATAGCTTAGTTGTAGTTAATGATTTGCGAAACCAGAAAATCCTTAGCTGCAACGTTATTGGTTTTCTTAACTTTGTGCCTCTTCTAGCTGAGAACAAAAATATAGGACTTAGATTACTTTTCTTTTCCACGCATTCCAACACTACGAGGGAGCTTCCCCTCCTAATTTGAAGAGCACTCATTACGCAATGTGCATAGCTGTCCGTACAAACCTGCACTCCAGAGGTGTTAGTTTTTACGCCAACACCTTGAAAATATTGCATTACAATATTTCCACTTATCATCTCCACAATTTACTTCTTACTAGCATCCTCATACATGACTTATTTCAAACCCACTGTTATATTCAAGCATTTGCATACATTCATTGAATTAATGAGCAAGAATAGAACAGTACATCCATTGGAAACCAATAGAGACAAATAAGATAACCATTGATTATATTATTCATAGTTTGTATAACCTATACATAGGAGAGTAATGTGTAGAAACTTTATACTATTCTGCTATACGTATTATCATTGTCATTATCAAAAACCATATACATATCGACTGACGTTATCCCTAAAACATATTACTAGAAAGTTCAGTATCCATTTTGTCTCTACGTATAGCCCCTTCAAAGAAAACTACCCACTGACCTCTCTTTGTAATCAGCCTTGAAATCCCTTATATAAGACAAGGGAGCAACAGGCATTGGGCTGAATTACACCTTCACTTTCATTTCAAAATGAATTTCACCAGAATCTGAAAATATTCCCCAATCAATTACAAGTAATCATTCGCAAGACAGAGGAGGTGAAAAGCAAAACTCCAAAAAACCATTAGTCAGAGAAGACCCACCAGTCTTCAAAAGCGTCACCATCACAACATCAAAAACATGCAAGTTCACACCGAACTGGGAAATGTCACCATCAACACCAAAGGCACAAATAAACAAAGACCCACATCACAACAAGGTAGCACAAAGGACCAAAAACCGAGCACTAGCTTAGAAAGCGAATGGGATACTACTTTGCCTTGTCAGCAACAAAGTAAGTACCCCCACTCGGTGTCCTTATTGAAAGTGGAGTAGTCATCACCACCTCATCCTCAGAATCAATCAAATCAGTCATGGCCATGAGATACTGGCGGTAACCTAAATCAGTTTCAGCTCCACTATCAAAAGAATCATCTGAGACTTCAATGGGAGAATGATGACGTCCCATATAAGCTCGGTGATACTTATTCTTTCTTGCAGCTTCCCTCTCAAGCCTATCAATTTTCTTCTCCTTACCCTTGACTAATTCCTCCGAAATAATTCGGCTTCTCAGATGATAAGCATGCTTGAGAACAACCCATGCAGACTTCTCGAGAGCTCTTGTTTTCTTCTTTGGAGTCACAAGGATTTCAGACATATCTTGCTCACTCTAGGGAGAATCACCTTGAGACTCAAGAGGGTTGAGTCTCCTAGACCTTCGAACCGAGCTAACAGACACACTTACCTTACCCATTTCTTGACTAAACAACTTATCAAATTTCCTTAGGACAAAGACACCACCCAACTTAGAAATAACGAGCTTGAATTCTGCAACTACTTCAAAAAACTTCACACACTTACTCCTAGACTCTTAATTCTCACAAACAATCAAATGGTGAGAATAACAAGCAAGTGATCTTCATTAAATAGAGCAACTAGAGAGTGTCTGCATTAATTTTCCAAGAAAGTTTGTGTGAGAGCGCAGGCAATCAATTACCCTGATTTTGAACCTTGACCATCAATCATACCTTGAAGTGAATCAACGGATAATCAATCAGGATGATTAATTATGACAAAATTAAATGCATGTACTTGATGCTTCTCCACAATCAGAAAACTCAAGTGAGATAAATATTCACTTAGCTTGCATATTAACCATGTGCTTAGCGTTTAACCAAACCTGTCGTGACACATTTACCTGCTTGCCCATGGGAATTAATTTACTTGCAATTCATCACAGTAAGATAGCGGGGAGCAATCATGATTTAACTTCAAAATATCAGCCCGTACTCTGCCTTATTTCAATTTCACATTCCCATGTGTACCAGCACCTGACAAATTTGAAGGCCATAAAAATATTTCCCAAATTTCATATGCGTGCCCAAGAATCAGTTCTAATTTAGTGTCGTTTTTATCTTAGAACAGTGTCTTGGCCAATATTTTAGTAGCACCTTATCTCCATTTGAATCCATCTAAGCCTTTGAAATGTTCCATGTGGCATTTTCCCGCTTGCCCGCTAAAAAACATGGGACACAAGTGGGCCCTTCACGGGATGGCGGGGAGTGGTCAGGATCGACCCACGTCACCCATATCGACCGTCAATCTCTATTCTCCAGAAACACAAGCCACCCTACAATCTGGTGGGTCCCTCCATGTAGTGACAGATGTCGCTTTTCCCACTAGCCCATGTGATTATCCCTCCTTAATGCACAAGACTAACGGGCGTGCGGGGAACGATCTTGATGAGTACACGTGTCGCTACACTAGTTGTTTGATCCTTACAAAGCTCCATCTGCTAATCCCTCAAAATGAAATGGTCCCACCACCAAACATGACACACGGCCATTGCCCGCTAGCCCGTGAGTTTAAAATAATATGAAATAAAACAACACGGGCATGCGAAGAGTGCCCCAGATGTAGCCATGTTGCTTAATGACAGTCGTTAATCTTCTTTTAATGGCGCCAGCTATTTTTACCGAGGAGAATGGGCCCGCCAATGCACAAGACACGTGACTAACACTCGACAGCTCATGCAAATAAAATAATAAGGAATAAAAATGCTTGGATGCACGGGGAATGATGGTGATCAGCCCTTGATGATCGAATGGCCAGCGTAAAAATCTAATTTTGCACATGCTGCAAAAGTTAATTTTAAAAGGGGGCCAGTACTAAGCCGATGGGAACTTGACCCTTAGGGACAAAGGCTTAAGATTTAAGTAATGAAAATCAAGCCCAACCATAGGAAAATTTGAATGCTGAAAAGGCTTTTGGTGACCAACAAACCTAAACCCAAGGGGCCGGTGAAAATAACGATTTTAATGGCATAAGAGGCAACTTGAATGACCGGATACTGGGAGCATTAGGTCAGTGCAAAATTAGAACAGCCAAAGGTCTTTTAGGCTCATAGGTTAGTTGTGAAAGGTTTTGGCAACATAAACCCTAAAACAGTGATGAGGAACACAACCCTAAGCAAAAAACAAGGTTCCAAGCCAAATATGCAAACTTTTAAGCTGGAATCCAGAATTTTTTTTTTGAGGGGTTCCATCAAATTGCCTATTGAATTTGCTTGAGAGATCACTAAGTCTCTAAACACTAATATTTGCAACACTAACACACCACTTAGTCACTACAATGACTTTATTACAAAGGTAAGCCTCATATTCTAATAATTATTTCAAGCACTTAAGCAAATAATTATTAGATTGATTTCATATCATTTATTCTTTAATAAATTGCAATATAAAGAATTAGTGGGTTGCTTTTCTTTCAAAATTGGAGCTTTCAATATAAAAAATGGATCATAAGTCATGGAGGGTCTTTTCATATGCTGCATCACCCCTTCATAATGCAAGCACATTGTTATCAATTACAAAACAACAACAAACATTCATCTCATGGTAGACATCAATTTTTTAGCCCAAATTCATCTTATTCTCAAGTCCAACTCATTTGACCATGCACCTCTTTTCTTTCTCATGGTCTGAGAATTGTGGACCTCAGTTTGCATAGTATGTTAAATCTTATGCAGTTAAGTTTTGTACTGATTTCATTGATACTCTCTATATGAGTTTTTGAAGGGCAATATTGATTTATTGGTTATTAACTTATTACTAATTAGTGAGGGAAAATTGTAGGATCTAGTAAGAAAACAGCATATGAGACAAGACTTTTACGCATTTTTTCGTGACATCCACTACTTTTCTGGCTCATGGCACACTTTATTGCTAAAAAATACACATACAGGAAATGGGAGAACTTGGACTAAAGATGCCAAAAAGTAGACATTATGTCATTTTTCCTTTATGTTTCCCCACTCTAGGTTGACCCACCCCTCTTTTTGGTTTGCCAGAATTACCTTTCAACTTTTGTTTTGCTTATAGCTATCTTTTAGTTTGTAGCTTCTTTTTGGCTCCCTTCTGCTATTGTCTCTAGTTGTATTTCCAAGTCCCATTGATGTATTTTGGACACTGGTGGACATTAACATAATTTCTTTCTCTGTCTGTAAGGCTTGTGGTTCTCTATTTTAAGGTAGTATTTGTGTATGAAAATGTTATGAATTGAAATTTCAAATAATTCCTGTAAGTATTTAGTACGGATATCTTTGAAACAAGCTCTTTATTTATGTTGTCACACATGGACAGGATAAAACTGGAGGAAAAATCATTCACCGGGTTGGAGGAGTTGTGTATCTTTTCCGCGGAAGGAACTATAACCATAAAACCCGTCCTAGGCTTCCCTTGATGCTTTGGAAACCTGCAGCACCTGTCTATCCAAAGCTAATCGAACGAGCTCCTGCAGGGTTGACAGAAAAGGAAGCAGATGAAATGCGAAGAAAAGGACAGTATCTACTATCTATTTGTAAATTAGGTATACCTTATGTGTATTTAATCTAAAGCATGCTTTTCTTGGCTTTGTTCTATTTGTGATAGGGATATTGGGGTTCTGGTGTAATTGGAGTAAGGGAGTCATCTTGATGACACAACAGGCTTTTGGTAATTTGACAAAAACAGAGTTTTTGAATGCTATCAAAATCCATGAATCAGGCAAGGTTGTTTTAGCTAATTTTGTTCCAAGTAGTGATTCATCTGAGTGCCAAGATAAAATTTTGGTGTTGCTGAATTTATTAAGTGATATAAGGAAAATTTTCGAATCAAGGAAAATGCAAGGCATGGTCTATTCATATTGTGAACTGTACTTAGAGCAAGGAAGCATTGATGGGTAATCAAGAATTTTCCAGTCTTAACTATGTGCTTCTGTTTCAAACTAGGATCTAATAAATCATATCTAATAGAAGACAAGAACCAAAATGACTATGAAAAGAGGGGGTTGTTAATCTTAGGGAAAAATGTGAATAAGCAGAATAAAGAAAACATTAATAAATTAAGGTTGTTTAGCGAATGAAATATGCTAACCAATTTTTTTGTTGAATTTACACAACACAACCAGCACTTGGCCAACTTGATTAGCGTTAGCACCAAATCCAAAACACTACCAAAGCAACTCTAACCAAGAATGCACCCTAAAACCACTTAAGGAAGAGGGGCGGGCATATGGTCAAAGGATCCCTAGGATCCAAACTGGATACAAAAAGAGAACACAATTGAACTAAAATTAAACTCAACGTCAAGAATGTGCACTCAAGATCCCAGTGAGGGCGAGGTGCTAACATATGACGGAGTAATTATTGGAAACTGAAACAATTAGGCGGATAACCAGCCATAGAAACTCATACTAACTAATTCTTCCACTACGGCGGGCATCCACTCAAGAGTGGGGATTCACCACTTGACAGTGGGTACAATAGAGATTAGATAAGCTTATTCTCCACACTAGCGGTAAACCATCCAGGGATATTTAATGTGTGCTTAAGAATTACAAGTAATTGCAGCAATAATAAATGGTTGGATTAGTACTACTAATGCTCAACCTTACAATAAGAAAAATCTGCAAATTACAAGTATTACGATGAAAGAACTAAGCCAACAAGTAAAGATTGATTCTCTCAAATTTGCAAAGCTATCTAACACTTAAAATAAGTCAAAATCTGATCTTTTTGAAGTCTGATAATTAAAGTCAGCAAACTGAAACTGTGAACCAGCTACTGTGAAAGCAATGAAAAATTCATAACTCTCCAAATATACCTCCAATTGATGCGAAGTAAATTGCAATGATCTTCTGGAAGGTAGGCGCCCATTCTATGATGAAGAAACAACATCAAAAGATGAGTATTTATTTCTCAGCACAATTCCCAATGTCCCAGAATGGTATGGCCATGAGCAAGGGCGATTTGGCAAGCAAAAATCACAAACTCAAAATTAAAATCTGATAATCTCCAAATATGGTTGCCTTGGGTGTAGGAATGGATTGGAAAAATACCCACAAGCAAAATAAATTCACTCTAAGAGCTGTACGCAAAAATCACCTTCAGCTGTAGATGAACCAGCAAAACCCAAACTGTAAATAACTCCAAAATTCTTCAACATATGAGCTCATTCTGCTAGTCTGATTTGAGAAGCAGCAAATGACCAACTAGGTGTTGTATTTCAAACACAAAATTGGTTAAATGGCTAGGAGGTAGCATCCTCGAAGCAAAATATCAATTGTCATTTCGACAGCATAATTTTAGCATAATTTCATGGATAACCAATGTTGGAGTCAGGCTTCACTTTTATAGAAAAGGAGAAGACTCTTTGAATTCCCTTCAAGGCAACGCCAAAAGATACAAAAGACTTTTCAAATTTCCAAAAAATATAAATCCTTCAATAAAATGGCGTCCACTTTCCAAGGCATTAAAGACTTTATTAAATATTTAATTCTTCCTTTTATGAAGGCGTCCCCCTTCAAGACCACCTTTTAAGAATAACTTGATGTTATTTCACTAGGCCAAGGGGTCAACTGCAAATTATAACATTAATGCCTTGTAATTAAACACATGCCACAAATACTACATATTGAATTCTGCAACAAAAATACCAACTGCTCCAACAAGAAAAGAACACACTGAAGCACTGCCAATAGGACCACTGCTAAAAATAGTATTTACTATAAATAGTAAACACCCAGAAAAATGCCTCAAACCTCCAAGCAAGGAAACCCTAATTTTACCTCAACGAGCCTACGGGCCTCCGGAATAGGCTGAAGAGTAACTGAGCTGATCACAGGTGAGAAGGGGACATTACAGCGAAAGACTAGACATATGAAAATATAAGCAAAATGGAAACAACTTTTGGATTCAAAAACCACACCAAATTCAGCCAGAAAGTTTCCGTTACATTTATGGAAAGTTCTCTTGGAAGCTTTAGAAAACGCTTAATTTCTGGATGCTTAGAAAGCAAGAAGCAGCCTCTATTACGAACCTTCTTATATCAGGATACATGAATTAATAAAGGGTGTATAAATGATAATAGATATAGAAGATTTTTTCAGCACCTTGTTTTGGTTCCAACGATTATATATGTGGGTAGATCAGGATTGTCTTCAAATGGAATATAGAATATAGCTTATGCTTATAACATTTCTTGGTTCTACCATGCAGCAAAAAATGGTGTCTATGTTGACCTTGTGAAGGATGTAAGGGAAGCTTTTGAAGTGAGCGAGCTGGTACGAATAAATTGCCAGGGATTGGATCCAAGTGACTACAAAAAGATAGGTGCCAAGCTGAGGGTCAGTTCTTTTCATATATTTTCTAACATTGCAGTTTGGAATATAATATGTTACAATTGATGTTCAAATATCTTGAGCACATTTCTCTATGGTCTAGATAGATTAATAGGGAAAAGCTTAAAGAGATGACACATTGTGGTCAACATGCTGGTTGTTTACATGGGGAGTGGTTCTCCAGTAAACAACCAGCACGCTGACCACAACTTGCCAGCTGTTATGCTTGGTGTATTTAGGGCAACCTTAACATCATAACTTGGTATTTGAACAATGTAAGAGTGATTTTATTGAAACCTTCTCATATTTTGGTGTAAAGGCATCCTGAATTAAATTTGTTAGTGGCAAACAGGATCTCGTTCCTTGTGTATTGCTTTCTTTCGATAAGGAGCATATATTAATGTGGAGAGGCAAAGACTGGAAATCAATGTGGCATTTTCAGGCAGAGGACGATTGCTGATTTGGTGATCTTGCTAAATATGATCTTGAGATTTTTCTCAGTATCTCCCACTTAAGCAGTTTTATGTATATTGTTATGCTCTGCAGTCTAATGATTTGTATAATTGTTGTATCCACTATCCATTGGCTCTCGATTCTGCATTTTCTACTTGCAAATTTTACCAGAATGAGATGTTTCTTTCCAAGCTATATTCAGCCAAGTGATATGGCCTGATAATCCCTAGAGTAAATTCACTTTTTTTGTAACTTGTATTTTTAGTTGGAATTGTATATAAAAAGATGTAGACTGAAGGAACTGAGCTTGTTTGCATGTTATCTTGGGCACTCAACATGCATAGCTGCAAGACTAAAGTTTTCAGGCACTGTATTGTATATCTAATGGCATAAACATACTTTGTGTATCAAACAAAATTGGTCTGTAGGTGGACGAATAATTGTGTAAAGATTGTTTCTAGCACTGTTTATTCTCCCAACGCTTCCACATAATTTTTCTATTCTTCTAATACTAAAGTTTTTATTTTATTGACCTTCGATAGACTCAATAATTCTGGGTTGATTAGTTGATTCTAGATCATCCAAATTCCTTTAGTAATATATCTTCATGAACATCCCACATTTTGTACTATTATTGGCATCTCTATATCAAACTTATTTTAGATGATTATTGTTGAGTGATGGTACAGGTGAAATCGAGATCGCCAAGTTCATATAATATATAACACTATTGTCAAGATAAAATAGATTACTTAATTTATTTCAATTAGATGTTATTTAGTTTAGCATCTAACATGAATAGAAAGCATAATAAATATTAACGAATGCATTTAGATTATAAATTTAAGAGGGAGAAGAGGTGCTTGTAGAACAGGACAATAAACAAATAGGTTTAGAAGAGTAATATTTTCGAAGGTGCATATCATCCATTTTTTTTGCTCTAGGCTATGCTGGATCAGAAATTGGTATCAAGAAATTGCATCATTCTCTTTGCTCTTTGTGTCAAGAGGATACTAGCATGCATGTTTCCATCTAGATCCCATCCCATTTGGCACAACAATGACTTTTAGCTGCAATAGTGTCCTACATAGCCAAAATCTTGTCCCCTACAATGAAAATTCAAATCTGGTTTGGGTGGTGCCATAGGTACCCCTGGGGGCTTGTCTTGGGGTGGTTGAATAGTAAATCATCCTCGATAATGTTCACGTCCCACAACAATTTGAAAAGATTACAATAGTAGAACCATGGGAAATGTGCATAGTGTTTAATATGAATTTGTGTAGCATAAATGCAGTAATGGCTTCTATTATGCCTATTGTTGCTTATTGTGCTTAGTGCGTATGATTGTTTCTAAATTGTCCTCCTTAATTGTAGTAAATCCATTGCTTGAAAAGGTAGATTTCATGAACATTTATGATCATCTAGACATGGGAAAGGATATGAATGGGGACTAAAGTGGAAAAGGTAACATCAAACTTGAAAAGTCAGCTTTTGAATGTTATTGATGCAATTGTGTGTAGTTTTTGTCTAGGGGATAGAATCGAAGGTGTGATGATGTCCAATGTGCTTGGATGGTTCAAGTTGAACTAGAGTTGAGCTATCAAAGATTGAAAAGATTGAATGTGTAGTAAATTGTGAGATTAGAGTCAAGTTGTGTAACAAATGGTCATAGAAGGTCATGTTAGGTGCCAAACAAGAGAGGAACATATTGTTGTAGGCACTTTTCATCTCTACATTTTCCCCTCACTTTAGTATGTATGTGAACTTAATAGAATCATATATACTAAAGAAAAATTGTAATTATAATTATTATACCTATTCAAAAGGATTTAGAAGAGTTTTAATTTATGTTGATTTTTTGTTTCTTCTCTTGAGCAATGTCTTTAGATCTTCAAAATACACTAAAGGGATATCAATGCAAACAACAAAAATATAATTGTAACAAAATTGCATGAGTCTATCAAATGTGGAAGGGAGACATAGAGATGTGACCAAGTTGACCTCCATGAACCCCTAGAAAAGAGGTTAGGCAAAAATAAGGGATCATTTTGTATGCAACAAACATGGAATTGTTATTGAGTTCACCTCCATGAATTTGCAATTGATGATCATGTGTGCTTTGTGCAAGACCTATGGTGAAACCACATTAACCATTGAATGGTGTAGGTGCCATGAAGGTGTTGCTTTAACCACTGTGTAGTGTCGGACTTATGTTAGAGTCACTTTAACCAAGGTGTGTAGTGTCAAAACCATGGAAGTGATACTTTAACTATTGTAAAATGTGTAACCATGTGTGTTATGTCCCCTCTTTAGAACTAAAAGAATCAATAATATTTTAAGTTGGGCCTAGTCACTTTATTTTCAAATGGGAAGGTTAAATACTATTATAGGTCCTAAGTAAAATAAGTTTTTTTAACACTATTCTAATTGTAATTCAAAAGGGGCCTTTGGATGTCATTTAAAAGCATTTTTAATTATTTGGAGAGAAAAATAAATTAAATAAAACAATAAAATAAAAATAAAGGGCCCAAAGTAGGCACCTATAAAAGAGAGGCCAAGGCTCACATCAAATGATTCAATTTTGTCATTTCATTATTTTTTCCATTTTGGAGATTGAACATTCAAGGATGAAAACCCTACTGTTTTTCCATAATGAAATTTGGTGACAAAAACCCTTATATCTTTCAAGACAATTCTACTCAAGGATCACATTTGGTCTTTTTTTTTAATAGACTACAAGAATCGAGTAGCCCCCTATTAACTACAATGTGATTGGTAAACATTTTTCACATGATCGGTGACGCTAGTGCGACATGCCCTCTGGTACTATGGGGGCGGGAGGAGGGGCGAGGGGACTAGACCTCGTGACCTTTTTCCCGCAACAAGATGCTTTAACTAATCGAGCTAGGGACCTTGCCGTACGTTTGGGCTTATTGATTGTAACTATTTAATTCATATTTGCAAGCAAATTATCACATTATCAAATCAACATTTTTGGTCAAATTTACATGGTTGCTACAATGCCACTAAAATAATTCATTGAAGATCTCAACTTTTGGAGAGTTAAAATTATTTATATTTGTTGTTTGTGGATATTTTAGACCTTGGACCAGTTATTATTGAGGTTTTCAACCATTCTTGACATCATTTTTAGCTCTCTAAGTCATCATGTCAACCACCCTTGGTGCTATGCCTGAGGTTTACAATGGATCTTTGTTGTAAGTCAAATTAGTCCTAAGGTTTGTTGTATTTTGGAGAGTTTCAAAATTCTTAACATTGGTGGAGTTTCCAAGCATTTAACATTTTTCCAATAGTCATTGCACCATTTAGGAGCCATTGTCCAATCCTATCACCAACCACATAGGAGTTATTTGCTCATGTCTACATTTATTATAGTTTGATTTCACATTATTTAGGCTGACATACATAACAGCATTGCTGAAATATATTTATTGGGTTATTATACACCGCATGGAGTTGGATCTCTTCATTTGTAAGTGGAATTACTTCATTTTTTGTTAGTATTTGAGTTGATCATAAATTGTTTTGGTACATGGACATTGTTGTTGGCTATAAACAACCCTTGTTGTGCCTTTTATTTCTATTGTACCTTGTCAATTATTGAAAGTTTCTAGTATTGCAATATCATTTATAATTAATTGTGAGGTTGCATAAAAGGGTTAGATATTTGTATCAACTAATGATAGTTAGGATCTATTGTGTACTTGCTTAATTTGCACTTGAGGATCTATACAAATATTGGGATGTGTTAGAAACTAGGATCTGAAATGCAAACCAGAAAATCACCTTCCACAGAAGAGAAAAATAGAAAAAGCAGAGCTATTGCAAAAAGATGTGCAACATAATATTATTTAGGAATTCAATAATTACAAGATATGATTTGTTTTATAAAAGAAAAGATGCACAACCCTAATCTTATCTTGAGCAACAAAATAGCTCAATAAGATAAAGATGATAATAATAAACCTAGGAATTAAATATTACCTAAGTAAAGTTATGCAAGTGTAATTAAATATTAATTACACTAACACTCCCCCATAAGTGCAACTTAGGGAGACTAAAAAAGCATGCACCTAAAACTAAGATGAATGCAAGAAAGCCTGAATGGATCCCAGCAACAAAGCCTGATCAGGTACCTAAGTGCAAATGCAATAATGAGGTAGAGAAGGAAAACCCAGTGGGACAAAACCCCCCTACAATGAGATGACTATTGCAAAGAAGCACTGGAAGAATATTGTGGAGTAACACTGGAACCACAATTTGACAAGCAAGGAAAGATACTTTTGTCTACAATTGAAACCAAAAACGGAATCATAATAATGTGACAGCAGACCCGATGCCACGGAACACTGGAAAACTCACAAACTAGAATAACCCTGGAATCTGTGAAGCAACAGTAGATGAAATGATGACATAATCTGGAAACCGTGTATCTCGATGCCGATGCCAAATTGTGACTAAAACTCTTCCATGGGAACAAGTACCATAAAGACTCTGGAACATTAACCATAAAAACATGGCCCTCAAACTGAGAAGGATCTAAACCAATGTGGATCAAGAAACATAAACTCTCAATCTAAAGTGTGAACTGATGTAAATTTGATGTGTCAAGCTAGAGCAAGAATGTGGCCAAAAGAAACTAAGAAACCAGATAACCCATGCGAGTTGCCAACAAATCAAGATGAAGATGGAGATCAAAGTGCATGCACACTCTAATCAAATTATTATGCAAGAAACCCCCCTGATGGAACTTTATCTCAATTCATTTATTACAATAACCCTACAATTATAAAAGGAGAGCATACTAAATGTGCATAAACAGAAAATAAGATGATGTGGTACTGAAATGAAGTGCAAATATTTAAGTTTCACCTTTCCAATTGCCAAAACATCCAAGTAATCTCCAAAACACCCATCGGGAAAAATTTGGAATAACGATAAACTTGAGACAGATACAGAAAAAAGTGCATGGACAGATAAATAGAGCTCCTCAATACCTTTCCAACACCGCCAAGAAGACGAAAATCGGAGATCGTGGCAAAAAGTTATGAGCTCGGAAGCCAAAAATGAACATCTGACTTCAAACAGCAATAAATACAGATAAACAGAAAAATACTGAAAAAATAACCTGCACCATTGGAAAGTGCTCGAAACTAGCTTTCCGGCGATATCTCGTTTGCCTGATTTTGATACCATATGCCTAAGTTATGCCAAAAATAAAAAAGTGCTCTTTTAGGGCAAATCAGGGCTAGGAGGGGGCTTGGAGCACCGTACGGCCGCAGACGTCACGCTGACGTCAGCACTTCACGAGAAAAAATTTGATAGCCTGGAGGCCGTCAGGGCAAAAAAACGCCCCCCCATGCTGGGAAAAAAAGTTCGGTGCCAGTATATTCTGCATGTCAGAATATTCCCTGTACGGCCCCAAAATACAAAATAATTAAATTATGAAATGAAATTACTATGTAAGATGTTTGAAAGGAAGTCAGGTGAGTGGAAGCAACTTCCTACACTAATCTAAGTAGGGGATAGTTACAAAAATTTCTTTTGGACACCTTATATAGTTACAATTACAAACAGATGCACATTCAAAATACATAAAATAGATAAACTATGCAAACCATAACATAATGTTTACGTGGGAAAACCCTTTTGAGAAAAAAACCCACACTCCAAACATGCAACTCAACTTGTATTATCAGCAACATCAATAGCTACAATACAATCTCAAAGCAATGCTCACAAGTCTTCACACTACAATAGAATATCGGAGCAATTCTAGTAGCATAATGACAGGTCAACAATCTTCAACCTGTCACCATAAAAATGCACTAAGGAATCACCAATTTATAGATGTGCAAGATGGGCACCCAAGACTACCATGTCTCACCTCCACAATCACTGCATGCATGCAACAAAAGATGGAGAACATGCAATGTGTCCAACTTCACCTGTTTATGCAACTATCATAAATACTCAACATGTAGGCCATTTGTCATAAATTACTATGCAACAAAATCAGACCTCTCAACATGCAAGGCGTGAGACTTCATGCAAGAGATTTTCCTCAATATGTAAGGCACCTACAACATGCAAGATTGACAATTGCCAATTACTCACTATAATAAGGTAGTTGTCATAGTTGACTCTTACGACTATCATAGATTGTCATGACAAGTTGTCATAGTCTATCATAGTGCATGAAATAGGAACTTATGACAAATGCCATCAATCTAGCCTAGAATATAGATCCTCCAAAGTGGATGACTACCTCCACAAAAATAACTTTCATCTTTTACATGTCACCTACCATGTAGGATGCCACATCAATGGTGGGTCCCACAAAGTGACTACATAATTAGTAGGAAAATAAACATTAAGAAGTTAAATATTAACACATAATAATCAAATTAAATACTAGGACTCTAAGGTTGAGACACCCTAATTCCAACATTCTCCCACTTGTGAGTCATCTGAAATCAACTACTTAGGGCCCCAAGGCCCATGGAAACAAAACACCACCTAAACTTCTTTGTGCTCACTAGTTCCGTTTGTGCATCTGCAACATTCACCAAAGTGTCAACCTTCTCCAAATTTACCTTTCCATCTTCTACCATATCACGAACAAAATGAAACTAAACATCAATATGCTTTGTTCTGGCATGGAAATTAGGACTTTTTGCTAAGAAAATGACACTCTGACTATCACAATAAATAGTAATCTTGTTACACCCCGTTGTTTGTTTACCACATACTATTACTTTTATGAGTAAATAATCTTTTAATGCATGATTATATTTTGATGAAATTTCATGGATAAATGGAATGTATGAATATGCATTGTGATGAGTTACTTTTTAAATGCTTTAATGATGTTTATGATAAATGATGAATATGATTTATATGTATCAGTTGACTACGTACATGTTGCACTAAATTGGATGCAAGAAAGGTTCAAACCCTCCAGAGGGAGAGGGAGAGTATCACCTAGGAGAGGAGGTTGGTATGGAAACCTTTGGTATGTCTATCTAAGTAGACACACATGCTCACTCTCATAGGCTAGAAGAACCTTGTTGAGTTAGTTAAATTTTGGTGTCAGTAAGTGTTAAACCAAGTTGATAGTTTTTTGGTTGATAGAAAATAAGATGGTTGTCTTTAATTTTTTTTTATCATTTAGTTAATTTGAGTAAAAATGTTAAAATCCTTGTGATGAACATGAGATCTATACTATGTATTGAATATATATATGGATACGTATATATATTGAATATATATGTATGTATATATTCAATGGTGCATACATATGTATGCATGTAGGTATGAGCATATGTAGATAGTAATGTCTATGTATACCCATACGTAGATACGTAATACATATGCGAACGTTCACAAACACACACACACACACACACACACACACACACACACACACACATATATTACCAGCATTTTAAACATAATATATATATATATGTATGTATGTATATTTAATTGATTTAAATAGATATACGAATATGTATAACATATATATATTGAATAAAAGGCAGATGTTGGACCTCTAATGTTACAAGTATGTAACAGGGTATTCAAGTGATTATGTCAAACCTATATGGTCTTTGAAATCACTATTAGGTTGTCATCATATTTTATTAAACCTTGCTTATGAATGTTAACCGTGGAGGTAAACCAAGAGAAGAGTTATCCATTGGTCAATAGAGTTTCCAAGTCGAGTAAGGGTGGGTGAACATACGACATCGCTTCATAGAAAGTGGATTTATTAGATATATGAAAACTCTAGCCAAAGTAGGTGTAATAGTCATTGCCTACACTTAGTCGGTTCACTGTGATCTAGGTTGGCATAACTAGTCAGTAGAGTCATGCAGTTGTATGATCGTACTAGATATGTAGGACACAACACCAGATACTTCGATGTGCATTATTAGAGGTTTCCATACCAAAATCTTCGTCAAAGGGCAGGGCCATTTTTTGGTTAGGAAGATGTGTGGGGGACCGCTTAAGTTTGTGGATGGAGGAAAAGTGCTTGGGTGATGCTCTCCCTCTTGAAAATGGTAGCCAAGGTTTGTGGAACAGAAGAAGTGTGATCTAGATGAGGACACCTTGACCACTGAACTCTTGAGTTATGAATTGTTAAAATATTTATGATCAAGAATCAATTGTAATATGTATTTGAAAGATGAGTTTCATTTACTTGAAATTATGTAATTTTATTTCATTCATGTAATGATATGTGGAAATTATTTAAGCAATGTGCATTTAAGTTATTGAAAAAGAAAAAAATTCATTTCCCTGCATTTGGAAACATGTGGTATTCACTTTCTAAGTTAAAACTTAGGTGAAAACAATTGAGTAAACATTGGGTATGTCACAAATCTGTTATGCATATAAACCAATATTAGAACAAAATATCTTAAACCAAATGGCTTCCTTACAAGCATGAGTAGCTGCCTTGTACTCAACTTTTGTCATGGACAAAGAGACTATAGCTTGCCGCTTACTCATCCAACTGATAGCACCACCAGACATCATAAACACATAACCATTGGTGGATCTTTTGTTTTCAATGTCACCTACCCAATTTGAATCCACACATCTAAGAATACTCACTAAATGTTGAGGTCTAATAGGATAACCATGAGAACATATGGAATACTCAGAAGTACCCTACAAGTACCTAAACACTCTCTTAACTGTATCCCAATATACTCATCTAGGACTAGCCATAAATCGACTAAGGACTCCCACTACTTGGGAAATTTATGGCCTCATAAGAACCATAGCATACATTAAGTTGCCAACAACACTCACATATGGTACTCTAATCATGTCCTCCATCTTAGCAGGAGATTTTGGACAATCTTCCACAAAAATATTTGTCCCTTGCATTATAGGAACAACTAATTGTCTGCAATATGTCATGTTGAATCTCTCTAACACTGAGTTCACATACTCTAGCTTAACCAAAGCTTCCCATTAACTCTATCTCTTCTAATTTCCATTCCCAAAATATACCTAGCTACACCTAGGTCTTTAATCTCAAATTGTGTTGATAACCAAGACTTCAAATCTGAAATCATGCTTTTACCATTCCCAATAAGCAACATATCATCCATGTATAAAACAATAATGAGATGTGACCATTATCAAATTTGTAATACACACAATGGTTCAATTTAGATCTCAAAAATCCTAATGACAACACATAGGTGTCAAACTTTTGGTACCACATTTTAGGAGACTATTTCAAACCATACATAGACTTCTTTTGTTTGCAAACCAAATTTTATTTACCTTTAACCATGAAATTCTCTAGCTATGACATGTAATCTCTTCCTCCAAGTCATCATGAAGGAACGTTGTCTTCACATCCATTTGTTCCACTTCTATATCATACATTGTTGCAAGTGATAACAAGAACCAGATAGATGTCAACTTCACAATAGGAGAGAATATCTCACCATAGTCAATTCCCTCCACCTAAGAATATCCCTTAGTGACCAACCATGCCTTATGCTTCTCAACACTGCCATAAGGACCACACTTCTTCTTGAACACCCATTTACAACCAATAGGTTTACGTCCATCAGGTAAGGGTACCTAATCCCAAGTCTTATTTTTCTTCAATGCAGCCATCTCTCCATCCATGGCTTTCATCCAGGAATTTGCATCACTTATGCCCATAGCCTCTTTAACAGTCCTAGGCTCATCAGTGTTATCAATCAAAGAAAAAGTACAACTAGAATCCAACAAGGAATAACCAAACCTTTCTGATTGTTGCCTAACACGCGTAGACCTCCTCAATTGTTGAGGTTAAGGTTCTTCTTTAGAACTTTCATATTTTCTCGAGCTCTCCTCATCATTAGGTCTAGTAGGAGTGCATAGTTCACCTTTCATCAAAGTAGGTGGAATTTGAACTGCCTCCTTCTGTTTCTCCTCTTTCTCTAGTTGCAACTCAATAGTGGAAGGTTTCATCTCTCTAAAAATTACACTTCTCATGTAGAGAACCTTTTGGGCACTAGATTGCAAAGTTTGTACCCCTTCACATCGATACCATAGCAGATGAAGATACATTTAACTGACTTGTTTTCCAACTTATACCTCTTCTCAATTGGAACATGAGCGTAAGCTTCACAACCAAAAACTCTAAGATGTCTAATTGAAGGATTTTTACCAGACCACACCTCCATAGGTGTCTTTTCAACAAGAGTTGATGTAGGAGATCTGATGATCAAATAACAAGTAGTGGCTATAGCCTCAACCCAAAAATTCTTCTCAAGGCCAACACCACTCATCATATTCCTAGCCCTCTCCATCAATGTCATGTTCATCCTCTCTGCGTCTCCATTTTGTTATGGGGTGTATGGAGTTGTTTGATGTCTCTCAATCCTGTGCTCTTTACTGAACTTGTCAATTTTTTCCTAACAAAACTCACCGCCATTGTCAATCCTCAAACACTTAGTCTTTCACCAATCTAATTTTCAACCAAGTCTTTAAACTCCTTAAACTGACTAAAGACTTCAAATTTAATCCTAAGGAAATAAACAAATTTACTACTATAAACATCTATCAAATAAACAAAATATACAAATTTTGATAATGAAGGAACATTCACAAGACCAAACACATTTGCATGAACATAGTCCAAAACCCTAGAAGACTTATGAGAACTGGAATAAAAGGAAACACAGTATTGCTTTCGATACACACAATGTTCACAAAAATCAACCTCGAGATTACAATCATCAAGGCCTTCAACAATGCCCTTATTTTTCAAGGCTCTAAAACCCTTCTCACCAATGTGACCAAGTCACTGGTGCCATAACATTTTCTTCTCCACAAGAAGCTTCATTTCCAAGGAATGAGCACCCTTAAGTACCCAAAATGGATGACCATAAAATGTAGCTAGTATAGACTTCTTCTTTGTG
Source organism: Sequoia sempervirens (assembly GCA_007258455.2). Lineage (NCBI taxonomy): Eukaryota > Viridiplantae > Streptophyta > Pinopsida > Cupressales > Cupressaceae > Sequoia > Sequoia sempervirens. Next base: position 202,193 of record VDFB02009227.1, on the reverse strand, counting down.
AAATTTGACATTGAGGATGATGAATCCAAAAGTCTCTTCTTTTGTGTATCAAAAGAACTTTTGTAGTGAACCTTGCATGCATCCAACTTGTACAAGGTGCCAATCTAAACATCCTTAGCCAACACCATAGTTCCTCTCATGTAGAAACCCTTTGTTTCCCCGTTTTATGAATCTGACTGATTTTTGTTTGTTTTTGCGTTTTCTGATGTTTTTGGTGTTTTTGCATAAATAATGAAGAATGCGATTTTCCAAGAAATTGATAATAAATTCTCTAAAAATAAATCAACACTGAAAACGGTAGATTCTATTGCTAAAATGGAGGCCGGTCTATTTATTGATCTTCTGAAACAATTACAATAATGATCCTCTAACATGCAATATAAAAGCAATGGTTTTTATTGAAAACCTGATTGGCTGCAATACAGTATGGCTGCAATGAATGACCTTCATATGATGGTACGACTGAGATATTAAATCACTTTCCCTTGAATCCACTGCCAAAAGAATGTGCGCCTTGGATAATGGAGTCAGATTGCCAAAACTGGAGGCGTTTTGCTCTGAAGACAATAAGTACGGCTTCCTTTGAGTGGTACGGCCAGGTACAGAAATGTACGGCCAGAATACAGCATCAACAATAAATAAAAAGGTACGGCCTCCTCTGAAACCTTTGGATCTGAAGAAAATAGGCACCTTGATTGCAATATGCTTTCCAGATGAAAACCTATGTTGAAACTCTGTAAATAAATAATCTCTGAAGTTCAATGATCTCTTCTGGATGAAGAAACCTCTGTGCTGGCAATAGATCAAGTGATATCTCACACCCTCTGAACTGCTTTCAATGGAGATGGCTCGTTCCCCAATGAATTCGAGACTGAAACCCTAAAGCTTCTTGCTCAGACCAAACTTGATCAATTTTCAATAACTCAGTATGCATAATCGCTTGAATCCCAAGGCAAATGCACTATATCCCTCAAAAGTGCAAATTCCTTAAAGATAGGGAATTTTTAAATAATTCGACCTCTTCTTTTAATTTCTTTCAATAGTCTCAGCTCAAATATTAAATTATAAATTTAATCTTCAAATGGCCCCTTTCTGATGATGGGCGACCCCTTTATCAAAACCACTTAAGTTATAATAAAATATTATAACTTTATATTATAATCTCCAATTAATTAATATTTAATTAATTCAATTAAATATTAATATCTCTCTCATTATTCATCCGATGCCTGATCCGTCTGAAGCTGACGAACATTGAAGTGATTCTGAACACCAACAATCCATACTGCTAAAAATAGCAGGGGTCCCACGCTGACTGCCAATAACTGCTAAAAATAGCAACTTACGCAAGAAGTGTCCGAACAAGCCCGAACAAAAGCCAACTGATCAAACTCTGCCAATTGAAGCTGAGCCAAGCTCCAACATGAACCTCTATCTAGTCTATCAGCCTACGAGGGTCGTATGATAGGCTAATCCTATGCTCTGAGAGATGTCAACGAGAAGGGGACATGACAGTCCGCCCCTCCTGAAATTGCTTGTCCTCAAGCAATCTCAATGCCAAATGTTGCAGAATATCCTCGCTCTCCCATGTAGCATCCTCAACAGGCAAATCTCTCCATTTCACTAGATATTCCCTGATAGTCCTCCTACGCAACTGTCTCTCCCTGTACTCCAGGATGGACTCAGGTACTAAGATCAACTTTCCCTCATCATCTAAGGGAGGTAAAACTGCAGATGGTACCACATGATGTCCCAACGCCTTCTTGAGGCATGATACATGAAATACATTGTGTACCCTGCTCTCTGCTGGAAGTTCAAGCTCATACGCCACCTCTCCAACTCGCCTCAGGATCCTGAAAGGACCGTAATAACGTGGCTTAAGCTTCTCTGACCCACTCTTCCTAAGAGTGGACTGACGGTAGGGCTGCAGCATGAGGTAAACCATGTCACCCACCTCAAAATGCCTCTCTGTTCTCTTCTGATCCACATACTACTTCTGCTGATTTTGTGCCTTGGCGATATTTTCCTTGAGAGCCCTCATAGTATCCTGACTCTCCTGCAACCAACCTCCAGCACTCGGCACTCTACTGTCGCTCAGTAGCAAATCCAGAAAACTCGGCGCCTCATAACCGTACAACGCCATGAAAGGTGACATCTGAATGGTCATATGGAATGTCGAGTTATAACAATACTCACACAAATGTATCCATTTGACCCACGCCTTCTGCTGCCCTGCTATATAGTTTCTGAGGTATCCTTCCACCCACTTATTCACTATCTCCGTCTGCCCATCTGCTGTGGATGGTAACTGGTGCTCGGTGTAAGCTCGGTCCCACAAAGTCTGAATACCTCCCCAGAAGTGACTCAGGAACCGACTATATCTGTCGCCACAATGCCCGAGGCAATCCATGTAGTCTGAACACCTCACGAAAGAATACCTCGCTACCTGTGTAGCTGTGTAGGTTGTGGTGATCGGAAAGAAGTGGGCATACTTCGTAAGCCGATCCACAACTACATAAATGCAATCTCACCCTTGGGCTTTAGGCAAGCCCGTGATAAAGTCCATCGATAGGCATTCCCACTTCCTGTAAGAATTGAAGTGGCTGCAATAAACCTGTCGGGTACGTGTTCTCCTGCTTGTTCTGCTGACAAACAGGGCACTCACGCACGTATTGAAGAACATCTGCCTTGAGTCCTCTCCAGGTGAATCTCTCCCAAATCTGTCTGTAGGTCTTGAAGTACTTGGGATGTCCTACAGTCGGTACGTCATGAAAGGCTCGCATGATTATGTTCTTCACCTCTGAACCTGGGATCAAATATATCATGTTCTTGTAAATGATCAAGTCATTCACAAGTGTATACCTGGTATCAACTGTCGATCCCTCAACAATGCTGGAAGCCCAAGTATCCTTGGCATACTCTGCCACTATCATATGCCTCCAGTCCTCTGAAATGTGAACCATAGCGCTCAAATATGGTCTACGTGAAAGTGCATCAGCCACTACGTTCTGTGTACCTTTGATATACGAGATATCAAAGTCATAAGCCTGCAACTTACTGACCCACTTCTGATGTCTATCATTGAGATCTCGCTGCCCCAAGAAGTGTCTCAAACTGTTATGATCAGTTTTAATGCAAAATTTGCTGCCAACAAGATACTGCCTGAATTTTGCTAAGGCATGCATGATAGCGAGCATCTCCTTATCATAAATGCTATAGAGTCTCTCGGGCCCTCTAAGTTTTTGGCTCTCGTACACAATCGGGTGCTTGTCCTGCATAAGCACCGCACCAATGCCCTCACCTGATGCATCGCACTGAAGCTCAAAAGGCTTCGTAAAGTCAGGTAGTGCCAAAACAGGGCATGTAGTCATCAACTCCTTAAATTTCATAAAGCATTCCTGTGCCTCAGGAGTCCAAATAAATGCACCCTTCTTCAGTAAATCTGTCATAGTGGTTGCATGTCGTGAATAACCATTCATGAATCTACGATAGAATCCACACAAACCTAGAAACCCTCTCAACTGTGTCAGGTTTGTCGGTGTAGGCCAATCAATAATGGCGCGGATCTTTTCAGGATCCATACGCACTCCATCTGCACTGATAATGTGACCTAGATATAGCAATTCGGTCATCCCCAAGTCACACTTGGATTCCTTGGCGTACAAGGACTCCCTCTCAAGAATACTCAATACGGTCTCCAGGTGAGCCAAGTGCTCCTGCCACGTCCTGCTGTATATGAGGATATCATCGAAGAAGACCAACACAAACCTCCTCAGCAATGAATGAAAAACCATGTTCATCGTGGACTGAAAGGTAGCTGGCGCATTAGTGAGCCCAAATGGCATCACTACGAACTCAAAGTGCCCACAATGACATCTGAAGGCCGTCTTCTCTATGTCCTGCTCACGGACCCCGATCTGATGATACCCCGACCGTAAATCAATTTTGGTGAAGTAACATGCTCCATGGAGCTCATCAATAAGCTCATCTATGCACGGTATCGGATACCTATTTTTTATCGTCCTCTTATTCAGGACTCTATAATCAATACACATGCGCAATGTTCCATCCTTCTTAACCAAGACAACCGAAGAAGCAAATGGTGACTTGCTAGGCCGAATGTGACCCATAGCAAGTAACTCCTTGATCATTTTTTCGATCTCATCCTTCAGCCGTTTAGGATGTCTATATGGTGTAATCATAACGGGCTTAGCGCCCTCCTCAAGCTCAATAATATTCTCTATGCCTCTGTCTGGAGGTCTCCCTGGAGGAATATCACTGAACACCTTATCATGCTTGACTCTCAACTGCTGAATGTCCGGATGATATTATGTCTTTTGCTGTCCCTCCTGTATAGGTGCTAAAGTGCACTCGGCAGCCCACTCTACCATGTCGTGACGCACAAGCCTCTCCATCCGACGAAAAGAAATTGTTTTGATGTCGCTGTCCCGTATTGCTTTTAGTATGTGAGTCTTCCTGTCAACATCAAAACGGATCTCCATATCTTTGAGACGAAGAGTGATTTCCTCCAATGAATGAAGCCACTTCATTCCCAAGACCAAATCAATATCCCCCATATTAACAACATAGTAATCTGCCTTGAACTCATAATTGTTCAAGCGTAAAGGGAGATCCTTTATCATGCGTTCACATCTCAAAGTGTATCCATCAGCCACCTTGACCCTAATGCCCTCGAACTCCTCAGTGATGAGTCCGCGTTTCTCAACGAATCTAGCATCTATAAAGTTGTGTGTAGCTCCTGTATCAAGAAGGGTAATGACCCTCTGTCCTACTAACACACCACGAATCCTGAATGAGCCCTCCTGTTGAATGCTAGATAAGCGGGCCTCCTGTATCTGTAGCTCTGGCCCTGTCTCTGCTCTAGGCTCTGAAGCCTTTGCCTCTGAATCCTCAGAACTCTCCTGCTGTTCGGAATTTTCTGATTATGAATCCTCATAGTACGCCCACATCACTCGATTTTCCTTGCCCTTAGGTCTTAGAGGACAATCGTGATTGGCGTCATAGGGACCTTTGTAGTAGAAGCAAAGCTTCTTCCTGCGTAGATCATTAAGGGCCTCACGATCCAAAGGTGAAGCTGCTGATTTACCTTTTGAATCATTTTTAAAATCTGATTTGTCTTTGTTAAAATCAGATTTCTCTCTATTTCTATTAAAACCCTTATTGTCCCTGAAAGATGAATTATTCCTGGAGTTGAATCTACTAGATGGTGCTGCCAACTCCATACTTCGTGCTTTTTTCATTGCTTCCTATAACGAAGGAGGATCAAAGGCTTTGATCCAACCTCGCAATGGCTCTGTCAGCCCCTCCATGAAAAGCACTACCAAACGCCTCTCAGAAATGTTCGGAACCATAACTGATAACTTCTGAAAGTCACCAATATAGGCCTCCAAACTGCCACTCTGTCTCAACTGAGCCAAGTCTCTGAAGTAGGATTCAGGATCCTTCCTGTCAAACCGCTCAACCAATCTGTCCACAAACTCCTGGTATGACGTGATCCTGTCATGTTGTAGTGTCACCATACCGTGGTGCCACCAATCATAAGCTACTCCCTCGAGATGCAATGTAGCATATCTGATAGCATCTCTCTCGGCCATCGGGCGTAATGTAAGAAAAGTGTCCAGCTTGGTAATCCAAGCCTGAGCTGTCACTTTACCACTACCATCGAACATCGCTAGATTAAGCCTGTTGGTTGCATGTTTTAGGTCATTGTTCTGGTACCTAGGTCTCCAATCATGTCGACCTCTGTGATGCTCTCGCCTCTGAGTAATAAAACGGTCAAAAGAGATCCTCTCTCTAACCTCTGGTGGTACTAACTCCCACTCCTCATTCGCTGCCATAAGTGTGTCTGCGAACAACTCCTCATGCTCCTCCTCTGCAATAGCCTCCTCGGCCTCCTGTCTCACAAAAGTAGGCCTAGTGGGCCTATCTGCTGTCCGTGAGGCTGTCCTCGATGCTCTGCGAGATCCTACTTCACTCCTCTCATCGTCACGATGTGGTGACGGTCTCCTCGGAGTACCCAACCTCTGAAGTGCCACTGTCAACTGCTGCAACACATCATTCGACTGTCGTGGACCTGCACGTAAATCTTTGAGTGCATGCAAAACCTCTGCATCATCCTGATCTCTAGGGTTTGGAGGAATCTCTGCCCTAAGATTTTATGTTCTGTCAGTCCTGTCATTCTTGTCAGCCATGTTTCCTGGCTGCCTGCTCAAACGCTGTTGTCTGTCAATCAGAGCACGTCTGCGTGTGTAATACCTGTGAGAGCCAATCTGTTATGGCTGCATAAGACTGCTAAACCCTTAGGATGGCAGGATTTAGCTCTGATACCACTGTAGAAACCCTTTGTTTCCCCGTTTTATGAATCTGACTGATTTTTGTTTGTTTTTGCGTTTTCTGATGTTTTTGGTGTTTTTGCATAAATAATGAAGAATGCGATTTTCCAAGAAATTGATAATAAATTCTCTAAAAATAAATCAACACTGAAAACGGTAGATTCTATTGCTAAAATGGAGGCCAGTCTATTTATTGATCTTCTGAAACAATTACAATAATGATCCTCTAACATGCAATATAAAAGCAATGGTTTTTATTGAAAACCTAATTGGCTGCAATACAATACGGCTGCAATGAATGACCTTCAGATGATGGTACGGCTGAGATATTAAATCACTTTCCCTTGAATCCACTGCCATAAGAATGTGCACCTTGGATAATGGAGTCAGACTGCCAAAACTGGAGGCATTTTGCTCTGAAGACAATAAGTACGGCTTTCTTTGAGTGGTACGGCTAGGTACAGAAATGTACGGCCAAAATACAGCAGCAGCAATAAATAAAAAGGTACGGCCTCCTCTGAAACCTCTAGATCTAAAGAAAATAGGCGCCTTGATTGCGATATGCTTTCCAGATGAAAACCTATGTTGAAACTCTGTAAATAAATAATCTCTGAAGTTCAATGATCTCTTCTGGATGAAGAAACCTTTGTGCTAGCAATAGATTAGGTGATATCTCACACCCTCTGAACTGCTTTCAATGGAGATGGCTCGTTCCCCAATGAATTCGAGACTGAAACCCTAAAGCTTCTTGCTCAGACCAAACTTGATCAATTTTCAATAACTCAATATGCATAATCGCTCGAATCCCAAGGAAAATGCACTATATCCCTCAAAAGTGCGAATTCCTTAAAGATAGGGAATTTTTAAATAATTCGACCTCTTCTTTTAATTTTTTTCAATAGTCTCAGCTCAAATATTAAATTATAAATTTAATCTTCAAATGGCCCCTTTCTGATGATGGGCGACCCCTTTATCAAAATCACTTAAGTTATAATAAAATATTATAACTTTATATTATAATCTCCAATTAATTAATATTTAATTAATTCAATTAAATATTAATATCTCTCTCATTATTCATCCGATGCCTGATCCGTCTGAAGTTGACGAACACTGAAGTGATTCTGAACACCAACAATCCATACTGCTAAAAATAGCAGGGGTCCCACGCTGACTGCCAATAACTGCTAAAAATAGCAACTTACGCAAGAAGTGTCTGAACGAGCCCGAACGAAAGCCAACTGATCAAACTCTGCCAACTGAAGCTGAGCCAAGCTCCAACATGACCCTCTATCCAGTCTATCAGCCTACGAGGGTCATATGATAGGCTAATCCTATGCTCTGAGAGATGTCAACGAGAAGGGGACATGACATCTCATCATCTTGCATCCTCCACTTCAGAAAACAACTTGCACCCCCGAACCATTTAGTAGGTTTCATGCCAAACCCAAGATATGTAAGACACCAACAATCCCCTTCACTCTTCCATCAGGGAATCTGATTTTGACTCTTCCATATTCAATGATCTTCATGTGAGATTCATCACCCAGCTACACCTTCCCACCATCATACTCTTCATACTTTGAGAACCAACCTCTCTACAAGGTCATGTGGAAAGAAGCACCGGATTCTATCAACCACACATCTTTTGATGCATGAGTTTCCAAGGCTGCAAAAAATGCATCTATGTCATCTTTAGAGGATTTATCAAAGTCAAAATCTGAGAGACTCTTTTTTCCTTTCTCCTTCTTCTCTTTTGTGCACTCTTCTTTGAAATGACCAAATTTTTCGCAATTCCAACACTTTTCCTTGGACTTGCTAGGAGACTTAAATCTCCCCAGATATTTTGATTTTGACTTTTTGTCCTTCTTCTTTCCTTTCTCTTTCGATCTGCCATGAACAAGAAGGGCCTCCTTAGCCATCTTGGAATATTTCCTTTGTATCTCTTAAGACAACAATGAAGCAACCACCATATCCATCTTGAAACTAGTGGTAGTACTCCCAATGGCCATTACCAGGTGATCCTACGAGTTCGGAAAAGAGAAAAAAAAATCATGCACCAATCCTAGTCTTTAATCTTATCTCCAAAAAAAACTAGTTGAGCTATCAACATGTCAAATGGATTTAGGTGATTTTCCATAGATCCTCCATCTTCCATCTTCAAAGAATACTATTTCTTCTCAAGAACAACTTTTTACTAAGGATTTATCCTGAAAAACATCTCCAAGTTTCTTCCATAAAGATGTAGTTGTTTTCTCTTCGTGAACATTCAGGAGCACATAATCAACCAAGCAAAGTCTTTCAGACCCTTGGCTTTTTGATCCATCAGATCCCAATTTTCCTAGGTTGTAGTGGTTGGTTTTGTACCAGATATTATAGCCGACAGATCTTTGTCTACGAGCATATCCTCCATTTTTAACTTCCATAACTCAAATTTTTCATCGTTAAAATTCTCCATTTTGATTCTTTTAGACATGTTTTCCATCTTTTTCCTACAACAAGGTCACAAAATGCTCTTCTGCAAAACTCCCATTGAAACAAATATCAACTCAAAAAACCCTTCAAACCCAACAAAGGAATCAAGGTTGACCAAGATCTAATACCAACTAAAAGGAAGTTGGGTGAGCGGAAGCAACTCCCTACACTAATATAAGTATGGGATAGTTACAAAAATTTATTTTTAACACCTTATACAATTACAATTACAAACAAATGTACATCAAAATACATAAAATAGATAAACTATGCAAACCATAACACAATGTTTACGTGGGAAACCCTTTGGGGAAAACCCACAATCCAAACACACAACTCAAATTGTATTATCAACAACAACTACTACAATACAATCTTAGATCAATGCTCACGAGTCTTCACACTAATAGAATTCCAAAGCAATTTCGATAGCATAATAGTATGTCAACAATCTTCAACCTGACACCATAAAAACACACTAAGGCATCACCAATTTATAGATGTGCAAGATGGGTGCCCAAGACTACCATGTGTCACCTCCATAATCAATGCATGCATGCAACAAAAGGTGGAGAACATGCAAGGCATCCAACTTCACCTGTCTATGCAACTATCATAAATGCTCAGCATGCAAGTCATCTGTCATAAATTACTACGAAACAAAATCAGTCCTCTCAACATGTTGGGTGTGAGACTTCATGCAATAGATTCTCCTCAACATACAAGGCACCTACAATATGCAAGACTAACAATTTCCAATTACTCACTAATCTTGATAAGGTAGTTGTCATAGTTGACTCTTACAACTATCATAGATTGTCATGGCAAGTTGTCATAGTTTGTCATAGTGCATGAGATAACAACTTATGACAAATTCCATCAATCTAGCCTAGAATATAGGTCCTCCAAAGTGGATACCTACCTCCACAAAAATAGCTTACATCTTTTACATGTCACCTTTCATGTAGGGTGCCACATCACTGGTAGGTCCCACAAAGTGACTACATAATTGGTAGGAAAATAAACTTTAGGAAATTAAATATTAACACCTAATAATTGTATTAAATGCTAGGACTCTAAGGTTGAGACACCCTAATCCCAACAATATTTTCATTAGAATAAATCCTTAGTAAACTAGAAATATCTCACAATGAAAGCATAGTAAAAATGTTGAAGCATTTCATGAATGATAAAAGCATTGAAAAACAAGACATTAAATGTGTGGCTTAAGATTTTGTGTAAAATTTTGACCAACAAAAATTGTTGGTGAATTAAAATACCACTAATAATTTTTAAGAGCAAGGACATGCATATCGAGAAAGAGGAAGGCAAGCAAAAACAGACAAATAAATATCCCTCGAGTGTCAAAGTATACACGAATAGTGAGGAGGAAAAAATTATGAACTTTATCAAAGACAAAGTGAGGTGAGGGTATTTTGTAGGTATGCACAAATAAATACCAACATAGTATTATCCATGTGAAGGAGGATGTTGTGTTAAAGATGTATGAATTAAGCTTAAGAAGGGGAGAGAAATAAGAAATTGTGATAGGCCAAAACTAGGGTAAAGAATGAAATTGATTTAATATTAATGATAAAATGCAGTTTGGTCTAAGTGTCAATCTAGGGACGTAAACTTGTGAAAGATGTTGTGGCTATATGTACAAGGGCTATAGGTACTGAGCCAAGCAGGAATGAAATGCACCTAAAACACACAAGAACTTCCTAAGTAAAAATATGATTTAACTTTCCTTTTCTGCCTTCCTAACAAGAACTGCAACAAAAACCACTACAGGAATTGTTACAAGAACAACAACAATAATAGCAATAGTGCCTTGTGTTAATTCTAAAATACCAACTCACAATTTAAATCATTTTATTCAATGAATCACAACCTAATAGAATATTAATAAATGATTCAGCAATATCACTCAATAATAAACGATTCTCAAATAACACATCAACAATCACACTTAATCGCTAATTTAAAATGAAACACTATGTAGCAAAAATATAACACACATTACTATAATCAAAAAAGCTTGAAATTCACCAGGCATCCCAGGAAGTGGGCCCTGCCTTCTTAGTCCGTAAGGTGATGAAATGAAAATTCCTTTCTACATTGGACTGATTATGCAAAGTGTTCGTTGAGTTATCAAAAATAACATACAATTCGTATATTATATTCCTTCCTTTCTTCCAAATCTGATATTACATGGCATATATATGTAGAGCCTATAACCATTATTATCTAAAGCAATATAAAATAGTTTAATTTGGCTTACGACCAACAAACTAGAGATTAATGTTTCATGTGAAACCTTTGGCTGCTAGCCACAAATTAAAATAGACTTGTTATAACAAAAGGTGAAAATAGGAAATGGAAATATTTAGATTTTCTCCTCCACACAGTTGGCAAGCACAACTGTTATCACAGATTTTGCTCCTTGGATATAAAATAGAAATGATGAATGATCAAAGATCCTATCATGAAATGAATCCACGTGGCTAATTAATATAGACAGAAAGTCCAACGAAAAGATCTCCTTGACAATCATGACAACATAAAGCACATGTCCAACCCATTAAATAGGTGTGAAAGAGTTGAAGGAAGTCTATGATTGGATAAAATGGTTTATAGTCAGCATCAAAGAGTGAAAACTGGAGTCAACCACGTAGAAGGGGAAAATACAACAATAAGCACAAGCCATATATGTATTCTTCTTCTTATTGAATTAGCATGTTGCAGTATATATTTTCTTAAGCTGAAATAACAATGCTTATTAGTAAAGAAAATCAATAATTAATTTTCATATTTTTATCCCAAAACTATATTAAATACCACTTATATATATTTAATCATATGCAACACAAAGGTGGTAAAACAATAGGATAAGGTATTGAAATGGAATATGAAAATGGGTTAAATGGTATAGGAAAAAGGCTAAAATGATGTATAAAATAGAACATGAATGGCTCTCATTAAATGGGTTTCCATGAAATGTCATGGATATTAAATGATCTGGCAATTTTCTATAATTATTAATTCTTTTAACAATGTGTAGTGGGAGATATTTGATACCTTCTTTAGTAAAATGTTCTTGAATGTAAATAGGTTATAAGATACCATCATGGAGGACCAAGGAATTTTCCTTTATATTCATACTTTTGGAAAGCACTAAAGCTAGTTTCATGGTGTTTCTTGAGCAAGGCAACAAAACATGAAGGTGAGTTTCCATAAGTACCAATATTTGAATTATTATTACATTAAGAAAGAGGTTAAAGATATTTTTTAATGTGTGAAGTAGGTTGGGGTTGAGTTCTTTAGTGAAATGTGTGAGGATATATTAGCAAAGGAGGTGTGTCAAAATCTATAGCATTGATTTGATATTCTCCTACATATGATAGTGTAAACTCAAGAGTACCCCAACTGTTTTCATGTAGAGGAGTCTCCTTTGGCATGTTAGGATTTATTATTAATTGTATTTGGGGAGTAATAATAATTTGAGGTTTAGTCAATCAAAAATACTTGAAAGGATCTTCATCAACATAAATGATGTAAACTTTAGCACTATGAACACATTTCAACAACTAATTAAGATTGGAGGTGATGGCCCCAATAGCATGGATCCATGGATGCCCTAAAAGTACATTATAAGATAAGTCTCTAGGCATCACATATAATAATGTATACGGTGAGTCCTCATGTAATATGCAAAGTAACAAAATTGATTGATTCCAGAGCTATATTGTCAAATCCTTAATTTTAATATCATTTTTTTATAATTTAGATTTTTCAATTTCGATGTCATGTAATAAGCACACACTATATATATACAATGTTGTTCCATTATTAACTAAGTCTCATTTGATGGCTTGTGGGGTTATCTTATCCCATGGTTTTTCTCATGCGGGTGATTTGTTGGCTTTTTCCTTTCATTGTTGCCTTGTTTGCTATTTGTTCTTGCTAGCTTTTTTAGACAGTCTTGAACTAGGTTTTGTTTGGTTGTTTGCCTCTTGCTGTTTGGTTGTAGGTGTTGGATGTTTCTCCGTACAGGTTGGTGCTCCTATTCTTGGCCTTTGTTGGTTGTTCTTGCTCCCCAAATGCTTCTTTGTGCTTTTGTTCTATATTCAAGGTTGTTTTCTCTATTTTTGGGGCAAGTTGATGCCTTCCTCTTTTGTTGTTGACTCTTTACATCTCCTTTGGTCATTTGTGGTGGTCAGGGGTTCTCTGTGTCTCAAAAGGGTCAAGATAATGTTTTTTTGCTACTAAGGCTAAGATGAAGGGGTTTGTCGTCTTTGATGTTGTGAGTCTTTTGGTTTTGGAAGTTTTTTTCTCTTGCTCTTTTTTTTTGATGTTGTGTTTGTTCCCCCTCTGGTCTTTGTTGTTCTCTTTATTGATGGGGGCTTTCTCTTTTATGATCCTGTTTCTTTTGGAACCTATGGTTGTTTCTTCTACCCCTATTTTTGGAGGGGTGCTTTTGGCTGGGATGAGTGTTAAGTGTTTTCAATTGTCCTAGTGGATTAGTTTTGGCCTTGGTTTCAGCTTTGTGGTTTTCTGTTGCTATTGGACTTAAGATCTTTGTTATTTTTTGTTTATGTTCAAGGGTTTCTCATGGGTTGAGTTGTTACAAATTCTTTTTCTGAAGGATTAGAAGTTTTGGTTTCTTATTTCGATGGTTGAAGTGCATTCTTCTTTCTTGTACTAGTATCTTGCTTTGCCAAAGGTGGTTGTGACTGCCCTTCCTTCTAAAGTGTTCTCTCTGGGTCTACAATTGATGTCTTCTATAGAGGTGGAGACTACTCCTATTGAGGTGAAGCTGGTGGTTGTTGATTTGGTGGAGAGTTCTTCTCTCTTCTACTTTTTCCTATCGAGGTGGAGCTTGTGTGGGCAGAGTAGTGAAGGCTTTAGAGGTTTGGGCTCTCATATCTTCGTCTCCTATAGAGGGGAGCTCCCTCCTATTAAGGTGGAGTTGGGGTTGGCATTTCTGGTGGGGTGTTGCTGCAAGAAAGCTGATATGCTTCAGGGTTCCATTGTGTTCTCTAACTCCCCTATTGAGGTGGGATTGTTGGATTTGCAGGTGTTGTTGGTTAGGGGGTTGATGGTGTTCTACACCATTAAGATGATTGTCTCTCTTGGCTTAGTGGTGTCTTCCTTGCGTAGCTGGTTTTCTAATTCCTGGATAATCCAGGTAGTTCCTTTGTTTACCTAAGGGTTCAAGGCCCCGGTTAATACTTTTTTGTAAGGGGATCTCAATCCCTTTTCTCTTTTATGAAGCAACTTGTGTAGTCATATTTTTTTTAGTTGATGATGTTATTGGGTTGTTGTTGGTTTGCATATTATCTTGTATGCAACATGCTTTGATTTGACATGGTTATGGGTTCTTTCAAAACCGATATGTATTGGGTTTCAAGTCCTGTCAAAACCCGCTTTAGCCCTAATAAAAAACTAAGTCTCATTTTATGGTTGTTGTCCCATATTCCACCATGGCGTAATTTTTTAGTAATTATGGAAGGGTCTAGAAGTTAATTAGGATTAAATGTAAGTATGTCATCTTTATTGAGTGTTTATTCTAACATTGTAGTGACCTTAGAAGGCTTTGTGATTGAAATAATAATGAAATTTTCTATATTTATATTTGTAAGATGTTCATATAAATATTAGATGTGTATAGTAAGTCCCATAGAGATATCTTAGGTTGAGTATTTTTAAGTTGATCAACTTAGGAAACTTAGTGGATAACTTAGGAGTAGGTTGTACATTGAGAATAATTCTTAGAATTTTTTTTTTATTGGGTGGTTCATTTTTTCCTCAAGCTAGGTTTTTATAGGGATGTCTCACAACATAGATTATAGCTAGGATTAAGGTATACTTTAAGAACTATCCCTTAGGAAATTTTATAGACATAATCAACTTGGGGCAGTGGAACCTAAAATTTTCATAAATTTTTAATGAGGTGGAAAATTAAAAGTTAAATATCTTCATGTTCATGGAATTTCAATTCAACTCACACTTTGATTAATTGCTCACAAGTCAAATGGCCCCCACCTCAACTTGGTATATGAAAATTAAACTTCGAAGGTGTGTCTCGAGGTAATTCATGCCCTTTTAGGCATAGTTGTGCCATTCATGATTCATCTTCATCTTGGGACTAATTATGAAATAGAGGCTAAAGCTTTGTTTTTTGGCCTTCAAATGATTAAAGAATGCAACCTTGACAACATTATAATCGAAGGTGACTCAATTTTAGTCACCCTTTCCTTAAGAATCTAGCATTCTATGAATTGGAAAATGATGAATATCTTGAAAGAGGCTCAGGTCTTGAATAAGGGGGAAAAATAGGATTTGAAAGAGGCTTAGGTCATCTTGGATAGCAATTCAAATTATTTTATTATAACATTATTTTAGAGAGGGAAATGTAATGGTGGATTTTCTATCTAAAAAAAGTGACAAAAAATAAGAAGGCTCTAATAACAATTGTTGGAAAATTCAATCTCTATCTAAATATGAATTCAATGGATGAGATACAAGGTTTATACTAAAGCAACATGAAAATCTAAAACTTATATGCAAATCTGAAAATTAAGTTGTCTTAATATGGAATTACCATGATTAGATCCACCTTCTTTTTTACATCAAAAATTAACCAACATGCTTATTAACACCATATTATGCGGACTTATAACAACAATATATAAAGAATAACATCACCATAAGATAGCGGCCATGTGGCACAAATCAGTATCACAAGAGCATCACATAACACATGATTTACATGGAGAAACCCTTGCATGGAAAAAACTCCAAGAAGAGAGGCCAAGGATGCATTATCTTCAAATAAATGAGATTATAATACAACGACTTATATTCTCCTCTTTTCTTCAACCATAGTAGAATGTGTGCACCTATGAACAACCTCCTTATGCTCATATTTTCTACATCCAAGAGGTTGAATTTATAGACTTGTGAAGGCATCTTAAGCCCCAAACATGGCTCCCAAAGATGAATTTTCATTCCAAATGTCCCCAAGCCTTGGAATACCTTCTCGAAATGTGAAAAGACAACATTTTTGGCTCCAATACTTCCCCTCTAACTTGGGAACCCAAACATGGAAGATAGACATTACATTAAATGTGATAAAAAATGGAATGCCAAGAGACACATGTTGCCTCTTTCCAAGATCCCACTTGGAAAATCCCAATATTCACTCATTTGTCTTTTTCCTTGTCATTTGTTATCCCATTCTAAGCATTCACATGTGGGGAAAATAATATTGAATATTTATTTCTACAAGTCACTTTTACTGGACCCATCACCCCTTATGTATATATTAAAAACAATGGTAAGAATTAATATTACAAAATATTTTCCCAATACACCCTAAGTTCCTAGAGACCCTTTTCAATGATGTTGGAACCATGCAATATGACATAGGATTTATAAGGTAGATGGCACCTTAATCCTAACATTCTCCCACTTGACATCAACATTGTAAATACACCCATAAGAATCACAAACAAGGGAAAAAATACCTTAGCTAATCATGTAATATCTTAATCTTCACCATGCTCTTATGCTCCAATAGGATACCTCCAAAAGCAACCATGATAACCATCATCAAGAAAAAAATTACTTCACATCATCCAACATGCCACCTATGGAAGAAAAAGGAACAAGCCAAGATGAAACATATCAACTGTCTGTGAAACTTGCACCAATCTTTACATGAACACAAGCATCAAATTCAAATGATAACAAAGGCTTTGAGTAGCCACCTTACTCATATCAACTAGAATAACAACCACAAAAAATTGCAACTCATCCAAGCTAACCATACCTCAAACTAGAGTATACAAATCATAGATAGAACATTCCATCAATGTACCAACCCAAAATTTACAATCAAGTCTTTGTATATCCATCCTCCTATCTCAATGCAAAATACCAAAGTACAAATAACCACAAACAAGGCCAACCAACAAAGTCTGCATAAACACTGAAACAATCTTGTGGATATAAACAATCTGGATTCGAGTCATCACACTACAAGAAAGTGGGTAGCTAATCCACAACCTGCATAACTCGTAGATCCAAAACCAATGAAACATGCAAACTCATCATCACATTAGTAACTAGCAAACTAGGATATCAAAAAAGATAACCAGAACTATATCCAGATAATCCCACTGCATGAGTAATGTGAAATATGAAAATAGATCAAGGAATATACCAATTCTACCTATAATACTTCACATAGATGATGTGGTTTACTCCTCTATTACACAGTGTCAAGGAAACGTACAATGATATGTAAATCCTACAAACAAATATGCTACAATACCTCTCTCACTACTAATCTTTGTAGCTCTCCCAAATTCTTCACACTCAACCATGTGAATCCAAAAACCCATAAAGAATACCATGACCAAAGAGAGAACCTACAAATCAAACCTTATCCTTGTTCCATGCTAACATGCACCATGTTGTGTAATGTAAGATCTCCTTCACTATTCCCATACTAGAAGGATATCAACATCTAACATTCAAATCAGATGAAAACATGGCAAAAATAGATGTAAAACTCTCATACTTAAGGTAGATCAAACCAACCAATCATTCCCACAACAAAGGGAATATGTCCAAAGCCACAAACCATTTCCTATACCTCTCTAAATAAGTCCTCAAAACTAGTTCCATAGCTCAAAACCAAAACAAGGAGAACAACAAAAATCCATATAACCATGCATCTTCTTCTTAATGAGCCTTCAAAATGTTTATATTCAAGAGTAACTCATATGAGAAGACAAGATACAAAATAAATAATTCATCTAATATTTAGGTAAGAAATACCTCTCACATCATTCACCTATTGAGTAGATCAAGAGTGGGACACAATATTGTCCTATACACATAACACCAAGAAATAACAATCTTTTTTTAGGTTCATAATGGCTTCACATCCATAACCAGGTGTAGGCTCCTCATTCTTTCTATTGAAATCCTCATCAAAGAGTAACCATCTCAACATACGATCCCATAAAATAAGGGATCTCTTAGCCTCACCCAAGTCTGTCTAGTCTCCATGAGCATCAACAAATCAATCAATTCCAATTTTAAATACAACCCTACAAAATCATGAAGCTCCAATAAAATGATTAATACTCAAAACCAAAGAGAACAAACAATACCAATGTCAAAATTTCAACTATAGAATCAAGAACATATCATGACATCATGATCTAACATCCCATCCTAGGAGATCACATGAAAATAACCATCCATCATCAAATGATGAATTAAAATCACTACCAAAGCTCCCATTGAACTACGCAACCAAGCTCTCCAGGGATCATGATAACCATTTACTAATTGAAAATCCTCCATGACCCCAACACAATCAAATAACTCAACACCATGAGCTCATGAAAATAAAAGTACAACCACTATCTCCAAATCAAGAAGATACAATTGTCACATCCTTTATTAATAAAACCAAAGATGTCATTAAACTCTTCATTGATATCTAAAGGAAAAATCCAAGAACTCCTTATGACACCAACAACTATTGCAAAATACCATCTATCTTCTAATCAAATGTTATTCATGACTCACTACACACTATAATAACAACTTAGAACCAAAATCTTGAAACAAAGAAGATAGAACACATTATGTAACTACATAAAGCTCCCATTGAAAGTAATATTGAGTTGCAAATGACATCATGACCAATATCATTTCCAACACTCTACTAAAAGTGAACAAAGATTCTCATGCACCATAAACAATTACTAAAGATTTAAATGAACAACTTTATTAGGTAATATCAATAACCATCTCACTACAATAAGCCTACCAATGCAATAATGGTGACCATCAATATGTCCTACCAAATAAAATCCACATAAGATAATTTTACAAGATCTACACATATGTAACATCTCAAAGGAGAAATGCATAATTAGCGCTCCATTCTCAAATAAATTAGAAATAGATTCAACCCCACATTAGCATCACACAAAATAGAGATATTGAAGTATAACATGGATATTTTCAAGACTCAAACACCAAGATCAACACTAGATATAATTTTCCAAACAAACCCACATAGGAGTAACCATAGATCAATAAGAATCCTCCAAGTAGTCATATAAACCCATGTCTTCATCCAAAACATCATGAATACAATCTCATCACATATTTGCATACCACATATTTTATATAACATGTAAAACATGAAAAACCATCTTTGTAATTAAGAAATCCATTTAAACATCCATACATTCAAATCAAACATGTCATTTGATCAATAGAATAAGCACAAATCTAAAAACCCACAGTTGAGAACAAGAGTAAAATGTAACCCAATAATAAAACCAAGTTGTCTAGGAGCTTATAACATATGAAACATATCAGCTCCACAACTCAGAAAGAGGTCAATGGCTTATCTTCTAGTGCTTGCATGTAACTAAGGGCTAAAACCATGAAGCCAACACAAGCACTCCATTTTGTAGCCCAAATCGAGGTTGTTTCTCCATGTGACTAGGGTGTCTCTACCCATCCAATGTGAACACATTCTCACTACACCTAACCACAAGGTAAAGGAACAAAAACACCAAACAAGAGGATATATATATATATATTGTCAAATAAGAGATCCAAGTTACTAAAACATAACCAACTCCATAAAGATCCATAATCATGTGGCTCCAATGCCCAACATAAATCACATTAACAATATCCATGGATTCCAATCTCACAAGTCTACAAAATAAATTTAACTTAAGAACATTCATTGTAGCCCCACTAGCCTTCCAACAAACTCTAATTTCTTCTAAAAAATTCCCACAATCTCACCAAGCTAAGAAATTAAAAAAAAGGAATACCCTGAACTAAACATCTTAATCTTTGATACCAAATTATGAGAAATAAAAATACTCCACTAATAATTGTTCACAAATTCAGTCTCTATCCAAATATGACTTTAATGGATGAGATACAAGGATTGAACTAGAGCAAATTGAAAATATGAAACTTTATGCATATATGAAAACTAAGTTGTCTCAATATGAAGTTACCATGATTATATCCATCTTCTTTATGATGTCAAAAATCAATCAACATAACATGATTATTATCACCATATTATGTGAAATTATAATGAAAATATACAAAGAATAACATCAGTATAAGATAGCAAAAATGAGACATAAATCAACAACACAAGAGCATCACATAACACATGATTTACACAAAGAAACCCTTGCAGGAAAAAACTCCATGAAGAAGAGAGGAAAAGTACACATTATCTTCAAATAAATGAGATTGCAATACAACTACTTCCATTCCCCTTTTTTCCTCCACCATACCAACACCTCTGAACCTATGAACAACCTCCTTATGTCTCAACCTGTCCTTGTTCATGTAATGAAACTCTACATTCAACCGTTGTCCATATTTTCTACATCCAAGAGGTTGAATTTATAGACTTGTGAAGGAATCTTAAGCCCCAAACATGGCTCCCAAAGATGGCCCTTCATTCCAATTATCCCCAACCCTTGTAATACCTCATCGAAATGTGACATGACACCATTTTTGGCTCCAATACTTTTCCTCCAACTTGGGTGCCCAAACATGGAAGATAAACAGTACATTAAATACAATAAATGATGGAATACCAAGAGACACATGTTTCCTCTTTCCAAGCTCCCACTTCGATAATCCTAATAGTCACTCATTTATCCTTTTCCTTGTCATTTATTATCCCATTCTAGGTATCCACATGCAAGGAAAATAATATTAAATATTTATGTCCACAAGTCACCTTTACCGTTGCTAGTTGACCCATCACCCCTTATGAATATATTACAAACAATGGTGAGAATTAATATTACAAAATATTTTCCTAATACACCCTAAGTTCTTAGAGACACTTTCCAAAGATGTTGGAACCATGCAATATGGCATAGGATTTACAAGGTAGATTTCACATTAATCCTAACAAAAAGTACCAATCAATAGCATGTGTTAGGGATGGTCAATGAAATGACAAGGTGGTCAAAGTGACCAACCAAAATAAGTAATGATATCACCCCAAATTATCATTAAATTTGATGTTGCAATGATGAAATATGTGTTATGATTCCAAGGCATGTGCCTACATTCATTTTCACTTGAACAGACATTGTATTAGTCAAGGAACAATATTCTCTTGACCCATTTCTCTTGAGGTTTTCTTCATATTGGTGTTCAATGTTGTTGAATAGAGGTTGTCATTGATGTCAAAGGAGTTCATTATGTCAAGGGTGTAAGGCTAAGTAGTACATGAATTATCATTATATTCCCTTGTCATGTCATTTTGAGTTGCAAATATTTGTAGAAATATATGTTGCTAGTTATAGTTTCAAAAGTATGTGTGACTATTGTATGTTTGCAATATCATGCATTCATCTATTCACTATGATGTCCAGAAGTTTGTACCATAATGATTCAACTCAGTTCTCAAGACAAAGAGATTTCTCTAGAAATACAATTATGGTCAGCATTTCTTTCAAAAATGGAGTTTGGTTTCACGATTTGAGTCGAGAGTATGTCTACATATGTTCTATCATATTCGCAAGTATCCAGAGGATATGTTCAGCATGCAAAAATATTGTAGTGACAAAAGCTTCTTTGTGTCTATTTGTCAAACAATTTGTGTTCAAGGCCATTGCGGTAATAGTTAGTAGTGTGTGAAATTCAAATCTTGCATGTGGTGTCAAGATAGAACCCGGTTAAGGTTCCTATGGTAGTGCACGGCATCATGTTCTTTTGGAGGCAACAAATTTTGATTTTGGATTGACCTATTACAAGTTTCATGTCATTTGAATTTAGGTCCACCTTATGTTATCTTGGTTATTTGCAGACCCCTGGTTGACATAGAAGAAGTGTTAATGTAATGTCATGTATATATTCATCAGTCAAATGGATGCACAATTTGAATTTGACGAAGTGTAGAAGGTGAATGTACAAGGAGATGATTGTGAAGAAAGAGTTATTCAATGTGAGTTGCATTTCAAAGTTTGTGTCATTATCAGAAGATCATAAGAAGTGTGGAGTGTCTGTAGCTAGTCCAAAAGTGTATGAGATGTCATAGGATACAATTGAAGATCCACAAACTTTAACTATGTAATATGGTAGGACTTGTGTTCTACTTGTTGTATTGATTCATTAGGGATTGGTGTCTCTGGTAGGTTGGTGCCTAAAAATACATTAGGGGGTTAGTATCTTCGGTAGGTTGGTGCCTACTTCATATTGTAAAATTCACTTGTATATTTTTGCTTTGTGAGGCTAGATTTGGATAGTAGATCCAAAGTAGATCCAAGCAACTATCCTCACCGCGGTTTTTCCCATCTTGGCTTTCCACATATATCTAGTTTTCAATTGTATGAATGTGTG
The DNA here is from genome assembly GCA_007258455.2 of Sequoia sempervirens. NCBI lineage: Eukaryota > Viridiplantae > Streptophyta > Pinopsida > Cupressales > Cupressaceae > Sequoia > Sequoia sempervirens. The sequence goes on along the minus strand of VDFB02009227.1, from coordinate 179,928 downwards.
GTCAATGATTGAATAGTAATAGTGAATATTCAAGTTGCATGATTGGATATTTCAGTTGAAGTTAAGAGTTTTGAATTGATTAGATCTACTGATTCACCCCCTCCCTAGTAGATTATGTTCCCCTCAATTGGTATCAAATTTGAGTTCCTTTGAAGAAGCCTAACAACTTAAGGTAGTTTCAGGATGACATTCTCAGTTGCTCAAGAAGGATTGTCTACAAATAAAGCACCACTCTTTGATGGATCCAATTATGCATTATAGAAATTTAAAATGGAGTCCTACTTGATGGCTCTAGGACTTGATATTTGGATGTCAGTTATAGAGGGATATGAGTTTCCTAAAAATCCTTGTATGGTTCAAGCCAAAAAGAAGGCTTGTGAAACTAATGCTAAGGAAAATAATACTATTTTATGTGGATTGACTAACTTTGAACTTGTGAAAGTGATGCAGTGAAAAACAATGAAGGAAGTATGGAAAAAATTGCATACAATCTATGAAGGTGATGACAAAGTCAAAGAGGCAAAGCTGCAAACTCATAGATCTTAGTTTGAAATCCTGAAGATGAATGAAGATGGAAATATTGACACATTCTTGCTCTAGGTTGATGAATTTGTCAACTCTATTTGAGGACTTGGTGAGGAATTGCAAGAAAATAATGTTGTGAAAAAGGTACTCAGATCTCTTCCTAGAAGGTTTGGTTCTAAAGTCTTTGCAATTGAAGAAGCTAAGGATCTGAATATTTTGAAGATGACTGATCTACATGGAATTCTAACTTCTTTTGAAATGATATTTGAAAGTGAGGATTCTATAAGGAAAGAGGCAATATTCAGAGTATCTAAGAAGCAAGTTGATCTAGATTGAGATGTTGGATCTGATCTAGAGGAAGTCAATTTTCTTAGAAAGCTACAAAGAGGTTCTGGTAAGTATAAAGGCAAATTACCTTTTAAGTTTTTTAATTGCGATGAAGTGGGAAATTTTATGGATTTCCCCATAAGGATTCTAATAATGTTGAGAAAATTTATGGAAATAAATCATTTCAGAGAAGGAATAAAGGTCAGTAGAAACAAAATATTTTCTACACTAATGAGGAAGGCTACTCTACTGATGAAGAAGATGAAGATATCTCCAAAGATGAAAAAGAAAATTTGTATTCATGGATTTTGAAACTAATGAAGAAGATATAGAAAAGGATTCTAGAAACAATGAAGATGAAGTATATCTTGTGGAAGAATTGCTATGTTCTAGAAAAGAGATTAAGATATTGAAGAAGAGAATTGTAGAAGAAGTGAAGGGTAAAGAAAAGGTATCTCTAGATTTAGAGAAAGCAAAAAAAATGATTATTGATCTGAAGACCTAGGTGAAAGAAGAAAAAAGGATTGAAGACGTTTTGATTGGAAGACTGTAGTCAAGGGACAAGGATTGTGAAAATCTTGAGGCAAACGTTGTTTCAATATGACAAGAGATTGAGAAGGTGAATCAATAGTTGCAAATGAATTTTGGAAAGAGTATTGAGACTCTAGATCAGATATTGGGATGTCAAAGATCTCCACATGTCAAAATCGGAATTGGTTTTGATGATTAGAACAAAGGGACAAAAAAACTAGTGAATTCTACAAAAGGGAGTCGTAAAGTGGCTGGTTCTGGAAGTACAAAGTATGAAAGAGTTATTGAAAGTGGTGAAAGCAAGACATAGAATGATGGATTTATTCAAGTTCAAAAGAAGAGCAGAAGATCCAGAAGATAGGGATACAACACCAGGTTTAATTATTCTTTTTCCAGTTATTGTTTTAATTGCAATAATTTTGTTCATAAGGTTGTGGACTGTGGAAAAGCTTTGATAAGAAGAAATAACTTTGTCAGCAATGATGCATTTGCACCTCTATACAATTTTAATAACATTTTCTACAAATGTAACAATTTTGAACACATTGCTAGGAATTGCAGAAGTAATTTTATGAGTCCTCCTCTACCGAAAATAGGAAGAAAAGGATCAAAATGTAGAAGTCATGAATTAGATAAAGTCTAGAAGAAGGTTTTGAAAGCGAAAAAGTCTGAGAAATCAATGATTTCTCAAACTACTCTACATGCTCAAAAAGAGAAGAATTTATGGATCATAGACAAATGATGTTCAAGCCACATGACTAGAGATAAAATTAATTTCATGAATTTCAAGAAATTTGAAGGAGGCTTTGTGACTCTTGGAAATAATTCTATTGCCAAAATCATTGGTAAGGGTACTTTGAGTCTTGATGGTGGTAGGACAGGATCTCTGCGAACCAATGAGGATGAAAATTCTACAAGGTGACAAGTATTTCATAATGCTTATTGATGATTACACAAGAATGACTTGGATTACTTTTCTAAAAGAGAAGTCAAAATCATTTGAGAAGTTTAAGGCATTCAAGGAATTAGTAGAGAATGAAACCAAAAGAACAATCAAGGTTTTGAGATTAGATAGATGTGGAGAATTCACTTCTGATAGGTATGATAAATTCTATGAAGATCATGGGATCCAAAGATAATTTTATGCTCCTAGGACTCCACAACAAAATGGAGTTGCAAAAAGGAAGAACCATATTGTATAGGAGATTGCAAGAACAATGTTGTGTCAAGAAAATCTACCAGATATGTACTCGAGAGAATTGTTTCAAACTGCCAAATATAACCCAAACAGAGTTTAGATTAGACACAAGACTTGTAAAGCACCAAATGAGTTAATGGAGAGAGGAATACTGACTTTAGTCAGAAATCTCAAGATATTTGGAAGCAAATGCTACATCAAAAGGGATGAAAAAAATATGGGTAAGTTTGATTCCAAATCTAATGAAGGTATTTTTCTTGGTTATTCTTTAAAAAGTAAAGCATATAGATATTACAACAAAAGACTAAAAAGGATTGTGGAAAGTGAAAATGTGAGAGTTGATGAAATAATTTAGTCTACTACTGCTCTGAAAGTAGAAGATGATGAACCAATCCACACCAATCATGAGGGTTCAAAAGTTGTTGAAAAGACTCTGCCAAAGTATGTTCAAAAGAATCACTTTGAAGAGTAGATCATAGGAGATAAAGATAGTGGAGTTCAAACCCAGAGGAGAATGGAGAAGGAAAATGAGCAAGTACATTTTTCTCCCATATCAAAGATAGATCATGTCCTATAAAGAAGCAAGAAAAGAGAGATTTTATAGAAGCCACATAAGAAGAATTAAAACAAATCAAGAAAAATGAAACTTGGGAATTCGTCCCAAGACCTATAGGCAAGAATGTGATTGGAACCAAGTGGGTTTTCAGAAACAAGCTAAATGAAAAAAGTGAAGTGATCTGGAACAAGGCTAGACTTGTGTGTATAGGATATGCTTAAGTTGAAGGCATAGATTTTGAAGAGACATTTACTTTGGTAGAAAAACTGAAAGCAATCAAGATTTTTTTGCTCTTTCAACATTCAAGAGTTTCAATGTATACGAGATTGATGTTAAGTCATCATTTTTTAATGGACAGCTAGAAGAAGAGGTCTACATTGAACAACCGAAATGGTTTTAATTTTCTAACAATCTGGATTTTGTGTGTATATTGAAGAAGACCCTTTATGGACTCAAAAAATCCCCCAAAGCTTGGTGTTCAAGGTTGGATGGATACTTGCAATAGCAAGGGTCCTAGAGAGGAAGTGCATATAGTAATCTATACATAAAAATAGAAGGTGATCAACTGATGATAGTTATGTTCTATGTAGATGATGTCATTTTTGGTGGTAGCAGTGATGACATGTGTAAGGTGTTGTAGAAGGAAATGCAAGTATTATATTTCTTTCATGGGTTGCAGATTGCACAATCAAACAAAATCATACGCATTTCCTGAAACAAGTACATAAAGGAGATGCTAAGTAAGTTGAGGATGGAAGACTACAAACTGGTGGGTACACTTATGGTTACAAGATGCAAGTTTGATTTGTATAAGGATCTAGACTAGATTGCAAAATTGAATGCTTATTTATTTACAATGATTATTCCAAGTTTACGAAATTTGAATTCATGCATACATTAACAAATTTATGCATTAAAAACTTCAAAAAAGAAACTGAATACGAGAGAGAGAAGAAGAGAAAGTGCAAACAGTGTTTGATTACGGAGTTCGTCACAAATGTGACTACGTCTCCGGGTCCACTCCAATAGAGAGACCGATCCGATTAACTCCAAAATCAATTACAAAAACACCACAACCATTCTCCAAGCACTTCGGCAGCATAACAGCGCTCTGGCGTACAAGAATGGCTCAAAGAATCTCTACAAGACCTCTCTTTCGTCACCTCAACTTCAAGACTTCATCACCTGAAAAAAACTTCCCCTCCACACTCACCTCACACCCTTTTTTATACAAAAAAATGAATCAAATTGGTTACTAACCAATTGATTTACAAAATAATCTTTATCTCTCCATAATATCTTCAAATCTCCCTATTTTACATAATATCCTCCATTATTAACATATTAGGATTATATTAATCCTTTCCAAGTATTTTTGACCCTTCAATTTTTCTTATTTTCGGGCTCTGTGGTTTTGGAGGTTTTGATTTAATCTTTTAAAAGTTTATTGTTTGTTTTTATTTTTTTAAAATTAGGGAGTTTGTTTTTAAATCATAGGTATTCAGTTTAAAACAACTAAGAAAACCGACCAATATCTAACCATATTGTGAAGCCTTTCGATGGTATAGTGGCGTACACGTATTTTAGACCCCGGTCGGTTCGGGGTTCAACTCCCGCCGGCCACACGTTTCAAACAAACGAAATTTTCTTTAATTCAACAAAACAAACGGCTGACCATAGTTAGTTGAGCTTAGCATGCTTGGTGGAATGGCTGCGCGGATTGTTAGGAGCTGTGAGGTGGGGTGTTCGAATCGCCAACAATCTTTTTAACAAACAAATCAACTACCCACTCACCGGAGGATGACAGTGAGGCCACGTGGCACGCCGAGGAGGTGCCACGTGGCGAAGTCTGATTCGCCCCTCATGATGACGTGTACGCTGACTCAATGATGACATGGATGCTGACTGTGTGCCAACTGAGTGCTGACGTGTTCGCTGACTCGGATGATGATGTGGATTATGTACTGCTGACTGGATGCTGACCGTGCTGCCATTTCAACGCTGACTGAGTGTACGGATGTACGGACTGCCACGTGTCATCATCTGATTGGCTCCGTACCGATGACTCACCGCTGCGTGTTTTTCCCAAATTTTTCCATGTGTATTCCGTACAGTACGGATTGACTGCTGACGTCAGTATCCGTACGGTCCACCTTAAAAGTCAACTGAAAGCTTTGACCACTGATAACTTTCACGTATGATGTCGGATTTCGACGAAACAAACGCTGTTGGAATTGTCTCGACAAGCTCTTCGCAATGACGCCAACTTCAACAACTTTTGACGACATCATTTTTTCGCTTTCTGGATGCCCCTGATCCTAGTTTGACCCAAGGTTTGACTTGCCATAACTTGCACAAACGGACTCCTTTTCGCTCCGTTCGAGTTGCATTGGAATCAGGGCGCTGAGATCTTTTGTGCCACGTGGTGAAGTCTGATTCGCCCCTCATGATGACATGTACGCTGACTCAATGATGACATGGATGTTGACTATGTGCCAACTAAGTGCTGACGTGTCTGCGACTCAGATGATGACGTGGATTCCGTACTACTGACTGGATGTTGACCGTGCTGCCACTTCAACGCTGACTGAGTGTACGGATGTACGGACTGCCACGTGTCATCATCTGATTGGCTCCGTACCGATGACTCACCACTGCGTGTTTTGCCTGAATTTGTCCATGTGTATTCCATACAGTACGGACTGACTGCTGACGTCAGCATCCGTACGGTCCACCTTAAAAGTCAACTGAAAGCGTTGACCACTGATAACTTTCACGTACGATGTCAGATTTCGACGAAACGAACGCCGTCAGAATTGTCTCGACGAGCTCTTCGCAATGATGCCAACTTCAACAACTTTTGACGACATCATTTTTTTGCTTTTTGGATGCCCCTGATCCTAGTTTGACCCAAGGTTTGACTTGCCATAACTTGCACAAACGGACTCCTTTTCGCTCCATTCGAGTTGCATTGGAATCAGGACACTGAGATCTTTTTAATGGTGCAGATTTTGGAGAGAAATGAGACACTTCAATTTTCACTGAAAATGTCCACCAGATCAAAGTTGAGTAAAGATGATGAATCTACTCTGGTAGACCAAACCATGTGCAAATCTATGATTGGTAGCTTGTTGTATGTGACACCATTTAGACTTGATATAATGCAGGTAGTTGGAATGGTAGCTAGATTTCAAGCAACACCTAAAGAAAATCATGTCAAATCAGTAAAGAGAATATTTAGATATCTGAAGGCTACAATGGATTTTGGACTATAGATGGTATCCAAAGAGTGAAAAATTCACTCTAACTGCATACATAGATGTAGATTGGGCAAGAAACATAGATGACTGGAAGAGCACAAGTGGTGGAGCTTTCTTTCTTCGTTATAGTTTTGTGTCCTAGTTGAGCAAGAAATAAGAATCAGTTTCTTTAGCTACAACAAAAGTGAAATACATTGTTGCAGCATCATGTTCCACTAAAGTATTGTGGATGAAACAGAACCCAAGAAGGAGATGAAGATTGAGTTTGATGAACCTATTTCTATTCTTTGTGATAATACTAGTGCCATAAACATCTCAAAGAATCTAGTGATGCATTCAAGGATAAAAAACATTGCAATCAAGTATCATTTTCTGAGGGAGAAGGTTGCAGAAAAGGAGGTGAAGTTGGAGTATGTTGAGACAAAGGAACAAGTAGCTGATATATTCACAAAACCACTTCCTAAGGAGACTTTTGATTTTCTCTAGCAAGAGTTCAGAGTTTTTCTCCCTCCTCTTGAATCAAGAGCAAGCACAAGTTGAGGGGGAGATTGGTCTCCCTGCCATAAGAAGGCTTGGTGGTCTTGCAGAACATATTTCAGAAGTAGTGTAGTATGGAGTTGTCTTGAAAAAGTTTAGAGAAATGCTTTGCATTTCTCCACATTTTAAGATTTGGATTTGCAGCTTGGCAGTTTGTTAGAGGCAAGTATGAAGTATGTATGTTCTTTTTTTTAGAACATATAAGTTATCACAAGAGTTTTCAGAACCTATAGAATGAAGAATGTGTCTCTATAGTTAGGGAGGTTCAAAGAAATGCTCTTCATTTCTTCGCATTAAAATTTGTGGTCTTGCAGCTTGAAGAATGAGTTTATAGGGGGAGAAATGCCACTAAATTCATCTATCCAGGAAATAGGTTTTCTAATTATGCATGGTACTAGAAATTAAAAAGGGGATATTGTTGACATTTTCCATTGATGTCAAAGGGGGATAAAGTGAACTCAAAATGCTATATCTTTCAAGGGGGAGAAATGTCTTTGTGTGTGACTGACTGGTTTTATGGGTGGCCCAAAATTTTTTTGTTTTCCATCCATGAAAAAGGGGGAGATTTTTGAATACGGGTTGTCATTGATGTCAAAGGAGTTAATTGTGTCAAGGGTGTAAGGCTAAGTAGTACACGGATTATCATTATATTCCCCTATCATATCATTTTGAGTTGCAGAGATTTACAAAAATATATTTTACTAGATATAGCTTTGGAAGTATGTGCAACTGTTGTATGCTTACAATATCATGCATTCATCTATTCACTATTATGGAGGTAAACCAGAAGTATGTATCAGAATGATTCAGCTTAGTTCTCAAGATAGAGAGATTTCATTGGCAATACAATTATGGTCAACATTTCTTTCAAAAGTGGAGTTTGGCTCTGTGGTTTGAGAGGAGAGTATGTCTACGTATGTTCTCTCATATTCCTAATTATCTGAAGGATATGTTCATCATACAAAAATATTGCAGTGATAGAAGGTTCTTCGTGTCTATCTATCAACTAGTTTGTGTCCAAGTCCTGTGTGGTAATAGCTAGTGGCATGTGGAATTCAAATCTTGTGTGTGGTGTCAAGATAGGACCTAGTTAATGCTCTTGTGGTAGTGCACAACATCATGTTCTTTTGGAATCAAAAAAATTTGATTTTGGACCGACCTGTTACACATTTCATGTAATTTGAATTTAGGTCCACCTTATGTCATCTTGGCTTTTTGCGAACCCCTGGCCGGGATAGAAGAAGTGTTAATGCAATTTCATGTATATATTAATTAGTCAAATGGATACACAATGTGAATTTGATTAAGTGTAGAAGGTGAATGTACATGGAGACAATTGTGAATAAAGATTTATTCAATGTGAGTTGAATTTCAAAGTGTGGATCATTATTAGAAGATCATAATAAGTGTGGAAGAGTGTCTATAGCCAGTATAGAAGTGTATGAGATGTCTTAGGCTACAATTGAAGATCCACAAATTTTATCTATGCAATCTAGTAGAATGGTGTTCTACCTATTGTAATGATTCACTGGGGATTCATGTCTCTATTAGGTTGGTGCCTATAAATACAATAGGGGATTGGTGTCTCTAGTAGGTTGGTTCCTACTTCATATTGCGAAATTAACTTGTATATTTTTACTTTGTGAGGTTGGATTTAGACAGTAGATCCAAGTAGCTATTCTCACCATGGTTTTTCCCATGTTGGGTTTCCACATATATCCAGTGTTCAGTTGTGTGAATGTGTGGTCAATGATTGATTAGTAGTAGTGAAGATTCAAGTTGTATGATCTGATATTTGAGTTGAAGTAAAGAGTTTTGAATTGATTAGATCTACTAATTCACCCCACCTCATAGTAGATTGTGTGCCCTCACTATAACTTCTCTCTACTATGAGATAGATAGTATTTTGTGGAGAAATCACAATTTCAAGGTTGAGGAAGGTGTTTTTTCAAGAAGATGAAGTGTTGGAGATAATTGTGGAGATCTTGGGAAAGATTCCATTGAAGGGGCTGCCAAGCACCATGTAAACTCTAAAATTTCTTCAATTTTTTTTCAAAATTTACTCTTGCTTACTAGGTGATAAATAGTTCTCCAAGGCTTTGCGCAAATGTTACATCTTGGATAGATTTAGGGCTAGGTTGGATGCAGAGGTTGATAAAACTTTGGTTAAGGTATTTTCATATCTCTCTATCAAGGGCTTTGAGTTTTGTGGTCCCACCTCAATCAATTCAATGATGATCATTGAGAAGAGGATGAAGGAGCTAATTGGAGAGGTGGTTTTTATTCGAAAGTCTCTTAGCTTAGATAGGGTAGATCGACCTATAATATTGGTTTAAATATGATCAGCTAGAGAAATTTAATGTTTCCAAAATAAAGAAGGCATTGAAATTCTTGGCTAAGTGGTTTGCACTAGTAAAATTGAAAGGGGTTTTATGGCTCACATTCTTGTGGCTTTCTCTATCTTTCCTTTGAAAAGTGTTACTGGTTTGCATGGCCAAATTCTCTTCACATTCGTATTAGCATAACTATTATACAATTTGTGTGTTTTCTATGTTGTATGGCCCACTGATTTAAACTATGGAAACTCTTGTTTAGTATGTGTTTGTCTCAACTTTTGATATAAGTAGTCTCTTCTATTATATATTGTCTACCACTAAGTGGGATGAACTTGTAATATTTTTATTTTGAATATATTTATGTAGGAGATGGCCTAACTCATCACTTGATTGATAAGAAAAACTTAAACCTCCCATGAATTTATAATGAGGTGACAAATTAAAGCCTAAATTTCATGTAAATTTTTAATTGAGATGACAAATCAAAACCTAAATTAATATAAATTTATAATTTAGGTGGTGAATTTCTCATGAAGTTTTGATTGAGGTGGGGAAGTGAAATCTAAATTCCCATAAATTTGTAATTGAGGTGGTGAAATATAACTAAAATTTTAATTGATATAACTAAGGTGGCAAATGAGAACATAAATTTCTTGTAGGATATAATTAAAAGGGTGAATGAGTGCGAAAAATTCCTAATAACCATAACTAAGATGAATAACAAGATGAATTTACCTTCCACCTTGTAAAAAAATTCATTTCATCTTTAACCTATCATAGTCCTACAATAGATTACTCATATTCACACTTAAATGAAGCTTATAGTTGTAGTCCTATCTGTAGTTTATAGTTCATAGTGAATCCTTTTTTATGTGCTTTGAGTCATTCAAATTCATCAATATATCTCAGTAATCATATATTATTAATCATTAGCATATCAAGTTTAATACTTCAATGTTTCTAATTTAGTGCCAAGTTCATAATCCATGTTAGGGTCATAAATGCATAGTCATGGGTTACAATCAATTGAAAACCCCTTTAATATTTCCCTAGTCACAGACCTATTGTATTTTTGTTCAAATTATGTACTGGTATTTAGGTCCACATAGAAAAACCATAGCATATGAGCCTACTAAGTTTTTTCCTTCTATGTGATGTCATCAAGCTTAAATTCCTTTAATGTGTTAAACCCATTTTGAGAATCAATGGTTCAAAGAAATTGCATTGATATTGATGGATAGGAGTTCAATGCATTCAACAAGTTCCTTGTAGTTCCTTGTTGTTGTTTGAGCCTATAAGTGACATATGGATTCCACTTAAGTGAATTAGACTTTGTGGAATATCAATTGAGTAGTAGTTATCACTTCAATATCTACAATGTCAAGGCATTGACAAGGTACCAAAGTGATTGCTACTAACTTGATCAATGGTCCATGATTGTTGATATCATGATAGTGCCTGAATCTAGGCCTTTTATTAATGTCTTGATTCAATGCTACATTTATTTTAATAACTCGACTATTAAACCAATTAGCTATTCCAAAATATAGAAGTAAATAGATTTTATTTTGTTTTTAACATTGAACTATGGCATAGTTCCCTATATTTTTTTGAATTCTATCAAGAGCACATCTTTACCAAGGTAAAATGACAAAACATTGTAGCATAAAACATATCTCCCATGTTTGAACCCCAATCGTCACATCATTGGATCTAGTTCTAATTGAATGATTTTTGTATTATGCTTGTGCATTATAATTGATTTGTGATAATTGGTCCCTAATCTCTTAAGTGATATCTTTGTTACATGAAGGTGGCCATCTAATTGTTAGCACACCATGGGCAACCAAATCAATTAATCTGTTATGACTTCCCATGGAGTTGAGATTGTCATCAAAATAAATTCTATAAACCTCATTTTTTTCTACCTTTGTCTTTGTAGAACTCACGCACTTGTGTTTTTTTTCTTAGTGACTTGTTATGACTAGTCATGATGATTTATATGTAGTGTAACATTCATTGGCAACCATTTCACAAGCCTATAAGTGTGAACTTCACCAATTTCCCTATACCTTGTTGATAGTTTGATATCATTGTTCTTGTAGTTATTTGTTGTTATACACTTTAATGAGGTGGGGGGTACATATGTCAGACCAAGGTTAAAATGGCATTAATAAATCATCTACAACTTTACTTATGTGTAATTCTTGATGTTTAATCTCAAGAAAGTTTTACTAAGTCGCTTGATTCATAAGAAAGTTAGCATACATATAAAATAAATTTGGTTATAAATAGATTGGATGCATGTCATGATTATAGAAATCTTTGAAAAAATGAAAAATAATTATTCATACCTATGTCTTGACTAATATTCCAACACTAGAGATTTAAAATCAAGCAAATCTTGATCATCAAATTGTCAGAAATTCCAAATAGGAATAAAACCTATAGGGTTGCTGCCCTATTTCCCTAAAACAATAGAGGAATACAGAAAACAAATGTGGAATAGACTTGGAGACACAAACTTGGGCATGCAAATTTTCTTCTTGTATTAACCAAAAAAATAACAATTACAAAATTCTTTCAAACTTGAAACTACAATCTACTGATTACAAACTAAACTTGCAGCAATTTGGAGTTGCGCCCACAAACTCAAAATTTATTAGGAGTTTCTCAGAGCTCTGCTTCTTTCTATTCAATTGGAGCTATCTACTACTCCTGGAAAACACTGAGTGATCAGGAGCTTTCAATTGCTCACTGGAAACACACATAGAACAAAATACAACTGATGTTGTTCAGGAGCTTCTTTGAATCACACAGAGAGACCACAAAAAACATTCATTTTCTCAGACTGTTGTTGCACATAAAAACTAACAAACATTCTATTCTTTTTTCTGATGTTGGGAACTCAAAATTCCCCCCAAAATTTCAAACTCACCTAGCTAATTTAATTCTTTTGCAGACTGAGTTGCACGTTAGGAGCAAGTTGGGAAAGCAATCTTCCAACTGTGTTGGCAACAAATGCCCCTGAAAGGTAGGTGGCAATGGGAGGAGGCTCAAGGAAATTAATTTCTCCAACACTCCCCCTTTGTCCAGAGCTGATGAAAAAAGATCAATCCTGATCCAAGTCAACAATGCCCAAATTGTTCCTTAGGCGCTCGAAGTTGTCCCTACTCAAAGTCTTGGTGAATATGTCTGCTAGTTGCTGCTCAAACCTACAAAATTCCATTCTAATTTCACCATTTTTAACCAATTTTCTAATAAAGTGATACCTGATCTCAATGTGCTTTCTTCTTGCATGAAACACAGGATTTTTCGTCAAAGCTATTATTGAAATTTTGTCACAAAAGATTGTTGTTCCATCCTCTTGTTCTTCTCTCAAATTTTTCAAGATTCTTCTCAGCCAAATAGCTTGACATGTTGATGCATTTTCTGCTATATACTCAGCCTCAGCTGTTGATAGGAAAACTATGGGTTGCTTCTTGGAAGCCCATGAGATAACTCCTGAACCTAAATGAAACACATAGCCCAATGTGCTCTTCCTATCATCCAAACTTCCTGCCCAATCACTATCTATGTATCCACCCAGCCCAAACTCATTTGTTGTTGAGTACAAAATACCATATCCTTTGGTGCCATTCACATACCTTATGATTCTTTTACCTGCTTGAAAATGGGTGTCCATTGGAGTCTCCATAAATCTGGAAATAGGACTCACTCCATGCATTATATCAGGCCTAGTTGCAGTCAAATACATTAAACTTCCAACCAAACTTTTAAACATGGTTGGATCCATATTGTTGTTGTAATCTTCCTTGCTCAACTTTAGACCTACAACTGTTGGAGTAGGGGTAGGCTTGCTTTCAGTCATCCTAAATCTCTTCAAGATTTCATTTGAATATTTTTATTGAGAGATAAATATACCATCATGCATTTTTTTTACTTATATGCCTAGAAAATATCTCAAAAGACCTAAATATGTCCTTTCAAGCTCTCTTTTCATGGCCTCTTTAAAATCAACAATGAGGAAATTATCATCCCCAATGAAAACTAAATCATCAACATATAAGACAACAATTAAAACCTTACCATTAGTGCCTTGTTGTAAAGAGTGGGCTCACTATCGCTTTTTCTAAATCCATTGCTCATCAAATATGAGTCAATCCTATTGTACCATGCTCGTGGAGCTTGCTTCAAACCATAGAGGTCCTTATTCAGCCTATACACCTTGTGTTCTTGACCTGAAACTTCATATCCAAGTGGTTGCTCCACATAAACTTCCTCTTTCAACACTCCATTTAGGAAGGCAGACTTCATGTCCATTTGAAACACCTTCCATTTGTGTTGGGCTGCAATTTCTATGACTACCCGCATGGTCTCCATCCTTGCAACGGGGGCATACATCTCATCATAGTCTCTCCCAAACTACTATTTGTACCCCTTAACCACTAATCATGCCTTGTGTCACTCTATTCTTCCTTCGACATTGCACTTGGTCTTGTAGACCCATTTCACCCCAATAACTTTCTTGTTGGGAGGAAAATGAGTTAGCTCCCATGTGTTGTTCCTCTCTATTGCATCTATCTCCTCATTCATGGCCTCACACCATTTCTTCTCTTTCACGACATCCTCAAAATAAATTGGATCACTATGAGAAAATAATGCAAAATTCACACTCTCATCAAATTTTTCATCATACCTTTCACTTTGGTAGATTTCCCTTAAAGACTCTTGGTCTTCTTTGGCATTAGGGATGCGAGAGTGGGGTCTAAACTTTCACTACTATTGTTGCTTTGCTGAACAGACTGGGTTCGGAGCTCTCGGGAGCTCTCAGGAGCCAATCCCTTGGTTGTCTGTGACTGTCTTCCTAACTATCTACCTGTATTAGGAGTTTTCAGGAGCTGTCAGGAGCTCTCTCTAACTGAATTCTAAGACAATCTATTTAACTACCTATTTGAGTCAGGAGCCGTCAGGAGCTATTGGGAGTCGATTGTATCTGCTTCTACAAGATCTTGCTAATCTTCATACTCATCTTCTTCATCATCAAGGGGCACTCCAACTGAGTTACCCAAAGAGGTGTCCATCAAGCCATCCCAAGACTCATTTTCAATGAACTCCACATTCCTACTAATCACTATCTTCTTGGTGAACGAGTTATACAGCCTGTAGGCTTTGGACTCCTCACTGTAGCCCATGAAAATACACTTCTCATCCTTGTCATCCAATTTATGCCTCTTTTCTTTGGGAAGGTGAGCATATGCCACACACCCGAACACTCTTAAGTGCTCAACTGTCCACTTGTGTTTTGTCCATGCCTCTTGTGGGATTTTGTCAAAGGCTTCCTTTGTTGGACTTTTATTTATCAGATATACAACTATTGCTACAACCTCTCCCCAATATTCATTTTGGAGTCCCTTTGTTTTTAGCATGCTCCTTGCCATCTCCATGATGGTCCTATTCTTTCTCTCAGCCACTCCATTTTGTTGTGGAGTATAACTGGTTGTTAGCTCCTTCTTGATGCCATTTTACTTGCAAAAATTCACAAAATGATTGGAGGTATACTCTCCTCCTCGATCTGACCTTAGGACCTTGATCACATGTCAACTCTCCTTTTAAGCTTGGGCCTTAAACAACAAAAACTTATCAAATGCTTCAAACTAATGTTGCAAAAAATAGACCCACGTCTTATGGTTGTAATCATCAATGAAGGTCATAAAATATTGGCTTTTACCAATAGATATGGTTTGCATAGGGCCTACCAAATCCGTGTGCACCAGCTTCAATGGTGCTCTTTCCCTTGTAGAGTTACCTGATTGAAAGGGCTTCCTATGTTGCTTGACCAAAATGCAAGCCTCACACTTAACATTAGGCTCTACTATTCTTGGAAACCATCAACCATTTTGTTCTTGGACAAAAGACTTAAAGTAGCATAGCCTAAGTGTCCATACCTGAGATGTGATAGCTTGGAGGGGTCTTGAATGGTGCTCGTGAGGGCTACTTGTTGTACTATTGTACATTTTTCATTCATGAGAGGTGCAACTATGGACTGAGATGAGAAACATGTCTCAATCTTCAAAGGAAACATCCAATTCTTTGTCATTTGAATAGCTACAAACACTTTCCACCTCTCATTCTTGTCATAAATAATGCATTGACCCTTCTCCATCAGCACTTTATATCCATTTTGGATCAGTTTTCCAACACTCATGAGGTTATGCTTTAACCAAGGAGCAAAAAATACATTATGAATCTCCTTCTTTTCACCTTTCTTGGTGCAGATCATGATAGATCCTTTTCCCACAACTGGAACTAATCCATTTTTCCCCATTATTATCTTTGAATTTACATTCTTATCAATGAAAGAAAACAAACTTTCATTACCACTCATGTGGTTGCTGCAATCGTTGTCCAAATACTAGACTTTGAAGTTGCCTTCTTCACCAATATTGGGCATGATGAAGGTTGTGGATTGATTTTCTTCAGCCACATTTGCATTTTTCTTTGACTAATTGTTGTGCTTTTTCCATCACTCACTTGCATAATGACCAAATTTATGATATTAGTAGCATTCAACATTGCTTTTTTCATTCTTCTGATTTGAATTGTTGTTCTTCTTGCCTTGTCAGGAGACGGTCTAAGAGCTGCTCGTTCCCTATTGGCTGCTTGCTCATCCCGAGCTTTCTCCTCGATCATTTCCTTGTCTAGAGTTGCCACGACCTCTACCTCTTGAGCTTCTTCCACCATTGTTTCTTCCCCCCTTCCTCTTGCATTTGATTGAGATTTAAAAGCTTGCTCTTGGGAAGAAGTAGCAGAACTATTTAGGCACTGCTCATGGGTTTGCAGAGAACCCATCAACTCATCAACAGAAAATGTCGAGAGGTCTTTTGCTTCTTCAATGGAAATCACAACTACATCAAACTTGTTGGGTAAACTTCTGAGGATTTTCTCCATAATCCTCTGGTTGTCTATGACTTCTCCATTCACCCTCAACTGGTTTATCAAATTGGAGACTCTTGTGTGGAAGTCTAAAATGGACTCGTTGTCCCTCATCAAGAGAGTCTCAAAATCTCTTCAAAGCATCTGTAGCTTCACCAATTTGACCTTATCAGTTCCTTTGTAGCTAGTTTGAAGGATTTCCCAAGCTTCCTTTGCATAATTAGCTATTTTTATTTTGGGAAAAATGGCCTCTATCAAGGCTACTTCTATTAAACTCAATGCCTTAGCATCCTTCCTCCTTGTTTCCTTCAATTGATTCTTCTAGTTGTTTGTGAGAGCTGAAAACTGTGTTGGGTTAGTAACATCCATGAACCCATTTGTCAAAAACTCCCACAAATCATTTGCAACCATAATAGTCTTCATTTTCTTAGCCCAAACTTTGTAGTTTTGTCCATTAAAGGACGATGGTTGCTGCCAACTCTTCCCCTCATCTCCAGCCATGTCCCCTGCACAAAAAAAAAAATACCTAGAAAAACAAATTCCCTAACTCACGAAGAAATGGGGTCTATGGCTCTAATACCATGTTAGAAATTTCAAATAGGAATAAAACCTACAGGGCTACTGCCCTGTTTCCCCAAAACAATGGGGGAATACAAAAAACAAATGTGGAATAGACTTGGAGACACAAATTTGGGCATGCAAATTTTCTTCTTGTATTGACCAAAAAAATAACAATTACAAAATGCTTTCAAACTTGAAACTACAATCTACTAATTACAAGATAAACTTGCAACAATCTGGAGTTGCGCACACAAACTCAAAAGCTATCAGGAGCTTCTTAGAGCTCTCTTTCTTTCTATTCGACGGAGCTATCTACTGCTCCTAGCAAACACTAACGATCAGGAGCTTTCAGTTGCTCACTGGAAACATGCACAGAACAAAATACAATTGTTGTTGTTCAGGAGCTTCTCTGAATCACACAGAGAACCCATAAAAAATTCCTTTTCTTAGACTATTGCTGCATAGAAAAACTAACACACATTCTATTCTTTTGTCTGATGTTGGGCACTCAAAATTCCCAAAAAATTTCAAACTCACCTAACCAATTTAATTCTTTTGTAGACTAAGTTGCACGTTAGGAGCAAGTTGGGAATGTTGGAAAAACAAGGACAGACAACTGAGAGGGGGGGTGAATTAGTTGTCATAGATTATTTAAACTTTTCAAACTTAACTTAATCTCAAATCTGATGCATGAACAATGAACCATAAACAATCAACACATCAGAAACACATAAAACACCAAGATTTTTTCACGTGGAAACCCTGTTAGGGGAAAAACCATGGTGGATGTTAGTCCACAATATTATACCCTGTTAAAAGTATAAAGAAGAATAATGAGAATGCACATGCATTCAGGCACACTGCCTAGAGCTCACTACTCAAATACAACAGTGCTCATTTCCCAAGGAAGATAGATTGTCTTATAGAAATTTGGATTAGATCTGCAAGGTATGAACTAAGAAAATAGCTTCTACAAAAGCCTGATTATAGTTCTGGTTAAGCACATAAACACTCCTTAACACTTCGCTCAAACTTCTTCACACTCTGCTCTGCAATCGAATGATTAGATCACTATTCACACACTTGCACTTTCTCTAGCACTTCTTCACACCACACACATACATAAATTTGCACAAACATCTACTCTTATATATCCGCAACATGGATTTGCATCAACAACTTTGTCAGCCAAAATATAAAACATATTTACAATGTCGGCTCAAATTTACAAATAAATTTTCAATGTGAATCAAACACCGTTGGCCATTATTATGTTGTGGCCCAAAACAACATCCTCAAGCATGCCAAACATTCAAGTTTTAATAGCCAAGGATCCACAACACGTTACAACCACCATGTCGGCCAAGAACATGAAAACCCGAACACACATGAGAAAAATATTCAACCACAAGCACACCGATCAATGTGGACATGCAACAAAGATAGAGAATGATCTAGAAGCATCCACAAGCAACAAGAACCAACAGAGAAACATCTGCAGCAACTAAAATTACTAGGATCACATAAACTTCACTTAGGAATACTAATTGAAACCATAGAAAAACCGATAGAACACAACTATTCATAACACGATCAAAACTTCACGCGGACCTCTGAAACTTCCAATGGATAAAATAGATACTCTCAATAATAAACCCTTTAGTCTAAAATTATTGATCATCAACGTACTGAGCAAGACACCTCCATGACCTTCATTGTTCCACTGGCAACCTGCAACTCTTTCTTTAACAATTTTCTCAATATCCTTGACATATACAAGCTTCAATACATCAATGCTAATAGTATTGACATCAATGACAACCACATATCAGCAACACAACCACAACATCCAATAGGGAAAGCAATCTTCTAGTTGTGCTAGCAAAAAATTCCCCTAACAGGTAGGTGGCAACGGGAGGAGGCTCAGGGGAAATTAATTTCTCCAACACAAATGTATCCTATGTTCCACAAATTTAAATAAAAAATTTAAATAACCATACTAAATGCATGGAATCATTTTATAATTGTGAGAAATAAAATGATTTAGCCTAGCCATTACTGATAAAATTTTTTTGAAGGATTTGGATTAAGATGTGTGGCGCAAAATCAATGACCATTGCCCATAGACCAAGTTGTTAGTGGACAGTTAAAAGTCTCACTACCAACAAAGCTATAGATTTTAAAAGAGCCTTCCTACATCATCAATCATTATGAGAGTTTAACCAATGAGGAAATATGAAACCCACCATGTAATATTTGCTTGGTCCCTACATGTGTTGTTATGACATATGAATGTTAAATGTGAAGAATCTTATGTGGAAGGGAAAATGAATAGGTAGCATCCTACCTGTCAATGACTGCAATATATATAACAATGTGTGTTATTTGAAGCAATTTTTTAGCTTTGACACCACGTAAAACCTGAAAGCCCTTCAATTAGCTTTAATCAATGGCCAGGAATGATGAATATTGCCACATAGGATTTATAGATACTAAATTTGATAGTCGGGCAAGATATAAAAAACTTTGTTCATGCTTGTTTCCTATAAGTTTTGAAGAGTTGTTAACTGTAAATTCATGTCCCATTAATTATTGAGAGCTTTAAAATGCAAAAACACTTTCATTATTATGACTTTGGATTGCAAACAATTGAATATAGCTATGAAATTCAATTGGAATATAGATTATAAAATGAATCTCAATGTGATGTTAGAGTTTATTCTTACAATGAAACCATGTCATAGTGAATCATAATAAAATAAGAAGAAAAAACCAAAAACCTTATTGTTAGGGGAAGTTCATTATCTAATTCAAACCATGAACATGACCATGATTTCAAGCTTGGCTTAAGATTGTGAGACCCAAATGACAAAAGTGAATGATAATTCAGTCCAATGGTGCATTAGATATGCACATGGCTACGTTATATCATTTCACCATAGAAAATGGAATTAAGACAAGTCACTTAAGAAGTTTCCACCAACCGAGAGTTTATTCTTAAGTGAAACCATGGCATAGTGAACCAGAATAAAATGAGAAGAAAAAACCAAAAACCTTATTGTTAGGGGAAGTTCATTATCTAATTCAAACCATGAACACGACCATGATTTCAAGCTTGGCTTAAGATTGTGAGACCCAAATGACAAAAGTGAATGATAATTCAGTCCAATGGTGCATTAGATATGCACATGGCTACGTTATATCATTTCACCATAGAAAATGGAATTAAGACAAGCCACTTAAGAAGTTTCCACCAACCGAGTCCAATGTTTATAAAGGTTTCTATGCTGACATGCAATGTCTTCATGATAAGAAATTGATGTTTCCTTAATAAAAACATGTTTTAATATTGATGCATCGACCATACTCCATGATTCAGTTCATAAGATTGTAGGTATGCAAAGGGATTTATTTTTTCTTCATGGAGTTCACTATTTAAATACTTTAAAGCATGGATGGGGCCAATAGCTCAACAAAAGCATATTAGGATTGATGAGCAAGGTTCAAACATTTAAAAGACAAGTTCATTCATTGACCATACTTCATGATTTTAGTTCATAAGCTTGTAGGTATATAAAGCGACTTATTTTTTCTTCGTGGAGCTCATTATTTAAATGCATTAAAGCATGGATGGGGTCAATAGCTCAACAAAAGCATATCAGGATTGATGGCCAAGGTTCAAACACTTAAAATACAAGTTCATTCTTCAATAATATGGTTTAATTTTTAAAGTAACATGAATGCAATTCACTTCGTTAAGGCATATGACTGTAGGAATAGGGTCATTGGGTTAATGGTAAGGCTTATGAAGATCAGTCGAGAATGTGTCTATAGAGTCACATAGCGATTGTTGATTATATTTTTATTGTGATAAAATCATTCAAAAGATAAATGTTGGTCACATAGTGTGCTAGCAATAATCAATGTGCATAAGCTTTTTCAAGCGAAAGGTTGTTAAGTTTACCTTATGCTACTTATTAAGACCTACATATGAAATATCAAGGTTCCATGATTAAACAATCAAGAATGAGTTGAGAAAGTATGCTCTTGTGTAATAATTGATAGTAGGTTGATCAAATCCAAATTCAAAAATCACAAATTTTCAACTTGAGAAACAAATGAGATGAATGTGTAAAGAGTGAATGGAGAGAAAATTTGTGCTTAAATACAAATTCACACTATTTTTTTGGTCAACTAGCTAATGAAGATGTAGTTAAGGTAAAAATTTAGGGTAAATGCATAAACAAAATATAATGAAACCCTAACAAGCACAATAGAGCACAAACTAGTATGAAATGAAAAACAAGAGAGCAAAGCAAACCGATAAGGCTTGTGAGAGGCCATATTTATAGAGTTTTGATGTGGAGGGAAGAAGATTTGATTTTGGAGATAATATTTGATAAGGATTTGATTTTTGCTTTATTTGACAAGATAAGATAAGATTTAAAAAGATAGAAAGATTTGATTTTCTATTTTAAAGGAAATAAATCCTAAAAAAGATGAAAGGGATAATTGATGAATTATCTAATTAAATTAATTAATTAGGTACACATGAGTTCCAATTTTGGAAAGAAAGCAAGAAGATATCTTTAGGATTTTATTAATTAAATATATATTTGATTTATTTAATTAATGTTGGATTTATGATTAAATTAATTAAATAATATAAATTATTTAATTAAAATTAGAAGAAAGAAGGGATTATGAATAGAAAGGGAATAAATGAAATTAGTCAAATAAATAAGATTTATTTAACTAATTAGATGATGGCATGGGTACCTAGGGAAAAACATGCTACAAGATATCTAAATGATGCAATGTTGTGGCAAGGTGTTGTAAGAGGACATTTTTGGGTGTCTACATTTTGCCCCTCTTTGAGATGATGTTTGAGATTATGATATTTGTGTCGAGTAACATCATTTCAAAGAAGCTAAGGTATGGGTAAAAGAAAATGTATGATGAAGGAAAGATAGGATAATGATGATGTAGAGATATGATGATGGGATGATGATGTAAGGATATGATGATGCCCCCTCAAGAGGATAGGTGTGTTGAACAAACATAGGTATGCTCTCGAAATGAAATGAAATGATAAGGAGGGATAAGATGAATGATGCAAGATAGGAAGTGGATGAAGGAGATGAATGATACGTTATGTTGCAAGAAAGTGAGCAATCATAATGTTTGATGTAGCACTAGACATGATGCACCAAGGTATACGGACCAAGGTGATGATGTGTCTCATGCTCCAACATAATACAACCTTGTCTAGATACAAGATATGAATATTAGCTTGGAGTGATGTGGATTTGATGCAAATGCAAGATAAAAATGATAACACATACAAGAAAGCATGCATGCATGCACAAATGATACAAAAACAAACAAGGTATTGCCCCTGTCAAGCTATAAGTTTTGTTGATTAATTGATTGATTGATGATGATGATAGTGTTGTCATTGCGGGGAACGATATATCCCTAGATCAACACAAGGATGATTGATTAATTGATTGGGTTTACAACAAGATTAGGATCAAGACCAAAGAATGTGATTGGATAATTTGACTTGTTTGATTGACTTGATTGGTATGGATTAAGGATTGACTTGCATTTGGATTATTGCTTGGAATGATTGAAGATGATTGATTTGAAGATTTGGGTGATGATTGATGAATTGAATTGAGGAATTAATTTGCTTGGAATGATTTAAGTTGGAGCGATTTGATTAGAGGATTGATTGATTGATAATTTGAAGATTGATTTGAAGGAGTTGAATTGGTGCTTTGAATTGATTGGAAGAAGTGATTTGGTTTTATTTTATTTCTTGGATTTTTGTTGGCTATTTGATTTTTTTGTCTTTTTTTCAAGACCTTTTTGCATATTTTTTTGTATTTTTTGGGATATTTTGTTTTTGTATTTTTGAAATGTTTTGATTTTTTTTGGGGGTTTTTTAGAATGTTTTTTTTTTTTTGATTTTTTTGAAATGTTTTGAAATGTCAATGGATGAAAATTTGGGTAGCCTTTGTGCTAGATACCAATGACAAGGGAAAACCAAGTCTAGGTGCAAAGAGATAGATGGGATTGATGGATGAAAGGGTGGGTGATAGGATAAGGGATAAAAGGCTCATGATAGATGGATGGATAAAAAGGATAGGTCATAGTGAATGGAATGGATGTATGCATCATAAGAGAGCAAGGATGTGATCTCCAAAGACTATGTCGCATAGGAATAACATGCCCCATTCTAGGTACAATACTTAGTATTTTTATGACAATTCTTAGAACAATAGGATGGTGATAAGATTGCATTGGAAAAGATGAGGTATGTCAAGAGATACCCAAAAAACATGTTTCAACATTTTTCCCCTATGTCTTCATCAAGATCAAAAGGAGAGGGGTGGATAAATGGACTCAATATGATAGGTATGTATGATGGCTAAAGATGGTAGGTAGGATGGAAATGATATGATAAGAAGTGACATGATAGGATAGATAGTGCAGATGAGACAAAGTGCCCCTAAGTGTAAGTGACATAGAAGATCAACATATACATGACGCATGTTTTTCAGGTTTTCATCATGGTACTTATCCAGGGCGCCTGTTTACTAGGCTTTCATTGTTGGATGAAGGGATTTCTCTTTACTTTTTTTTGAATTTTTTTGGATTTTTTTTTTTGAATAAGAGAAGGATAGGAGGGAATCAAGTGTCTAGTTCCATGAAAGGTGATAGTCTCACTAGATGGATGTCGTTGCATGGACCATGTCAAGTGTGCTCATAGATGTTGGTAAGGAATTGCATGAGTGTGAGATGGATTAGGTAGATGGTGGATTATGAAAGGCTTATGTAAGGATGGATTGGGAATAGTGGATTATGATGTGGATTGTATAGGACTTATGCAAAAGTATGGATGAAAGGTTTATGCAAAAGAATGGACCAAATGCAGGTGATTGGGAAGATGTGTAGGATAGTAGTTGAAGGATGGGGATATGGAGGTATGTGGGAATGGAATCATGACCAACGGTTGCACACACTATGTTAAACATTGAAGCTTTTGATAGAATGGTGGTGTAGGAAGCAATGGAAATGTTTTCTTAGGAGATGGTTGATGCAATGCTTTAGGTACCCACATGGACTTAGTATTTTTATGAGTTTTATTTTGCTTGTGGGATTTAAGAATTTGAGACTTTTGAATGGAATGAGAATGTGGGATGGAAGTGGATGGTTGGGATTTTTGAGATGTAGATGCCTCGTTTGACTTGCTTTCCTTTTTATTAGGGACCCAACCATTTTAGTTTTGGCCTTTTCTTTTGGAGGTATGGGCTTATATAGCTTTTTAGATGTACTTGGCTTTTACTTTTTGCAATTTTATCTTAAGGCATTAGGATCTTTAGGATTTTTAACTTTATGTGTAGAGGCATCCAAATTTTTATTTTGGAATCCCTTGGGTTTGGTGAAATGAGTGGAAGCTTTATGTTTAGACAATGTGTGCATTTGTTGGTCATGATTAGGATTTTTAGAAGATTTATGGATAGATGGATAAGGGGATTAGAGGATAGGGATATTAGGTGTTGGGAGTAGTGGAGGTAGATTAGATGGAGGGATATTAGGAGTCGAAAGAAGTGGAGGTAAAGTGGATGGTGGAAGGTGTATGGTCACATGATTTTGACATTTGTAAGATAGTGGAGGTGGAATGGAAACATATGTTTCAAGCATATGATAGGATTTATGGTGGAAAGAGGACTTAGGATGCATGGAGGAAGTACCAACATCTTGAGATTGGTGTCCTTGGGGTGTATATCCAAGGCCATAAGAGCGTGGAGGGACCTTGACATGGATTGGCTCGAAAATACCTTGTTCATAAAGGCCTAAGCCTTTACCTTGATAGCTCATGTTCTGAAGCATGCGATCGACAATGGGACTAGGTGTGTTTTGGACACTAGACTTGAGTTCATTATTATATGAAGGTGAAGTGGATAAAGGTTGTTGTTGTCATAAGGAAAAATATTCATGAATAAAGGTGGATAGACCAATAAGACATGTTAGTGGATTTGAAATGGATTTGATAGTGGATGTGGAAGGATCATTAGGATCTTGATTATATTCATTTAGATCCACACTATTGGTTTGATCTTCTACATTTGCTTGGGAGGCATGTGTCTCAGCGTGACAAGTGGATAATGTGGGATCATGGATAGGAATAGGTAGAGGTGTATAGGAGCAATGGAGGTTTCTTTCTCATGGATAGGTGAAGTGATAGGCTCTTAACCATGGAATGCATAGAGTTGGCTAAGAGGATCATCATGGCCTTCTTTATCATTGGGGAAAGGTTCTTTAACAAATGTGGGAGAATCCACGTGATAAATTTCATACATGTTGTAATTGTATCCATAAATTCATGCATATACTTTAAATGGTGAGATTGAAAGAAGTATTGATGAATAGTTTATGACATTGTCAAGCCCATTGTAACACCAAATTTAAGTGGTACAAAAAACATGAATAGTTTCATTATATGCATTTATGTTCAACAAGTAGTCATTAGATCCAAGTAGGAGTTGTAAATAATTCATGCTCTACAAATATTGATACAAGAGATAGAAGTAGGAAGAAATACCAAGTCCTATAGTCATCGGTATAGCTAGTATAGGAACCATTGTCGTAATGGGTAAAGGATATAATGTCATCTTCAAATGCAAAAGATAAATTGAAAAGAAAAGAATTCATAAATTTTGTAGGAAGAAATTTCTTAATTGAATATGTATGTTAAGATGAAATTAAAAAATGTAAGGTTAAAAGTGGAAGAAAAGTAGTGGAATTTTTTTGAAATGAAGAAGTGTGAAAGCTTTGGGTTTGCCGAATGTAAAGATAGAATAGATTATTTATTCTAGCTAGGTGTTCTTTTTTTTACCCATCTAACATGAATACAAAGAATGTAGTAAGTTACATTAAAGATCACTTTCTAATTCTAGGAGGGAGAATAATTTCTTGTAGAAAAGGATAATAGAGGAATAGGATTAGAAAAGTGATCCTTTTGAAGACTAATGATCCATTTTTCTACTTAGAATATGTTAGATCATAAACTTGTATTAAGAAATTGTATTATCTTCTCATCTCTTCTACTCATTGTCTCTATGTTAGGAGGACAGTATTGGGTGCAATACCATATCATTTGGTGCAATAATATTTGTATAGCCACAATAGTGTCTTGTATGACCATAGTAATTTACTATGCAACTTTGTACTTCACTACTTGTAATGAAAACTTGAGGGTGGCATCTTAGGCATCTTTGGGAGCTTTTCTTGAGGTAGTTAAGTAGTCAAATTGCCTCAATGAGTAACAAGCCCCACAAAGATTTAAAAAGATTAGAATAATCAAGCCTTTGAAAATGTGAAAAGTGTTTGATGTAGATGTGTACAAGTATAAGTGTATTAATGCCTTTTATTGTGCATGTTATGCTTATTATTTTTTGTTGTACTTAATGCTTATGGTTTTTGCTTCTAAATTTTCCTCCATAATTATAATAAATCTCTTGCTTTAGTATAGTTAATGTGACCATTTATGATCATTTGGGTATGGGAAAGGATATGGATGTGCATTGAAATAGAAAGTTAGCCTCAAAATTATAAAAATAAGCATTTGAAAGTTGTGTAATGTCATCATATGTAGGAAATCCTATCTACGAGAATTGCAACATATAGAACTTTATACACACGATATTTATCAACCGTTTACAATAGGCCTATTTTATGTCTATCATGTAAATACATTTACTATACATAGTACAAGTAAAGGACCCCAGAAAAATTATCATGTAAAAATATTTATACAAACCTATGCTTGCAACTTTGCATAACGCTCATTACCATTGAGTGTACCTCTCCAAAGCTCTTGGAAAATCAAGTGGATGCATTCCCTACTTGATCATGGAAACTATATTTCCCACCATATCCCATGTAATATTGTACATTCACATTATCAATGAATAAAGGACAATATTATTTTCATATGATTAGCATGACCAACTATTCTTCTCATGCTTCTTCTATAAAGCTTCTACACTTGAACACCTATGGACATAAATCTATCTCCATTAGTGTTGTCCACAACCTTTCTACTACTCATAAGGTTGTCCTTTGATTCTCAAACTAAAATTGGATCAGTGGTCATGATGGCACCCAAGGTGCTTGAATTTTCCAAGCTAAAGTGGAATTGAATTATTAGAGGCTAAGCAAACTAAATGTGTTGTGAATTGTGAGAGTAAAGTTAAATTAGACATTAAATGGTCATAAAAAGTTTTGGTCTTATTTATTGAAGCTAAGGGGCTAAAATTTGGTGTCAAACAAGAGGGAAAAGACATCACATGATAAACTTTATTTCACATCTACACCTCGGATAGGATTCCCTCCTCCTTGGGAATTCAAAAATAGATATTGTTGTTTATTATTTGTTTCTAGTAACTTACTTTCAACCTACACTTCAGATAGGTGTCCCGCCTCCTTAGGAATCTTGAGAACTAACTTACCGTTTGATGTTGTTTCCAATAATCTTAATTTCAGCCTACCCCTCGAATAGGCATCCTTCCTCCTTGGAAATCCTGACTTAAAGATTATCGTATACCAATTCCTTGCTCCTAATTCCTCTTGCTCTATTTATCTAGAGGAGATAGGATGGTTTTAGCATTAGCTTAGTTGTATTTAAGATCTGTGAAACCCAAAGAAAAACCTTAGCTACAATGTATTGGTTTTCTTAACCTTATGCCTCTTCCAGCTAAGCCAAAAAGATAGGATTTAGAATATTTTACTTTTTAAGCATATCAGCAAAAGAGGGAGCTTCCCCTCCTAATTTGAAGAGCAGTTCAACTGTGTAGAGTTATCCATTGCCAATATGCACTCCAAAGGTGTGAATTGTAAAGCCAACAATTATGAACAATAAGGAACACTTTGACTGGGCTATGTTGATTAGTGAGGTTCCTCACCAACAAATCACAGGATTCCTTAAAATCCATGAGTTTCACATTGTTTCTTATCTGGTCTACTTAATTGCATACCAAGGAAATTTTAGAACTTTGAAAACCAATGGAACTCTTGGCGTTCAACATGTCCACGAATATTTCCCACAATTGGAATTCTCAAATGTTAAACAATATTTCAAACAGGTGAATGATCCCTTCCTAGTGAAGACAATCAAAGACCTTGATAATGAGATGCACATCAGAATTTCGACGGAGGAAAAATCAGCAATGGAGATTTGGGTAGATTGATTTATTCAGTTTCCCACTTTCACATATATTCGAGTGAAAACTGTTAGCATTACAATTCACACCTCTGGAGTGCATATTGGCAATGAAAAGCTATGAACAATTGAACTACTCTTAAAATTAGGAGGGGAAGCTCCCTCTTTTGCAAATATGCTTAAAAAGTAAAATAATCTAATTCCTATCTTTTTGACTCAATTGGAATGAGGCACAAGGTTAAGAAAACCAATACATTGCAGCTAAGGATTTTCTCTGGTTTCCGCATATCTTTAACTACAAACAATATAATGCTAAAACTATCCTATCTCCTCTAGATAAATAGAGCAAGAGGAATTAGGAGCAGGGAAATATTTAAGTTAGGATTTCCAAGGAGGTAGGACACCTATCTGAGGCATAGGTTGAAATGAAGGTTATTGGAAACAACATCAAACAGTAAGTTAGTTCTCAGGATTCCTAAGGATGTGGGATACCTATCTAAAGTGTGGGCTAAAAGTAACTTACTGGAAACAACACTTAAACAACAATCTCTATTTCTAAATTCCCAAGGAGGAGGCACTCTTATCCAAGGTGTAGATATGAAACAAAGATTATTGATAACAACATCACACGATAAACTTTATTTCTAAATTCCCAAGGAGGAGGGACTCCTATCCGAGGTGTAGATATTGAACAAACTTATTAGAAACAAATAAACCCAGGACAACAAATTGTATGAAGGACCTATCACACAAAGAAACAATCAACCAGCTTTATATTAACAAAATGAACAAGCATAGAATAACAATATTGCACGGCAAGGCAGCTCAACAATTTATTATTATAGCAAAATTTAAAATACAAATGAGCAAGGGTGCTCTTATTTATAGAACTTCAAGGAGTAGGGAACCCTAAAATATCCTTGAGTTTACACTCATTCTTGCAAGCATGCAAGAGTTTATTCTCTAAGTCTAACTATATGCAACCTAATAGTTAACTAGAAAACTACCTTAGTTATTGATTCTAAACTAAACTAATTGGACCTTAAAACATGTGATTCCTTATTGATATGAGAGTCAACTAATAACTGACATTAGTTAACTAAATCCTAACTAAAAGCTCCACATAGGTGACTCCAAAATAGACATGCACAAAGGTGGGACAAGTTAATTTGGAAAGAGGCATCAAATTAACCACTGTGTCAAATGTCTATCTTGAAGAGGTGGGACGTCTTGTCCACTGGTTGTGATATCGAGAAATTAACTCCTCTAAGAAGTTAACTGCCTCATCATCTGGAGGTCATCACATGTATCAACTATCAATTCATTGCTTGTCAACAAATTGAGCAATCCTGGAAATATTTGCACAGTCAAACTGACTGGTAACTCTGATAGCTTCATAACTAGAGTGATGGCCTCTATTTCTTCTACAGCTTTATGCTTTTGACGCCTTTGACGCTCTTCACACTTTTCACGTTTTTCTCAATCGAAGAGTGTTGCATGATGAAACCATGAGGTTTGACTGCAAATACTCTACCCGTGAGAAATGCTCTTGAGCTCGCTACACACACATAATTTCAATGGTACTCAACCCTTTAAACTAGCCTTGAAAGGCTATCAGCTATATCAAGTATGAAACCATGTCGACTTTGAGTGACTACGCTAGCCAAATTTCCTAAATCAACCCTCAGGATGCACATGATGCAAAATAGTGCCAACTTTTCCAATGAAATCATGAATCAAGACCAATTTGGTCTTGACTTCAGTTTGAGTGAATTGCATTTTGAAAAACTAGCCTAGTGACTGTAAACACGGCTATGTTCTAACAACTTTTCTGATGAGGCTAAAAATGGCTTCTAGCGAGGCTAAAAATATCTTGTCGAGGAGCAATTTTTACGAAAATTTTTTGAAACGTGGGTTTTGTAGAGAAAGTATTTCTAAGCAAACCACAACATCATAAATTCAAAAAAATGCCTTTTGCCTTGGCATGCGAAGTCTTTTTGAGATAGAAGTAGCAAGGGTAGTGGGGGTTGCAAGGACAATTTTTCCCGAAAAAATCTAGCATATGGGTTTTATAGAGAATGAAATTCTAAGTCAACCCAGATTATTAGAAATTCCAAATAATGACCTTTACTAAGGCATGCAAGAGTTTTTCAGTAACAGAAGTTGCAGGGGCAGTACGGGCACCAGGGGTAATTTTTCCCGAGAAAAATGGCACATGGGTTTTGTAGGCACTAATAAGTTGAATGGACCCAGATTCTTCATTTTTTGAAAAGTTGATTTTTTGACCTGCATGCAAAAGAATCTTTGAAAAAAAATCACAATACTTCAAAATGAGAAATAATGGAGCAATTTTCTCAAGAAAATCAGAAACATGGGTTTTCCTGCCAATACCGAACTATGTGAACCCAGATGACCAAATCATGAAAAAGATGTTATTTACTTTGTCATGTGAGAGAAAACCTAAGACAAGGATAGAAGAATTTTGAGAGAGAAAATAGAAAGTGTATTCTACCTCAAAAAATTGACACCTATGCCTTGACTTTTGTTTGATGAAGTCTAGGATGCATGCACTGAAAAGATGAAGTCTTAAAAATAATTCCTCTGAGAAATCTGGACCTTGCACTATGAAGAACACAAAAAAATATCACCTATAGTGCCTTCATATCTTTCTTGCACGAGAAAATCTTTGTTCACCTTCAACTTGTGATGAAAATAATGGACACCCAAATGTCTTAATAAAAAAAAATTATGAGTTAAGGCATCACCTTGTATGCAAAATCTTAAATTTGGGCGGCATAATATTATTGGACCCCAAATTCAGTTAACTGAATAAGATAAAACCCTAAAATGGGTGCCACTCTTACATGCAAAGATAAATTTTCCACGATGAGAAAAAAAAAATTCTCATTCGAGGTCGACTTAGAAGTACAACTGAAGTTTTAATATTATTTTAAGTTGAGTTCAAAAACTCCTCCATTATAGGGCAGCTTGTTGGGTGAAAATTATGTAATCAGCTTTTCGATAGATTACACAACTAGGATTTCAGCCACAGCTATGTGAGATGTGAATCTCTCCTCTCAGAAAGGGGAGGTGCCCTTCTTACTGCTAACAGAAGCTATAGTAAAACAAACAAAGTAATTACAAAATGTACACAATACTTACGAAGTGGGGGGGGTGTGTTACATTCATCCTTCTCTCTTTTTTCAGAGAAGATGTTACAATGCTTCACTGTTGGAAGTTCTCAATTCACAATAACTCTAAACTAACAACGAGCAGTAATGCCAATACCTCTATCTTGTCAAAGCAAAGCGTAGAGGTAACAGAAGTGATTAACAATAAAATAGTAAAATAAAAGGGAAAGCTCACAAATGCACAAAGTCATTCCGTAGCTTTTTCAACGGTGAATCTGTGAAAAGCATGTCGTTTGTCACATTAGAAGCACAAAGTCTTCTTAGACGCAGCAATTCCCTGAACAGCATGAACAATTACAAGCACAAAGTCTTGTAGATTATCCAACCAAAGTATTCAAAGAGCATGAATAATTACAAGCACAAAGTCTTGTAGATCATTCAACCATAATATCCAAAACACAAATGAAAATCTAAATAAAGGATGTAACACAAAGTTTACATGAATTACTTAGAGTCCTTCAGATTCCATAAGCTAATCACCACCAAATGAGATCAATTCATAAGATTATTGAATCCAACACAAATTCTGGTTTGCAATCTTCTTCTTTATTGATCAAATTTCATTCACAAAGTATGAACACAAAGTTTCACAATTCTGCTTCAAAAAGGGCAGCACTTCCTTGCAAAATACTAAAGGATAAACTTTACAATAGAAATCCCTCATATTTATAAAAGAGAGGGAAGAGTAAATCTAGGAAAGTTAGGTGAGTTAATTTAGGAAAATCTCACCTAACTTTGACTAAAGTCAAAATGTAATTTGTTTTCATGAAACTACATCTCAGATATTAGTGTAATTACATTTTGAAAAATGACATTTAAGATGTCAAAAACTATTTACAAGATGCATAGAGGAAAGCATCAAAATGTTCAACATTGGAGATCAAGAATCTTCATGGTTCCTTGCTTTGGGCGCAGAGTCTTCATATTTCTTCTTGGTCTCCTGTATGAATGCATCATCTGGGCCGACTGTGTAATCTACAAGGGTGTGAGCTCTTGTGATCGGCCTTCTGGAAAATGAATGGATTTTCTTGCACCCGCGAAGATGCATCTTGAGATTATCAAGTGTCAGTCGTATATCGTAAATGATATGTATTGAGACTATGGGAAAAACTGTCATCCTCAACTTGTTGCATAATGGCTTCTTTGTAGATCTAAGATAGTTCATTGGATTATAAGATGTCACCTTTAGGATCACTTGATGAAATATGGAGAGAAACTGCAAGGATGGTGAATCAATAGACGTTAGCAGAAAAAGTAGCATTGGGAAGCGTGAAGTGAGAAACGATGTTGAGCAAGCGTGAAACGAGCAACTAGGCATGAAAAACAATGCAGGAGCGAAGAAACGGGGTCCAGAATGGAAATAGAGCAAGTTTGAAGAGACTAAGTTAAAAACTGCCAAAAGTGTAAAGGTGCTAAAATTCAGCACCATTGCACAAAAAATGACTAAGTCTGGAAAAAGTGCAAAGGTGCTAAAAATCAGCACCATTGCACAAAAAAAACTAAGTCTGGAAAAAGTGCAAAGGTGCTAAAAGTAATGCCATAGTCAAAAATTGGCTAAGTCTAGCAACAATGTGTAAGAGGGCACTTTTTTAGCGCTTCTACACATTTTTGGAAAATCATTTTTTATGCAGGGTCACTGATTTTTGGCGCCCCTGCACTTTCAACACTTAGCCAAAAATTTGGATGAGTTAGAGCGCGCTTTTTTGGCACAACTGCATCTTTCACAATTTAACTAAGTATGATCAGTGAGACTTCGCGAAGGAGCTTGTTTCGAAGGTCTTCACAGGCGAACATAGGGGGATGCTCAAACTGACTATTTGAGGCTTTGGAATGCTCTTCGAGGTAGATTGAAAATCACCTCATTTTTCGTGCTTGAACTTCACGAACCTAGGAAACGGACTTGTTTCATAGGGGGGTTATCCGTGAATCGAGCACTGCTAGATTCCATGATAACAGCAGGCTCCTGTTGGGGATCTTCCTTCAACCATTGTTTGAAAAAAATGAAGGGAGAAGAACTCCAGAATTCAAGTGCCTTTATCCATTGGGCTTGGAGTCAAGTGACAACGACAAAATTTTTTTTACGAAAACAAGACGCAAACTTATGCAAATGCACTTATTGAAAAGGTAAAAAACTACCTAATTAAAACTAGCCATCAATGAAATCTTCTCAAATGAAACCATTCATAGGTTCAACAAAATAGTTGCCTTTCTTCAACGGCTTGCAATGCCTTCCACAATCATTAGCAGCTACATGTAGATGAAGTTGAGGCATTGCTTCATGGAAGAAATGAACAGGTTCAGCTACCTCTAAAAATATATTAGATATACTGCTGCTCCAAAATGAATCATCGAATCCAGACTACTCCTGCGCATCTACAAATACATCTTTAGCTACATCCTCAAGTTTATCTTCACGCACAGGTGCAAGTGGAACCTTTGTCTTCCCATTGGCCTCCAACCAAGCAAGATGTCTTATGGGACATTCCCTTGATCTGTCAAAGATTGAATGCTTTTTACCAGTTGTTACTTGAACAACTGATCCATCAACCATGGCAACCAGATGCTGATCAGAATGATCTCCTTCATGTGATTCAGATGAAGATATGACTGCACTGCATACCTCAATAAGATCTTCACCATCTTCAAACTTGGGAAAATCTAAATTATTTATAAGAAAATCCTCATCATGCCTTTGGTAAATTCTTTTATGCAACACATGTTCAAGTTCATGACCTCAAAACACAGATGCATTCTTTCCAACTTGACTGAGACCTTCATGCATGTCCATCTTTTCAGATCTCAAGACAAGATCATCTTCATTCACTTAAACTTCAGAAAAATGACTTTCATCCTTCTGATTTTCATCAATGGCTTTCTGAGATTGCATAAACCAGAAATGGGAGTCACCAGCTATGTCTACTTCCTTTTCTCGTAAGAGAATAGCGAGATCACTTGGATTGGAGTCAGGATGCTTCGCTACTGCTTTTACTAATGGTGCCTCAAGAGCAAGCCTCTTCAGAGGTGAAGATAACTTGTGTTGATTCCCAACATCAAAATTATGAGCTAGTTGCTTTTTGAGGACAAGTAGCTCATTTACCAACCTTTTTACCATAGGATCCATCCTTGTGATGGAAGAAAATAACTCCAAAGAAGGGCTTTCTTCAGATTCATTTGATTCAATTTTTATTTTCCCAACAAGAATGAGATCATCTTCAATTTCTATCACCAAGGTCTGTACAATTGCAAGAGTAGCTGGGGTTGCTCTTCTCAATAGGAAACCAACCTCTAGAACTTGAGCATTTACAAAGAAACATTTCAAATTCTTAGCTGTAGGTTGAGCAATAGTTGGAATTCTTCGTGTCAACTTGTTGAAGTGAGAAATGAACTCATGCATAGGCATGTGAGATTCCTTTTTCAGCTAGGTGAGCTGAGCCAACAAAGCATGAGTGTCTTCAGGAGGCTTGAATCTTCCTTCAAACTTGGCTATGATATTTTCCCAGTTTGTGATGGTATGTGGTGCTAGATGATAAAACCAATCTGTAGCAGCGCCTTGGAAGTCTCCACAAACAGCCTTACAGATACATCTTCATATTTGTTGGGTGAAAATTATGTAATCATCTTTTCGATAGATTACACAACCTGGACTTCAGCCATAGCTATGTGAGATGTAAATCTCTCCTCTCGGAAAGGGGAGGTGCCCTTCTTACTACTAACAGAAGCAATAGTAAAACAAACAAGTAATTACAAAATGTACACAAAACTTACGAAGTGGGGGGGTGTGTTACATTCATCCTTCTCTCTTTTTTCAGAGAAGATGTTTACAATGCTTCACTGTTGGAAGTTCACAATTCTTAACAACTTGAAACGAACAACTAGCAGTAATACCAATACCTCTATCTTGTCAAAGCAAAGCATAGAGATACCAGAAGTAATTAACAATAAACAAATAAACTAAAAGGGAAAGCTCACGAAGGCACAAAGTCATTCCATAGCTTTTTCAATGTTGGATCTGTGGAAATGTATCGTTTGTCATGTTAGAAGCACAAAGTCTTCTTAGACGCAACAATTCCTCGAACAACATGAACAATTACAAGCACAAAGTCTTGTAGATTATCCAACCAAAGTATCAAAGAGCATGAACGATTACAAGCACAAAGTCTTGTAGATCATTCAACAAAAGTATCCAAGAGCACGAACAATTACAAGCTCAAAGTCTTGTAGATTATTCAACCAAAAGATAAACAAAAACACAAATGCAAATCTAAATAATAGATGCAACACAAAGTTTACATAAATCACTTAGAGTCCTTCAGATTTCATCACCTAATTACCACCAATGAGATCAATTCATAAAAGTATCGAATCCAACACAAAGTTTGGCTTGCAATCCTCTTCTTTATTGATCAGATTTCATTCACAAAGCATGAACGCAAAGTTTCACAATTTTGCTTCAAAAAGGGTAGCACTTCGTTGCAAAATACTAAAGGATAAATTTACAATGGAAATCCCTCACATTATATAGAAAGAGGGATGAGCAAAATTAGGAAACTGATTGAGGAAATTAAGGAGAGTTAGGTGAGTGATTTTAGGAGATCTCACCTAACTTTGACCAAAGTCAAAGTGTAATTTGTTTTCAAAATATTACATCTTTGAGCTTGGTGTAATTATAATTTACAAAAAGACATTCGAAAATGTCAAGAAATATTTACAAGATGCATAAAGGGATGTACCGGAAATGTCTAACACTGGAGAATAGGAGGCTGTTTCATGTTTCTTCGCTTTGGGCGTGGAAGTCTTCATATTTCCTCCTAGTCTCCTGCACAAACTTCTCATCTAGACCAACGGTGTAATCCACAATGGTGTGAATTCTCATGATCGATCTCATGGCAGATGAGTGAACCTTCTTGCACCTGTCAAGATGCATTTTTCAGGTTATCCAATGTGAGCCTTGTATCACAAATGATGTTCAGTGAAGCTTCTGAGAAGTCTGAACTGTCAATCAATTTCATGATGGCTTCCTTGTAGATCTAAGATATTTCTGTGGCCGGCAGGAAGATACGATTTTCCTCAAGAAGTTGACCAGGAAACTCTTTGATACCTTTTTCAAGAATAACACGATGTCCTTCGACATCTTCCTGTACTTGGTGGAGATCTTCCGTAAGAGATTGAATTACTTGAATTCAATGTTTCAATGATTCTCTTACCTCAATGAACTTTTCTTTGTCAGGAATTACCCCAACTTCCACCAATTTACTGAGCTTTACCTGTTTCATCTCCGACCATGACAACAGGCATTTTTCCATGTCTCTGTGCTCCTGGGAAAGTACACTTTTTTCTTTATCAAGCTCTGTGGTGAGCTTGGCCAACAAGGTAGTTTTCTCATCCACAGCCATTATAATCTGAGATCTGTGTTCAATGATCTTCTCAACAAAATCATACAACACTCTACCTTTTTATGAAAAGTGAGACTTCGCGAAGGAGCTCGTTTCGAAGGTCTTCACGAGGCGAACATAGGGGGATGCTCGAATTGACTATTTGAGGCTTTGAAACGCATTTCAAGGTAGCTTGAAAATCACTTCGTTATGCGTACTTGAACTTCACGAATCCTAGGAAACAGACAAGTTTTGTAGGGGGGTTATCCGTGGAACGAGCGCTGCTAGATTCCGTGATAACATTATTCAATACCATGAACTCCACAAGTGATGTAGAAAGTAGCAACATGCTCTTCACGATGTTGTTTTCCATCACCAAAAAACTTGGGAAAGTTCTTCCGTGAGCCTTCAGGAAGAGCATGTAGGGGTAAAACTAGGCTCAACGAACCAAAAACATTTCCCCAAGGACCTTGAGCAGCCATTTACATGTCCTTGGTGAAATCTTGAAAGACTTACAAGAAAATAAATTACAATAAAAAAGGACACAGGTATACTTCAAACGAAAGCATGAGGCTTTAGAATGCGTATCGTGTCCCCAGCGGAGTCGCCAAAAAACTGTGGTGAAAATTATGTAATCAGCTTTTCGATAGATTACACAACTAGGACTTCAGCCACAGCTATGTGAGATGTGAATCTCTCCTCTCGAAAATGGGAGGCGCCCTTCTTACTGCTGACAGAAGCGATAGTAAAACAACCAAAGTAATTACAAAATGTACACAATACTTATGAAGTGGGGGACTGTGTTACATTCATCCTTCTCTCTTTTTTCAGAGAAGATGTTTACAATGCTTCACTGTTGGAAGTTCTCAATTCACAATAACTCTAAACTAACAATGAGTAGTAATGCCAATACCTCTATCTTGTCAAAGCAAAGCGTAGAGGTACCAGAAGTGATTAACAATAAACTAGTAAAATAAAAGGGAAAGCTCACGAAGGCACAAAGTTGTTCTGTAGCTTTTTCAATGGTGAATCTGTGAAAAGTATGTCGTTTGTCACTTTAGAAGCACAAAGTCTTCTTAGACGCAGCAATTCCTCGAATAGCATGAATAATTACAAGTTCAAAGTCTTGTAGATTATCCAACCAAAGTATTCAAAGAGCATGAATAATTACAAGCACAAAGTCTTGTAGATCATTCAACCATAATATCCAAAACACAAATGAAAATCTAAATAAAAGATGTAACACAAAGTTTACATGAATTACTTAGAGTCCTTCAGATTCCATAAGCTAATCACCACCAAATGAGATCAATTCATAAGATTATCGAATCCAACACAAAGTCTGGTTTGCAATCTTCTTCTTTATTGATCAAATTTCATTCACAAAGTATGAACACAAATTTTCACAATTCTGCTTCAATAAGGGCAGCACTTCGTTGCAAAATACTAAAGGATAAAATTTACAATAGAAATCCCTCATATTTATAAAAGAGAGGGAAGAGTAAATCTAGGAAAGTTAGGTGAGTTAATTTAGGAAAATCTCACCTAACTTTGACTAAAGACAAAATGTAATTTGTTTTCATGAAACTACATCTCGGATATTAGTGTAATCACATTTCAAAAAATGACATTTAAGATGTCAAAAACTATTTACAAGATGCATAGAGGAAAGCATCAAAATGTTCTACATCGGAGATCAAGAATCTTCATGGTTCCTTGCTTTGGGCACGAAGTCTTCATACTTCTTCTTGGTCTCCTGTATGAACGCATCATTTGGGCTGACTGTGTAATCTACAAGGGTGTGAGCTCTTGTGATCGGCCTTCTGGAAAATGAATGGATTTTCTTGCACCCGCGAAGATGCATCTTGAGATTATCAAGTGTTAGCCATATATTGTAAATGATATGTATTGAGGCTTTGGGAAAAACTGTCATCCTCAACTTGTTGCATAACGGCTTCTTTGTAGATCTGGGATAGTTCACTGGATCAGAAGATGTCACCTTTAGGATCACTTGATGAAATATGGAGAGAAACTGCGAGGATGGTGAATCAATAGATGTTAGCAGAAAAAGTAGCATTGGGAAGCGTGAAGCAAGAAACGATGTTGAGCAAGCATGAAACGAGCAACTAGGCATGAAAAATGATGCAGGAGCAAAGAAACGGGGTCCGGAATGGAAATAGAGCAAGTTTGAAGAGACTAAGTTAAAAACTCCCAAAAGTGTAAAGGTGCTAAAATTCAGCACCATTGCACAAAAAATGACTAAGTCTGGAAAAAGTGCAAAGGTGCTAAATATCAACACCATTGCACAAAAAAAACTAAGTCTGGAAAAAGTGCAAAGGTGCTAAAAATAATGCCATAGTCAAAAATTGGCTAAGTTTGGCAACAATGTGTAAGAGCGCACTTTTTTAGCGCTTCTACACATTTTTGGAAAATCACTTTTTATGCAGGGTCGCTGATTTTTGGCGCCCCTGCACTTTCAACACTTAGCCAAAAATTTGGATGAGTTAGAGTGCGCTTTTTTGGCACAATTGCATCTTTCACAATTTAACTAAGTATGATCAGTGAGACTTCACGAAGGAGCTCATTTCGAAGGTCTTCGTGACGCGAACATAGGGGGATGCTCAAACTGACTGTTTGAGGCTTTGGAATGCGCTTCGAGGTGGATTGAAAATCACCTCATTTTTTGTGCTTGAACTTCACGAACGTAGGAAACGAACAAGTTTTGTAGGGGGGTTATCCATGAATCGAGCGCTGCTAGATTCCATGATAACACGGCTAATTCACTTTAGTTCAAAAGTCAAAGTTTGACCTTGGGCACCAACTCCAGACTTAGAAACTTTTTTGAAATTTTCCATTTGCAAACGTCATTGGAGTCTATGTTTGATTACTAATTGTGATTGACTGATGTGCCTAGTAGATTGGATGAAAATTTCATTGAAGAGCGGGATCAAAACTAAAAAGGAGCTCCCTGAAGTTGCAAACCCTAATTCTAACTTTTGAGCCTTCAAAATTCTAGCCACCCTTGGTCGCTAGGGGCACTTTTTCTCATCAGACTTTAGTCAAATTTTCATGCATTTTCATCATTTTAAACTTGATTTCCACCTTCCTTCATCTTGTAACTTCTAGTACTTGACATAACTCCTAAGCTAGGTGGCAAGTCCACTACGGAGTTGGCTCAATTTTAAACATGATCTCTTGGAAAGCATAATCCCTAAAAACATCATTTGACAAGTTAAAAACTTGGGCGTCCTTGGCCTCCAAGGGAACTTTTATTTCTAGAGAGCCATTTTTGTAACATGTTGAATCTCCATTCAATCTTCGGTTGTTGGCTACTCTTTAGTCTTCTAACCCAACTAAGATATGCAATTGAGAGCTAGAAGAATTTTGCATAGGATGAGCATTTGAGCTAACCCTAACAACTGCATTTGAGGGTTCAAAACCTTGGGTTCCCTTGGCCTCTAGGGGCACTTTTTGTGCTTAACTAACATTTTTTACCATGGCTAAATCCTTATGTTTGATACCTGATTCTGGCAATTCAGCAATTCAAATTAACCCGTTGATGGATTCGTTGCAAAGCCTGATCAAGTCTGAGACAAACATCCTAGGTGTCATTTGATCAAAAAATTTCATCTAGTACCTCAAAATTTTAGGCACCCCTGGCCTCTAGGGGCGCTTTTCTGCTCCAGTGTTAGTTAAAATTTCATCAATTTCATCTCCCTCATTCCTCATTCAATCTTCAATTTTAGGTGTTAGACAGATCTTCTAGACTGGTTGGTAAGCTCATCGCGAAGGTGATAGTATTTCAGAGAAGTCCTCTTGGAAGTGACAAATCCCAAAAATTTGATTTGGGCTTTTGAAACCTAGGGCGCTCTTGGTCTCCAGGGGCTCTTTTTCTCATCAGACTTAGCTAGATTTTGATGATTTTCTCCTCAACGAAAAACCACTCTATGACGAAGCATCATTTTGAACATATCTTGCCATACAATCTTCGTTGGAGTGTTTTAAGCTTAGATTTTGATACCTAGTATCTGGCCATCTGCCATTGTTGACCTCAAAGGTCCTAACTTTTCTCTTGAAAAAGTGAAAAAAACCAACCAGACTTAAACTAATTTTTTCTTGATTCTGACTTCACCACTATGACTGTGAAGTGAAATAAGCTAATCAAAATAATTTTCAATCAATTCTAACAAGATTTAATTTTTAGGGTTTTTCCTAAAATAGGAGCCCAAAAAAGCCTAATTCTCAAAATTTTCAAATTTTGCCAATATTACTAGACAGTAAAGCCACAAAAAGCTCATACTTTGTAAGCCCAAAAACTTAATTTTGATGATAATCTTACAAGGTTTAAACCATTTTAAGAAAAATTCCTGATGAAGCAAAAATTTTGTTTTGGGTACAACATTAGGCTCTATCTGACGACCATGTCGGATACCTACGACATAGGAGAACTGAGAATCTCTGAGTTTTAAACATATACTAGTGAGATATCAATTGGTCATTGGATTCAGGACTTTCCTTATCACCTAAGAAGTTAAAACTTTCCCAAAAATCACCTAAAACAAGACTACCTAAAATCACCTAAAACACGACAATACTTTATGGAACAAGGAAACACATTACGACATAACTAAAAAAAAAAATAGAAAGAAAATTTGTTTAAAGAAAATTCAATCCACCCCCAAAGAGATGAAGTGCTTTGGATATTGTTCATTGCATGATAGTTGGAAGAGCCTCCAATCGATGTCATTTCTGTCTAAAAGGATTTGATTCTCTTCTGATGGGCATTGCAGGAGGAAATCCCTCTAGGATGAAGATTCTCAAGTATTCATATATCCAAGAAAAGATACTCTAACAAAAGTCAAAATATGATGCAAATGGGGAATTTGATACCCCTGAGGCATTATTTTTATTGTAGTCCATCCTCGAGATGTTGAATGCTTCAAACCAGTCGATCGAGTTCCAAACTCGATTTCTTTAATGTCATAGGTGATCTTTTCTAACCTGAAAATATCCTTTGACTAGCTCATCAATCAGCTCCATATCACCCTTAACAAATAGGAGTTTGATTCCCATGTCTTCGACATTTTGAGGCCTAACAAAAATGCCTCTTTTTTAGCTTCAGTGAATTCCAATTGCACAGATATGGGTGCAACCATCCTATAGGCGAGATAACCATTTCCCTTGCTTCTGAACTTGTATTTAAACAACCTCCATCAAACTGTATTGTCCA
Organism: Sequoia sempervirens; assembly: GCA_007258455.2. Lineage (NCBI taxonomy): Eukaryota > Viridiplantae > Streptophyta > Pinopsida > Cupressales > Cupressaceae > Sequoia > Sequoia sempervirens. The sequence continues at coordinate 138,135 of VDFB02009227.1, read as the reverse complement.
TGACCTTGTGTCCTCCGTCGGTTTCTTTTCAAAATAAGGAATGTTCTAGTCTTTAGTTTCTATCTCTAATAGAGACATAATTACCAGGACCCGTTTCAGGCTTTGCTTGTGCTAGAATAGATGACTTGAGCACAACCTACTTCTTTACAACATTGAGAATCTAATCTAGTTGTTCTGGATGGTCCTGAAGATATTCTACTTGAGAGATTTGTACCTTGGTCTTCATCATGGAAGCTACGATGTCAAAATTTGTTGAAGACATCTCTTGAGAAACTAGCATAGTGTTCTCACGTGAAAGTTTGGGATTAGAAGTGGGAGGCACTTTTTTACCCTTTTCATTTGATTTTTATCTTTCTTCTTCTTCTTTATGTGCTTTGAACTACTGAGCACGTGTGAACACAAGCATTGAAATATTTTCATGATTCACTACAAGAGCATACTGACGGTATTCTTCTTCTTATTCTTGATTGACGGGTTCTTTATCAATGTATCCTACAACGAAGTCGCCATTGAAGTTGTTTTTTTGTGGTAAGACAACGTTCGAACTTGGTGTTGGTACAAAACTAGAACTGGGAGCAGCTTTAGTGTATCCCATGATTTGGTTCATTCTCATATTCTCAAGACATGTGGATTCGGTATGTGCATTGGTGTCATGGAAATAGCAAAACACTACATGGTGTGTAGCTTCAATCATTGGTCTTGATGGAGATGTTGGAAACCGTGGCTGAAGATTGTCTCTCTTTGGCTGGTATGGTTGTTGAACTATAGATTTGATGGAAATTTTTTTCATCAAGCCAGAAGTAATCATATCATCCTCCAACTTGATTGTGTGTTCTTGCACATTCTTCTACTTTGTTTCTCTTATCATCTTGAGGAAGAAGGCTATCTCTAAAGGAAGAGAATTTATGAAATAGCTTTTCAAAATCTTCGGTGATGGATCGAGTGTAGAAGTCATGTAACAAGATGATTATATCTCACCACAAAATCCCTCATGTGCTCATTGTGCTCCATCTTTGAATTTTTAAGTTGGGAAAATAACAAGCGATTGTCTTCAGCGGGCTTGAATCTCACCAAGAATTTATCGCTCATAGTTTCCCAGCTTGTGATACTACCTAATGACAGGTAATTGAACCAATTGGTAGCATTTCCTACCAAAGTCTCAAGAATGAGAGGCACCATGATGTTTCATGTGCTATGTGCAAGACAACACAAGCCATTGTGAACGCAGAAAAATATTCCTCTAAGTGTTGAGTTCCATCGCTGTGAAATCAAAGAAAGTGCTTCCTTGATCCTTTAGGTAACTCATGATTACCTGAAAATCCAAAGGTCCAATGTTTTACCCCAAGGTAATGAGGGTAGATGTCGGTGATTTTTATCATCATTTCCAGCATTATTGTTGTTATCATCTATTGCTTCTGTGTGGATCATACAATAGGATGCCAAAGTGTCATTCTTGTGAAATAAAAGTGTTAAGCTTTTCTTGAAGTTTTCTTGCCTCGTACCCCACGGTGGGTGCTAGAAAATTGTTGGTGTTACAATTTGCACCTTCGAAGTGTATATTGACAACGAATAGCTATGCACAATTGAATTGCTCTTCAAATTAGGAGGGCAAGCTCCCTCTTTTGTTGATATGCTTAAAAATTAAAATAATCTAATTCATACCTTTTGACTCAGCTGGAAGAGGCACAAGGTTAATAAAACCAATACATTGCAACTAATGATTTTCTCTGGTTTCCATAGATCTTTAACTACATCTAAGCTAATGCTAAAACTATCCTATCACCTCTAGATAAACAGAGCAAGAGGAATTAGGAGCAGGGAATTGGTATATGATAATCTTTAAGTTAGGATTTCCAAGGAGGCAAGACACCTATTTGAGGCTTAGGTTGAAATGAAGGTTATTGGAAACAACATCAAACGATAAGTTAGTTCTCGGGATTCCTAGGGTGGCGGGACACCTATCTGAAGTGTAGGTTGAAAGTAACTTACTAGAAAAATAACACTTAAATGACAATCTCTATTTCTAAATTCCCAAGGAGGAGGGACTCCTATCCGAGGTGTAGATATGAAACAAAGATTATTGATAATAACATCAAATGATAAACTTTATTTATAAATTCTCAAGGAGGAGGGACTCCTATCCGAGGTGTAGATATGAAACAAACTTATTAGAAACAAATAAACCCAAGACAAAAATTGTATGATGGACCTATCACACAAATAAATGATCGAGCAGCTTTATATTAACAAAGTGAACAAGTACAAAATAACAATATTGCATAGCAAGGTGGCTTAGCAATTTATTATTGCAGCAAAATTAAAATACAAATGAGCAAGGGTGATCTTATTTATAGAACTTCAAGGAGTAGGGAAACCTAAAATCTCCTTGAGTTTACACTCAGTCAGAATGCAAGAGTTTATTCTCTAAGTCTAACTATATGCAACCTAACAATTAACTGGAAAACTACCTCAGTTAACTGATTATAAACTAAACTAATTGGACCTTGCAACATGTGAGTCCTTATTGATATGAGATTCAAATGATAACTAACATCAGTTAACTAAATCCTAATTGAAAGCTCCACATAGGTGACTCCAAAATAGATGTACACAAAGGTGGGACAACGAGTTAACTTGGAAAGAGGCATCAAGTTAACCACTGTGTCAAATGTCTATCTTGAAGAGGTGGGACGTCTTGTCCACTGGTTGCAATCTCGAGCAATTAACTCCTCCAAGAAGTTGTTAACTGCCTCATCATTTGGAGGTTGTCACATGTATCAACTATCAATTCACTGCTTGACAGTAGCTTGAGCAATCCTACAAATATCTACACACTCAAATGGATAGTTTACTGACTGGTAACTCTAGCAGCTCCATAACTGGAGTGATGGCCTCTATTTCTTCTACAACTTTGTGCTTTTGATGCTCTTGACGCTTTTCACATTTTTCTCAATGGAAGAGTGTTGCATGATGAAACCACGAAGTTTGACTGTGAATGCTCTAGCTATGAGAAATGCTCTTGAGCTCATTGCACACATGGAATTCCAATGATACTCAACCCTCTAAACTAGCCTTGAAAGGCTATTAGTTATACGAGGTTTGAAACCATTTGGACTTTGAGTGACTACACCTGCCAAATTGCCCAAATCAACCCTCTGAATGCGCTTGATGCAAAACGGTGCCAACTTTTCCTATGAAATCGTGAATCAAGACCAATTTGGTCTTGAATTTAGTTTGAGTGAATTGCATTATGAAAAACTAGCCTGTTGATTGTAAACATGGCTATGTTCTAACAACTTTGCTGGTGAGGCTAAAAATGGCTTCTAGCGAGGCTAAAAAAAGCCTGTCGAGGAGCAATTTTTATGAAAAAATTTAAGACATGGGTTTTGCAGAGAAAGTATTTCTAAGAAAACCCACAATGTTAGAAACTCAAAAAAATGCCTTTTTCCTTGGCATGCGAAGACTTTTTGAAACAGAAGTAGCAGGGGCAGCAAGGGCTGCAAGGACAATTTTCTCAAAAAAATCTAGCATATGGGTTTTGTAGAGAATGAAATTCTAAGTCAACCCAGATTATCAGAAATTCAAAAAAATGACCTTTACTAAGGCATGCAAGAACTTTTCAGTAACAAAAGCTACAGGGGCAGTAGGGGTGTTAGGGTAACAATTAAATGTAGATTTAAGTAATAAACAGAGAAACCAAAAACACACAAAATAAATTATAACACAGAGAATTTAACGTGGTTCACCCAATTCGGGCTACATCCACCAAACCGCAACCATCCAATGATTTTATTATCCAGTGCAAAAAACCTATTACAATCTTGCAAATAATCGCATTTTTCATTATCCTGTAACACCCATCCGAACCCCTTTTTATCAAGCTTAGAAGCTTCCAGATTTTGGGTTCTACAAAATCAGATTTTTTCTTTTTTCGTTGATTTTTCCCTTTTTCGGTGATGACACGAAAAAGTAGGAGGAATTTTTTTCTTGGGGGTTGCCGCCCCCGAACCCCCACCCAGGGCCCGGCTCAGCCCTAGACCTCGGCAAGGATACATGTCGGGGTGTACAGTATACCATGGGCTATGCAGTATAGCATGATCAGTCGCCACATACCAACAATCTCCCACTTGGAGACTAATTAGGCTCCACACCAACACAATCTCCCACTTGGAGACTAATCCCGGACGACACTGCTGCAATTACAGCTCCCACTGGAAATAAGTACCTTGGACCCTGCTGCTCTATTATACTTGAATTCAACCTTGAAGGCCAACTAAAGCTGAAGAGGAGCTCAGCTTCTCCCTTGTCACCGCCTTCGTAAACATATCCGCCAGATTGACATCTATATGTATCTTGTCCAGCTTGACCTGTCCATCAGTCGCCACATACCAACAAGGGGCACCAGGGGAAATTTTTCTTGAGAAAAACTAACACATGGGTTTTGTAGGCGTCAATGAGCTGAATGGACCCAAATTCTTCATTTTTTGAAAAGTTGACTTTTTGACCCGCATGCAAAAGAATCTTCGAAAAAAAAGCATAATACTTCAAAATGAGAAGTAATGGGGCAATTTTCTCAAAAAATTCAAAAACATGGGTTTTGTTGTCAATGTCGAAATATGTGAACCCAAATGACCAGATCCTGGAAAATATGTCGTTTACTTTGTCATGTGAAAGAAAACCTAAGACAAGGATAGAAGAATTTTGAGAGAGAAAATAGAAAGTATATTCTGCCTTGGAAAATTGACACCTATGCCTTGAATTTTGTTTGATGAAGTCTAAGACACATGCACTGAAAAGATGAAGTCTGAAAAATAATTCCTCTGAGCAATCCAGACCTAGCACTACGAAGAACACTGAAAAATATCACCTGTAGCACCTTTAAATCTTGCTTTCATGAGAAAATATGTGTTCACCTTCAACCTGTGATGAAAATAATGGACGCCCAAATGCCTTAATAAATAAAATTTATGAGTTAAGGCATCACCTTGCATGCAAAAACCTAAATTTGGGTGGCATAATACTATTGGACCCCAAATTCAGTTAACTAAACAAGATAAAACCCTAAAATGGGTGCCACTCTTACATGCATAGATAAATTTGCCACTGTGAGAAAAAAAATTAAGTCATTTGAGGTTGACTTAGAAGTACAATTGGAGTTTTAATATTATTTTAAGTTGAGTTCAAAAACTCCTCCATTATAAGGCAGCTAATTCACTTTAGTTCAAAAGTCAAAGTTTGACCTTGGGCACCAACTCTAGACTCATAAACTTTATTGAAATTTTCCATTTGCAAACGTCATCAAAACCTATGTTTGATCACTGATTCTGATTGACTGATGTGTCTAGTAGACTGATAGTTTCGTTGAATATCAGGATCAAAACTGAAAAGGAGCTCCCTAAAGTTACAAACCCTAATTCTGACTTCTGAGCCTTCAAAATTTTGAGCCCCCCTAGCCTCCCGGGGTGCTTTTTCTCATCAAACTTAGTCAAATTTTCACGCATTTTCAAATTTTCATGCATTTTCATCATTTTGAACTGATTTCCATCTTCCTTCATCCTTCAACTTTTGACACTTGACATAACTCTCAAGCTAGCTAATAGGTCCACTACAAAGTTGGATCAATTTTGAACATGATCTCTTGGAGAGCATAATCCCTAAAAATATCATATGACAGGTCAAAAACTTGGGTGCCCCTAGCCTCCAGGGGCGCTTTTATTTCCAGAGAGCCATTTTTGTAACATGTTGAATCTCCATTCAATCTCTAGTTGTCGACTACTCTTCAGTCTTCTAACCTGGTTGAGATATGCAATTGAAAGCTAGAAGAATTTTGCACAAGATGAGCATTTGAGCTAACCCTAACAATTGCATTTGATGGTTCAAAACCTTGGGTGTCCCTAGCCTCTAGGGGCGCTTTTGTGCTTAACTGACATTTTTGACCATGACTAAAACCTTATGTTTGACTCCTAATTCTGACAATTTAGCAACTCAGATTAACCCACTGATAGATTCGTTGTGAAGCCTAATCAAGTCTGAGACAAACATCTTAGGTGTCATTTGATCAAAAAATTTCATCTGGTACCTCAAAATTTTGGGTGCCCCTAGCCTCCAGGGGCACTTTTCTGCTCCAGTTTTAGTCAAAATTTCATCAATTTCATCTCCCTCATTCTTCGTTCAATCTTCAATTTTAGGTGCTAGATAGATCTTTTGGACTAGTTGGTAGGCTCATCGCGAAGCTAACAATATTTCAGAGAAGTCCTCTTGGAAGTGACAAATCCCGAAAAGTTGATTTGGGCTTTTGAAACCTAGGGTGCCCCTAGCCTCCAAGGGCTCTTTTTCTCATCAGACTTAGCCAAATTTCGATGATTTCCTCCTCAACGAAAAACCCCTCCATGACAAAGCATCATTTTGAACATATGTTGCCATAGAATCTTCGTTAGAGCATTTTAAGCTTAGATTTTGACACCTGGTATTTGGCCATCTGCCATTGTTGACCTCAGAGGTCCTAACTTTTCTCCTGAAAAAAGTCAAAACAACCCACTAGACTTAAACTGACTTTTTCTTGATTCTGACTTCACCACTGTGATCGTGAAGTGAAATAAGCCAATCAAAATAATTCTCAATCAATTTTGACAAGATCCAATTTTTAGGGTTTTTCCTAAAAATAGGGCCCGAAGCCTAATTTTCAAAATTTTCAAAGTTTGCCAATATTACCTAGACAGTAAACCCACGAAAATCTCATACTTTGTATACCCAAAAACTGACTTTTGACAATAATTTTACAAGGTTTAAACCATTTTAAACAAAATTCCTTACTGAAGCAAAAAAATTGTTTTGGGTACAACAAAGTGTTAAGTAGGTACTTTCCATCTCTACAATTATAGAACTTTGGTTTTAATGGCCAACATAGCTTATATGAGGAGAATAAGGTAGGGTACATACCATATTTAACTTTGAATTAGCTAGTAATTTCAAAGTTTTTTGGGTTCGTTCAATTTTGTTTCATGTATGTTGAGTTAGGCTATCAACCTTAACTTCACAACTATAAATGAGGCTATCCTTCTAAATTTCACAATTATAGAGGATGACATGTGCTAACAAGAAAATAATATATTTTCTTATTCCAATTCTAAAGTTCAACAATTTAACACATTTTCTAATTTGCAGATGGCCTTACTGCATGTATAGTTGTATTTTCTAACAATGGTAACATTCCAATTCAATTAATATTTGAATATTCAGGCCAATATTTTGTAAAAAGAAGTTAGTTTTATGAGATGGTGTCAAAAGAGAGTTGAGATATTTTTTTAAACATTTAACATAAGATCAAACTTATTATAAAATGATTGAATCAAGACTTTTGATTATTTTTTATATACTTATTAAGACTACATCGTTAACGTATACAAATAATAAAATATGATCCAAATAAATAAATAAATTCTATTACATATTTTATAATCTAATAATTTTAGTAATCTATAATATGTAATAGAAAAAAGTGATGCTTAACTCTTATAATATTGACTAACTTTGATTAATTTTAAGTTTAGTCATTAGCCATTCATGTAATCTCTAGACTGCCACTCTAAAATAATAAATATATTTATTTCTGCAAAGGTTTACTTTAAATTAGGAAGTTTTATTAAATGTATTATAATAATTTCATAAATAGTCTTCTCTTACCAACTAGATTGTGTAATATTTTTCTTCTCACACTAACATCTTTAATCTAATGTTATATCTCGTGTCCCCATAAACAGTAACATGTGAAGGCAACCGTCACCTATTCCATGCATTTTCAAACCTCTTGAGATGAATTTGTCATTTCTATATCTTATGACTCATTTTGGAGCAATATTCATTCTAGCTGTCAACTACACAGTTCACACCATCAACCAATAACCCATTGGATGGTGTTTTTTTATTGTGCATTTGTTAGTGGCCTTAGAGCAAGGAATTAATGTTTGAGAAAAATATTCTTTACAAATTCCATTTTTGTTCAAATCCGTGAATTTATGCTCCATAAAATGTAAAATTTACGGTGAAGAATTTTCCTAGTGTTTTGTATTGTTCCATAGGTTTTAGATGTAAGTTGAAGGTGCTTAGAAGGTCAAAAAAAAGTTTTGAATTTTTTTGGCATTTCCTTGAATCAATCAATGAAATTGTTTGTTGAATAGCTTACCATATAATATAATTTAATAGTTTGGATTTTGCATTTTTTATCATGTTTTCTCACTTTTATTTAATATTTAGATTATGATAAAAAATTATTTAATATTTAGATTATGATAAAAAATTATAAATAAATTTAATAAAAATGATAGTTAAAATTTAAGTGTATAAATAATCATCAAATTTAATATTTATTGAGAATCCTCTATTTATGGGGATCATTGGGTTTATCCATTTTCAAAATCAAGGAAAGATATCAAGTTAATGGCCCCTCTTGAGGGTTAGCACAAGCTTAATTTTAATGCGGTATCCGAGGGCAATCCTAGTATATACAAGGTAGGGTGCATATTGAGACACCATCATAGTAATTTGATTGGTGTTTCCTTGAAAGGACTTGAATATGGAACAAATAATGAGGTGGAGGCCTAGGTGCTCCTTTTAGGCCTATAGACGTGTATTTAATTCAACAAAAGTACAAATAGAAGGAGATTTCATGATCATCACTCATGTCATTTGAGATAAAGGGGCTTAGGGTTGAAAGATTAATAGTATTCTAAGTCAAATTTGACCCTTAATGGACAAGTTAGATGCATTCACCATCAAACATGTATATAGGGAGGTGAACTATCATATTGACCCCCTAGCCAATTTTAGTGTAAATTATGGCACAAGATACATTATGGGAGATAACTTAGAGTGATAGATGTGATGATTTCCTAGCTTATTCAATTATGACCCAATACTGTTAGGAGTGAAGGCTTCTGAAATGGTTGGTAATGGTTAAGATTCAAGCATGCAAAATTATGTAATATCATCCCTTCAAGGCAAAGGTTATGACAAAGGAAATTATGTCCAACTATGGTAAAATTGTTATTAAATTGTTTTCATCTCCTTCTCTATCAAAGGCTTCCCAATTGATATACCATGGATACCACTCTTAGACTATTTGCCAAGAAGAGGAAAATATCTTTCATTGGGGAGATATTTTTAACCTACATTCAAAGAAAATATTTAAAGTAATGATAGTGCTCATGGTCCATGTTATTCAAATGATTCTAGAGGATTTTTTCTTATCTACCACGCATAGGTATCATGTTAACACTCATATTGTTTTTGTTGAGTACAAGGTGATACTGAGAGGGGGGTGAATCAGTGTTTAACAATCCTTTAATTTTCAAAACTCAATCACAATTAAAATCATTCAAGTAAGATATAGGAATTAGGAACACAGTGAGAACATAGATTTATGTGGAAACCCTTTTGAGAGAAAACCATAGCCAATTTTTTATATATATAAATAACTTCTTTATTCTTCTTGTCGTCTCCAACCTACTATAGACTCCAATCTCTACTCAACAAAAATAAAAGCTCCAACCCAGCAAGAGTCTTCAACCTCTAATTTATAGGCTCCATGTTAGATTTGTGAATAACACGAGACACTGGATCAATCAATAAACAAAACACCTTCTATGCAAGAGCTCTACAAAACAAAGATTTGTTATTCCTCAAAAATAAAACACTTATAGAATAAATAATACAAGAGAGACAAAATGCTTTTTAAGATCAACCCTAATGATAAAGGGTTAGATCATGACAAGTGTCAACATCCTATGTGATGAGACAGAATGATCTAATATTAGCTCTCTAGTTTAACTAAAAAGCAATCCTAAGTTTAGCTTAAGTGCATGAGAATTAGAATAATAATTAATTAATTATTATCTAATACATGATAACTCTAACACCCCCCCTTAAGTGTAACTTAGGGAGTAGCTAAAAACTCTAAAAACCTATCATAAAAAGCAAAGAAACCATGAATGGGTCCCAAAAACTAGGCTTGATGAGGTACCCAGTACAATCAAAGAAATTTCTCATAAGTGGAGAAAAGGAGAAAACCTCATGCAAAAAACTCCTCTCCTAAAGAGAGATGAAAGTATGTAAAAAAACATGAAGGAAGAAGGCCTCATGAAGACCCCCCAAGGACAACCTCCTTCACCCCAAGCATCAATCGTGACTAGAGGTAACAAGGCGATGCTAAAGGTTTCATGAAGATGTCTACAACCTGCTCCTATGTAGGCATGTACTCCAAGGTGAGAAAACCATCTTGAATCAACTTTTATATGAAGTGCACGTGGATCTCTATGTGCTTAGTATGTAATAGATCTGCAAACATTCATATGGAATATTCCTCAAAAAGAAAAAGCAACAAAATTCAAGAGTTCAAGAGGCATGAAATCTCAAGAGAGATAATACAATGAGGGTTGAGTGCTATATAGGAGCAACCCTAAATGATAAAGGGATTAGATCATGACAAGTGTCAACATCTCATGCAATGAGATAGAATGATCTAATAATAGCTCTCTAGTTAATAGAGTAAATCACTCCTAATTTTAGCTTAAGTGCATGAGAATAAATTAGACTAATAATTAATTAAAGACTAATTAATTATTAGCTAATGCATGATTATTCTAACATCCCCCCTTAAGATGAACTTAAGGAGTAGCTAAAAACCCTAAAAAGAGAATGCATGAAGGGTCCTGGAAAACAAGGCTTGGTGAGGTACCCATGTACAAACAATCAAATCTTTGACAAATAGAGAAAAGGAGAAAACCACATGGGAAAAACTCCTCTCCAAAAGAGAGAAGGGTGAATTAAGGACTAAAAAAGCCTCCAAACCAAGGTGAAGGACTAAGAAGCCTCAAATCAAAATGATGTCCCCAAAAAGAGGAACATGTAGAACATCACTAAAGCACAAAGAAGCTATAGAATGTTGTCGAATGATGACTAATATAGTGCTAAAATGAAGAACCTCCTCTAAAAAATGATGATCAGGATCAAGATAGAAAGAATCTACATGAGTTCCCCCAACGACACTTCTCAAATCAAATGGCAAACAAAGGAAAACATCTAGAAGTCAAAGATACAAATATCAAGATCAAGAAGACAATAATTTGCATGAGTTCCCCTAATGGAACTACTCGAATCAGATGGAAAAAAAAGGAAACATTTGAAAGTCAAAGATGTATGTACCAATAGTCTGAAGAACACAAATTGAAAGAGACAATAATTTTTGAGTTTCCCCAATGACAGTACTCAAATTAGATAAAAAAACAAAGGCAAACATATGGAAGTCAAAGATATAGATGGTACATGAATCCACACGATTGAACCCAATGACACTACTGAACTGCAAGATGCAAGTTGAAAATACAGATACCAATAGTCTTTGATCAAATAAAAATGGAAGGACAGCTCCAGAAATAGGAATCAAAGATTGTCCATATGGTCAATGCTCCATCTTGTTGAAATGCATGGGTAACCAGCCGCTTATGTACATTTCATCTTACTAGTACATATGAACAAGAACTAGATACGTAGGTCACTCCAAAAAATGAAACCAAGGAAGCATTAGCACCAACAATAGAAACCCCCCCATAATGTTGACAAGGGAGAGCCAAAATAGGTACACTAAAACTGTGTGAAACCAAGAAGTGCATGTATGAGAAACAACCTCCAAATAAAAGGGTGTGAAAACTAAGGCACACACACATGAGGCAAGAATCACTAGGATTCACATTTTTTCATGGAAGGGACACTCACTTGACAAAGGTGTGATGGCAAACCAAAGGCCAACATCAACCCCCCCATGGAACTTTATATCACAGTGCGAGTACAAAAGGCACAACAGGATGTGAAAAATGCTCAAAAAGTATACAATAGAATGACACTTTATCTCAATGCATCTACAAAAGAGAATGTGCATGAAAAAGATGTCTACAATGCCTAAATAGGAAAAAAAGCTAGAAATACATATATAACAGCCAAAAAAGAGCCATCCCATGCAAATGAAAATTTTTCATGAGCTAAGACATCTAAGTAATTCACCAAAATGTGAAAACACAAAAAACTGAATAAAATGTACCTGAAGAGAAATCTAGAAAAAGTGCATGGATGGCTATGAAGAGCTCTGAAAGACCATCCCAATGCCACTGGAATTACAAAAAATGGAGAAACTAATCAAAATTTTATGAGCTCAAGATTGAAAACAACACCTCTAACTTCAACAAGCTATAGAATGCACTAGCAGCAAAAAATGGTGATGAGACCCACACCACTAGAAATTTGGTGAAACCATCTTTACGATGATATCTTATTCACCCAATTTCAATATCGTATACCCACATTATGGCCAAAAAAGAAAAAAACTACTCCTTATGGCCAACGAGGGGTCTTGAAGAGGCTTTCCCTAGTCTATATTGCTGGCATCATGTTGATGTTATCATGACATCAATGGAATATTTGGATAATATTCCCCTCGTTTGGGAAAAAATTTGGTCCCCCTGCAAAAAGGCGGTGAACAAAATATTTGAAAAATATTCTCTGAGTCAGGAAGAAGATTTTGTTGGCTGGAAAATTGAACCGATGTTAGGAAATTTGTTCAGTGATCGAAAAAAATTGAAATCGTTGGCAGTTGATTGGAAGGTGTCAATGGCAGTTTGAAAGCTTTTAGTTGGATTTGAAAGGGACAACTGCAAGAGTTGAAAAATCCACCAGTGATGGCAGGGGGCTCATAGGGGTATGAAACTCGTAGGGGTCAAGTACTCTATAGGTACCCCCAATTAAATTCGCCCCTTCAAACAAAAATTTAAACATGTGCTTTTTCTAATGAATACTTGGCAAAAAAAATTATTTTTAAGAATTTCTAAATAAATAAATAAAATTAAAAAATAATCCTAAGTTTAGCTTAAGTGCATGAGAATTAGAATAATAATAAATTAAAGATTAATTAATTATTATCTAATATATGATAACTCTAACTCTCCATCCTATTAATTCTCTAATGGCTGATGTAGTCTTCTTCACACAAATCTGATCCAAACTCTAAATATTCTTACAATCCTCAAGAATATAATATAATCACAAATCTCTTCCTTCAAATCTAAATATTAGTAATTCATCTTACTAGCATGAATTCTACCTTTTCATCACACAAATATCTTCAATATAAATTATATTTACTTTTCATATCTCTGCTCTCCTTTTACCTTATACTCAGAAAAATATTCATTGAAATTGCTTGCCTTAAAAAACCTCCAATCAATTCTTCTTTATCTTTTTGTATGCACCTTTTCATTCTTGAGTCCACCACTTAGGGGGTCGGCCCTTATAAAAGGAAATTATTTTATTTTATTTTAAGACACATCAAAGAGGTTGTCACTCTAAAGGTCAGCTCATTAAAAAAAACATTTTATTTATTTTAATTACATATTTAAGAAGGATGCCAAGTGAGATGGGTCAACCTTTATGAGCATTAAATTTAATATGTCATTTTGTTGATTTCAAGTGTTGCAAATAATCTCTTTAATTTATGCCTTATATTCATTAATTTGTTGCCTTTGTAAACATTAGTCACTGCTATTATTATGCCTTAAATGTTGTACCTTGTTCACACTTTAATCTTGGGTGGTTAAGTCATATTTATATAGAGATCAACCTTTGTCTTTTTTCTTTTGACATCAATGACAACTTATTCCAACAATCTCCCCTTTGTCATTGACGGTAACCAAATCTTGAATACAACTCTTATTTTATGTATTACTCCCTTGATTGTACTACTCCCCCTTTTTTCTAACTCTCCCCCTTTGACATCAATAGAAAAGGGTCTTCAGCTATCTCTGAAATTTTTCCATGGAGCTACAAGATAATGCTGTGGTAGCTCCCTCTAAATATATACTTCCTTTTAATTGAATGAATATAGGAATACTCCAAACTTTTCAAGCTTAGGTACTCAAATGTGTCCTTTGGAATGTAGCTTTGTAAATATGTCAGAAATTTGTTCCTTTGTAGCAATATATTCCAACTTAACTTGTTCCTTTTCCACCTGCTCTCTCAAAAATTGATACTTTATGGGATTATGCTTAGTCCTTGAATGCATCACTAGATTCTTTGAGATATTAATTTCACTTGTATTATCACAAAATATAGTGATGGGATGATCATATTCTACTTTGATATCTTTCAAAGTTTGCCTCATCCATAACACTTGAGTACAACATGATGTTGTTGTAACATATTTTTCCTTTGCGATAGATAGGGAAATTGATGCTTGCTTCTTGCTCATCCATGATACAAGGTTGTTACCAAGAACAAATGATCCTCCACTTGTACTCTTTCTATCATCAATTCTTCCTACCCAATCCTCATCTATGTATGCTACTAGTAAAATTATTCTCACTTGGAGACCATAGACCAAACTCCAATGTTCCTTTCAGGTATTTAAGTATTTTTTTCATTGCTTGAACATGTGTTTCCTTTGGTGCAGCTTGAAATCTTACTACCATACCAACTGCTTGCATGATATATGACCTTGAAGCTTTCAAGTATAAAATACTTCCAATTATTGATTTATAAAGTGTTTGATTTGCTTCAGGAGACTCATCATTATTACTTTTAACTTACATCATGTTACCATGGGGTACTCATAGGATTACAATCTTCCATTATAAACTTTTTCAACATCTTTTTTACATACTTGGCTTGTGAAATAAATATTCCCTTCTTTGATTGTGATATTTGAAAACCAAGAAAGAAGGATAATTCACCTAGCATGGACATCTCAATTTCCTTATTCATCTCCATTGCAAATTCTTGACACATGTCATTTCTTCCTCCAAAAATGATGACATCAACATAAACGACCACAATTAACTAATCATTTCCTATGGTTTTAATATATAATTTGTTATCTGCAGCTCCCTTCTTGAACCCTTATTGTTGTAGATGTTTGTCAAGTCTAGCATACCACTCTCTAGGGGCTTGTTTCAATCTACATACATAGTCTTTATTCTCATAGTCATTATTCTCTGATAGTAGGAATCCTTCTAGTTGTTCAATGTATGCTTATTCTTCTCAATCTCCATTTATAAAGGTAGAATTAACATCCATTAATTGGTACACTTTGAAGTTCTTAAAGCTAGCATAAGCCAAGAACATCCCTATGGCTTCCATCCTAGCAACCAGAGCAAAAGTTTCTTCAAATTCAACACCTTCTATTTGAGCATACCCTTTACATACCAATCTTGCTTTGTTTCTCACAACTTGACCATCTTCATTTAATTTATTTTTGAACACCCACTTAGTTCCAATAAGATTTTTATCCTTGGGCCTTGGGAGAAATTCCCAAGTATCATTCTTCTCAATCTAGTTCATCTCTTCATTCATAGCTTCTATCTAATTCTTATCTTCACTAGCTTCTTTGAAGTTCTTAGGTTCAATCATAGATAGCAATACCACATTTTTAGTTTTTGGATCTCTTACCATTATTCTTGTTGTTTTGACCCGGTCATGTCCTACTATCAAATCTTTTGGATGGTTACTTTGAACAAACTTAGATGGTTTCTTTGTTCATGCTTGGTGTTCCTTGGTTCAATTATTTCATCTTTTTTTTCTCTTTGTATTCCTTGTATCTTTCTTCATAAGGATAGTTATATTCTTGTAGTTCATCTTGATAGTTTTTCTCCTCATTTATCTTCACATTTGTGCTTTCAACCATTTTATGCAATCTCTTATTGAAACATTTTTAGGCCTTACTCCTTGAAGAGTAGCCCAAAAATATTCCTTCATCTTCCCTTGCATTGAAATTTTCTAAGTCTTCTTCATCTCTTCTAATATAATAAGGACTTCCAAACACTTTCAAGTATTTCATGAATGCAAGTCTTTCCTTCTATAACTCATATGGTGTTTTATCATGATTAGCTCTTATTTTTCCTTGACTAAGGATATAGACTATTGTGTGTGTCGTATATTTTTAAAACATGTCAGGAACCATGGATTCATTCATCATGCATCTAGCCATCCCTTGAACAATTCTATTCTTTCTTTCCACTACTCCATTTTAATATGGAGTTCTTGCTATAGAATATTGTCTTTATATCCCATTGCTTCTCACAAAAATATTTGAATTTATTTGAAGTGAATTCACCTCCTTTATCTGATCTAAGGCATTTAATCCTCATGCCTATCTCATTTTCCACTAAGGCTTTGAATGTCTTGAATTTTTCCAATACTTCATATTTTTCCTTCAAAAAGGTAACCCATGTCATTCTATAAAAATCATCAATTAATAATATGAAGTATCTTTCACCTTGTATACTCCTTGTCCTAACGGGTCCACACAAGTCTATGTGAATAAGCTCTAAAGGTTGTGATGCAAAGTACTCTTTTGATTTAAAACTCACTCTGGTTTTCTAACCTAGTTGACATTGCTTGCAAATGATATTTGTAGGCTTTGATATCATAGGCATATCTCTCATAGCTTTCCTTCAACTAATTTTGACAAGGTTGTCAAAATTTATATGCCCCATTCTTTTGTGTCACAACCAACTCTCATCTTATTTTCCCATACAACATTTCGCACCTTAGATGTCACTTAGAATATAAAGATTAATGTTTCTTATTCAATTGGATTTTTTTTGTATTGAATATAGAGTAAGCAATAAGATTACATAATTTTTTACATATTAAGTATCAGATTATGGTATGCTATAGGCCTATCCTGTATCAATTCATTTCCATCAGTAGTATATACACATTTACATTATGTTCAATAGATTTACAAAATATTTACCATTGCATGGCCATTTACAACAAAATTACATATTAGATAACTAGCATATATGCACATTACTGAGTACAAAAAGGTATCAACATCGTCCACTTTTACCAACTTTTGAGTCTATTGTTGCCTATCAGGGTCCTCAAACCTACAAGGGTCTCTTCTACCAGTTGTTCATCCACTGTAATTTCATCCCCTCTATTATTGCTACTTAGCATTCCAGTGTTTTGAAGCTTGGCTCCTCCTTATTGCTCACTGTTCTTTCTTTTAGTTCTTTTTGGAAATCATGCAAGTCTTTTAGAAATATTTCAATGTTGGGGTGCCCCCCCTGCCATGTGTGCCCATACCTTGCCTCCTAAAGGTTAACATTGATTGTACCATCTTCCAAAAATATCCAGAATTTGTCTTTGATATCTCTAAGGTGATGACCACCTGCATAGAAACATTATGAATTGTGAGTCTCTTAGAAAACTTAGTAAGCACTCTTCTATTCCATTTATATTTTTCTTTGTTCCTAGCATTCCAAATGGACCAAAGAATTTCAGAGGATAAGCAGATCCAGAAAAGAGAAAGATCTTTGTTCATTTTATTATCCATTTCTAATAAAAAATTTGGGTTGGGTTCATTATTGTTCCCCCATATATTTTGGTTATCATAGAATAATTTCTAGATCTCATTAGCATACAAACAGTCAAAGAATATATTCTTGATTGATTGAGGCACTCTGTAGATAGTATAGATATCAATTTCATTAGACTTTATCTTATATGGCAGTGTTTGCATTAACAACAACTATCTAAAGCATGACTTTTTAGGCTCCAACACCTGTGTCCAGTTCCTTTTAAATATTTTTATCCATTGAATTTTAGTTAGATTAGTACCCCAAGTTTTATTAACATGTTATGAGATGTCATATTGTTTAGCTAAGAAATTGTAGATTGATTTGGAATTTAATTTCATTAGTGAACTACCATCACTCCAATGAAGTTCTTGATATTGGAATTCATCAATTTTAAGTTCAACTGGGAAATGAATATCTTTACATACCTCTTTTAATACAGTATAGGTTCTCTAGTATTCAATTGACTTTTGCAACTTACCTTCCTTATTATCTCACAACCTTTAGCATGAAATGTGAGGATGTGCCCTTGGTCACACAAATGACTCACGTTTAATAGGTTGTGCTTCAATCCCTCCACATATAGCACATTCTCTATTTTTTTTCTATTATCCAAACTAAGAGATCCTCTTCCTAAAATTCTTGTTGATGCATTGTCACAAAATCTTACGATTCCACCATTTAATCTTTTTAAAGTGATAAAATTGCTCTCATCACCTGTCATATGTCTTGAACATCCACTATACGATTGATCACTTTCATTTCTGACATGTAGGGTTGTTTAAACTATCATGTATTTTTCTCTCTTCTTCCATACTTTTGAACTTTCTTCTTTCTTTTGATTTGCCTCATTTTTCTTAGGAGCTTCTAAGAAACTACTACTGCAAAACTTCGTTGGATGTCCAAAATTATTGCACTTGTGGCATATTATATTGGGATTATCTATTCATTATCCCAAGTCTTCCAATCTTGTTTCATGTAGGGTTAGCTCTATCATGTGTTAGTTTTTAGGATCATAAATGAAATAAGCAAAAAATGCAACACATAAGACAATTAACACAACATTTTTACCTTGGGAAAACCCTCCTACTTGAGGGAGAAAAACCCAGCAAAAGATCTCTTATTTATATTAGTTAAATAAGTGTAGAATTTTGCATACAACAATCAGGCCTTATACAAGGCCGAATCTCATACAATAATACATATCACTCCTCCTTGAATGAATGTTAATGCTTCTTCAAAGAATTTATTTGTTGTTGAAGGAAGTGTAAACTGCTGCTAATAATGCTCATTGAAGTGAATGATTGTGATGTCCAAATGAGAGGACTTCATCCTCCTTAAATACACAACTAGGCAATCCTTCATCTTAGAGCCAACCTTGAACAAGTAATTTTTCCTTTATAAAAATAAGGCCGACTGCCTTCACAAGAATAAATTAAGGAGAAAATATCTCCTGAAGCTACCAAACACTAACATCATGTGCTCCATAATTCATAGTTCTATGTCTATACTTATTTCTATCATTCAATCTACACTTTATTGCCTTATGTCCAAATTGATTGCAAATGAAACAATAGCCTTGGAAAGAAGTATAGAACTTGTTTGTATGTACCTCCCTCCAAGGGGGAGATTTTTTGAATGGTCCTTTCATGGTTTTCCATTGATTCTCTTCCATTTTGTAGGTTTCACCTTTGATGGAGTCTTGAGCAATTCATGAGTAGGTTTTCTAATTTTCTTTATTTTCCTCTTTAGGTGATTGATTCATTTTTGAACTTTGGCATTCTTCAAATCCAACCCCGCTTTTGTCACATGTGGGCTTTTAGGAATTTATGATCTTATCCAAAATTTCTAAACTTTTCACATTCTTCAATTCTTGATTCAATTGCACCACGATCTTTTCCAACTCCTTTCTTAGTGATACAATCTTGGATTCTAACTTTTCACAACTTTCTTCCCTTTCCTTTATATTTATTTTTATTCCATCCCCAATACTTTTTTCCTCTTCACTCTCAATTTTCAAATCTAGGATTATCTTCTTGGCTTCTTCTTCATTCCTTTTTGCTTCTTTATATTGTATTTTTATGTCCATTATTGTCTTCTCGACTTCTTCAAGTTCTTTTGATACCTTTACTTTATATTCACTTTCCTCTTAAATTTTTTATTTTAAACATGCATTTCTTCTTTTATGTGAATGAATATCCTTATATTAAAGATAAATTTCTTTGTCAAGATCCACTTCTTCATCAACCTCATTCTTCTTATCTTCCACTTCCTTTTTATCCTCCTGATTTTCAAGATTATCTTTAATCTTTATAGCCATGAATAGTATCTCTTCTTGATCACCATAAAATTCATCACTTTCTTCTGATCCATCATCATATTCATTGGAGTAAAGGATTCTCTTTTTCCTTTGAAATTTATTGTCTCTTGAACTAGTTTTGATAATATTTCTTCCTTGTTTGTTGATATCCTCTACCTCTATACATATAATTTTCTTCATTGCCATTTTTCAACATCCTCCCCTATAGACACTTAGAAGCAAAATATCCTAGTTTACCATAATTGTAACATAGAATAGAATATTTACCTAGATACTTACCTATGCCCTTCTTTAGTCTCCTCATGAAGTGAGCTTCTTCTTCATCTATCTCACCAAATACATCATTAGGTTCATGTATCTCTTCCTTTCCTTTTTGAGCTACCTTGAAGGCTACCTCTCTCTCTGATGGTTTATCTTCAATCCTCATTCATAAGCAATTAGAGTTCCATGCAACTCATCCTTTGTCAAATTATCCAAGTCTTTCATTTCTTCAATTGCATAGATTTTAGAATCAAACCTCATGGGTAAAGATCTTAATATCTTTCATACAATAGTTGCGTCCTTGATTCCACCATGGTGTTAACAATTTCATCGACTCAAAGAAAATATTTAGCTATGTTCTCTTTTTATTTTATTTTCAAGCTTTCAAATCTTGCCTTGTGATTTTGATGCTTAGCCTTTTTCACTTTGGCATCCCCTTCATAAATTCCTTTTAGCTTATCCCATATTTCCTTTGTAGTTTTTCAATGCATCACCTTTATGAATTCAATTTCTAATAATCCACATTATATGACGTTCATAGCTTTTGAATTGTTTTTACTTTCTCTTTTAGCATCTTTGTTTGTAAGCCGAGTCATAGATATTGTTTATCGATCTTCCATAAATTGCCAAATGTCATACCCCAAAGCACTAATATATGTCTTCATTCTTAAGCTCTAGAAATTATAATTATTTTTTTCAAATAATGGTGCCCTGTTTGATGAGAATTCATAAAAAAATTGTTTGACCATCAATGCTCTTCTCAAATCTACCTTCTAGCGGTTAGGCTATATTCAAAGGAACCTGCTCTAGTACCAATTGTTGAGCACAAGGTGATACTAAGAGGGGGGTGAGTCAATGTCTAACAATCATTTACTTTTCAAAACTCAATCACAATTAAAATCATTCAAGTAAGATCTAGCAATTAGGAGCACAATGAGAACATAGATTTACATGGAAACCCTTTCGATAAAAAACCACAACACAATTTTGCTTATATATATAAATAACTTATTTCTTCTTGTTGTATGATCTAACCTACTAGAGACTCCAATCTCTATTCAATATAAATAAAGGATTCAACCTATTGGAGACTTCAATCCCCACAAAAACTGAGCTCCAACCCAGCAAGAGGCTCCGACCTATTAATTCTTCAATGGTTGCAATAGTCTTCTTCACACAAATATGATCAAAACTCTAAATCTTCTTACAATCCTCAAGAATATAATTTAATCATAAATCTCTACCTTCTAATCTGATTATTAGTAATTCATCTTACTAGCATAAATTCCATATTTTCATCACACAAATATCTTCTATATAAATCAGGTTTACTTTTCATATTTTTTCTCTTCTTTTACCTTATACTCAAAAAAATATATTCATTGAAATTCCTTTCCTTAAAAACCTCCAATCAATTCTTCTTTTATATCATGCAAGGGGGGTGACCTTTTGAAGGTGTATGATTCTTTGTAATGGTTGCAACTCTTCTCTTTTTTTTCTATGCACCTTTTCATGCTTGGGCACACCACTTAGGGGGTTAGCCCTTATAAAATTAAATTTATTTAATTTATTTTAAGACACCTCAAAGAGGGTGCCACTCTAGAAGAGGTCAGCTCATAAAAAAATATTTTAATTGCAAATTTAAGAAGAGTGCCAAGTGGGAGGGGTTGGCCTTTATGAGCATTAAAATTAATTTGTCATTTTGTTGACTTCAAGTGTTGTAAATAATCTCTTTATTTTTTTGCCTTACATTCATTAATTTGTTGCCTTTGTAAATATTAATTAGTACTCTTATTATGCCTTAGATTTTGCACCTTTTTCACACTTTAATCTTGGGCGATTAAGTCATATTTATATAGAGATCAACCTTTTTCTTTATTTTTTCATCATCAATGACAACATATTCCAATAGTTTCTATGTTTTTTATTATTCTTTTTAGGTAGGGGAGTCAAAATATGTGGTTAGAAAGGTATCTATGGCCTTGATTAAGCCTCATTGGTGTATGGGTTTCAACATGGTACTAGACATATTGTCTGTAGGTCAAGCTTTCACCCTAGAAATGGACTTTGGTTGGTGTTCAATTCTATTGATGTATTTTAATAGTTTCCATTTGAAATATTTTTCATGCCTACAATTACTCCCTCACAAACACCTAGTGAAGTGGGGCATTGTGTTTCTCAAGTACGTCACAAGTGTTAACCCATTAGCTATGGTTGATTGGACATTTATTATAGATGATGACACTTGAGATAGTGATGGAGATGGTGAATGGTTTGATGGGAAAAGGGTTGGCCTATTGTAGTTTGTGATTGAAACTCTTGGTGATTTGGTGTGATTATAATAAAATATAAATTGTATACTAATGAAAATATAATAGCTATTTTCTTGGATATTTTTCTTGTATTTATATTCTTCAAGTATTTTTTATTATTTCCCTCCATTAATGAAGAAGCCCTCATTGTAATTTTTTTGACATTAATATATGTGTTGGCCCCTGACACCAAATTCATCTAGTAAAATTAAATAACCATTATAACTCTATAGTCAAGAACAACCATTGTATACTATATTGTCATAACCATGTATAACCAATAACCATTATATAGATATGATTGTTGTACAAATGAATACAATAATTGTTTATGTATTCATCATATACTAGTATAATTTTAATACTCTATATTTTTGAATTATAGATGTTAAAAATATATAACATTGTTGATGTCAAAATTTTCAATAATTATATATATAGATGAATAATTATTTTCAAAAATTATTGTTTTATATACACATTTTTAAAAGGTGTATATTATATTCATTAAGGTTTTAGCATCTTAAATTTAAAATATTTTTTAATGTTTTTTAATGTTTTTTATTACATAAAGATTATTTTATAAAGGATACTTACCAATTATACTAATTGTTCATATTTTATTTTCACTTTCCTAGTCCTTGCTACTACAAAGATCTATAATAATTGATAATTAACATTATTAATTTAGCATTTCATACATAATTTATTATGATTGTAATCATTTATTTTGAGAGAACCAACGCCATCCCATATATTAATTATGCATGTCCACAAGGTGGAACCCTACGTAATTAACACCTAAATTATACACTAACATAACAACTTACCACAATTAATTTTCCATGGTCATGCGTCATGTTTTAATTGCTTCATTATATGGTAACCCTAAGTCATGCTCACATGTGTACAACCTCAAGCAATAAGACCAAGATACATTTTTCCCTATTTGTTTAATATTTATTTTAGTATGGATGTGCATATTAACATAAGGCTTGTATTATAATCCTTTTGTTAATCATCAAGATAATGAGCAAGAAAAAATACATATGATAGCCTACCCAATCATTAGGCCATGAAAAATGGAGTTATGACATGTAGCTAGGATCAATTAAGGATTATGAAAGAAAAGATATCAGGGTAACAGGTTGGGTATCAGAGACCTATAATGTTAAAAATTGAATACCCTTACAATTTTAGATTATATATTGTCCTCACTTTAGAATCCTGATATGAATTATCTTAAATGTAAAATGTTAGCACTTTGGTTCCATATTTCTTATATTTTGTGATAATATGAGTTTTATGAATCTATTTTTTGTGAATGGAAGCACAAAACACAAACGTATGTATAATACACTAGCGGATCCCATGAAAATTTGTGAATCTGGTTATTGTTTGAGTATTACTTTCCCTTAGTCTCACTAACAATCAAGAAAATAATAGCTTTGCATGCAAAATTAAATAGTTATCCAACCTCTATCCTTCCTTTGGCTTTCAATTTTAATTTTCAACCCAGTATATCACTTGAAGGAAATAATTTTTGATGCCCCATCTAATGAAAAGAGAAGAACCAACAAGCTCCATAGCTTTACCAGTCATATTCACATGTGATTATTACTCCATTTTCAAGAAAATCTTCATGATATTGAGGCAATAGTTGAGACAAAATAACATTGGTCTTCTTGGTTTTCCAAAATCTTCAAGGTGACTTTGTTCTTGTTACACTGTTCCCTTTTTCTTGATGTTTATATTTATATCTTTGTTTATGAATCCTAAGTGCTAAAATTGTACATTTAGGATAATTTATAGATCCGATATTATCATTTTAGCTTAAGAATTTGATATTTGTATCCTCTTCTATTTTAAAATATATTAAAAATAAGGTTTTATGTGGAGGTAGAAATACCAAAATGGGGATTTGACTGAGGGAAGCCCCTGAACAACCACCAAAAAAATCTTTCCTCTTTTTGTTATAGGTTCGTTGGAGAAGAAGTTACCCCTTCTAGTGATATCTCTTCCAACCTCTTTTTTTTGTGTTTTTAGTTTACTTTATTTTAATATTTAAATAGGTTTCATATTAAGGTTAATTCTACAATATCATTCAATTATATGCTTGCAATTTTTTACTGCTTTGTGTATACAATAGATTTTTTGTATCAAACCATAAATTTGGTTGTTTATTTGTAGTGGACAACAATGTGTTGTGTGGATGTCCTCACATCATGCTAGTTTCTTGGATAGAGGCTTCTAAATTTGAATACCAAATTTCCTACTATTTGCACTTTTCATCTTATTGTTAAAAATTTATTTTTATTTCTCTATTATTAGATTTCTTCACCAATTTAATTTCTTTAATTGTCTTAGTTGGTTGATTTCAACTTTTTTGTTTAAAAACAAATCTCTAAAAAATGATAATCAATGTAGATTTAGATAGGGTTAATATTGATGGTTTATTCTAATGTAATTGGTGAAATTACTCTCAAAGGGACCTAGTTTTCCTTTTGTTAGATTCAAGTTTTATCCTTTACAAGAATAAACCAAACGGTGGTCATGCTTTCACTATCCAATTTCTAGTCAAAATTTTGGGAAATTCCTATCCAACACTCAAATTCACATTTTGTGAGTCACATAATAGTCTCAAGCAACCAAGATCACTTTCAAAACCAAAAATAGCCTTCCACCAGAAAGTATCAAGAAATGAATGCTTGATTATGGAATATAAAATGATATAATTGATACATAATGTAGAAGAGAGGTATTGCTTATATAGGAAAGGTGGAGAGATAGGATAACATAAGATTATGATAAGTATCACAATCATATGACATGATACACAAACAATTAATGAACTTAAAGCTCCATAAGTAAACTTAACTTATTCTAAGTAGGGCCTAGATGAGAACCAATTAGGTAGTGTACCTCATTCACACTAACAACCCCATGGGAGGAACATAAACAAATACAGAAATGAAACTATGCATAGATGGGTCCAACAAAAAAGGCCTTGTTAGGTACCCATGTATAAAATATCTTTGAAAAATAGAGTAAAGGAGAAAAACCCTCTCCTAAAGAGAGAAAACATGAAAAATATTTATAAGTGATGGAACAAGAACTCAACATGACCCCCAAAGGAATATATCCATCAAAAAAATGAAATCTATAACCCCCAATAGGAGATAAAGAGTGAGATTATATATCTCACCACAAAGAAGTAGATCTTAGTCAATGGTGAGTGTTGGAAATTTTCTTGTCATTAATGAGATGGAGACTGTTGGAAGAGTTGTGGGGAGATTGTTGGAATGATATATGGCAGATGATATAGATGTTGCTACTATGATGTTGGGGAGATTGTTGGTGATGCTACTATAGTGTTGTCATTGATGTCAATATTATTGTGGTATGATCTACATTGATGTTTTATGAGTATGGTTGAATGGAGTAATGACAACCTATTACATATGTGTTACAGTTTTGTTGGTCTGGTGCATAAAAAATGTTTTGCAGAATTATCTAAGTCCCATAGCACAACTTCCACTATATAGTGAACCAATTTGGAGGTCCGCATTTCTTTGCAATGAAGAATTTACTTATGTGGTTTTTAAGGTAATTTTTGTACTTGCTGAAGAATTGTAAATCTAAAGTTTCACATCCTGAAGCCCTTCACAATTAAAGTTGGAGTTGATAGAGTATCACCTTGGATTTGGCAGAATTACTATGACAGTGTACCTATTTGGAATGCTCTGCATTCCACCACATATTATTGTTTTGCTATGTGGTTTTGTGGGAATGTTTACAGGTGTCAGAAGTGCATTGGGTCCAAGTGGCATGTGCTTTGGAGGTTCGCATGTCAATATGTAGATGAACAATTGGCTTATTTCTTTGTTGCTTCACTAACGGTGCCGACCTAAAAGGTTTGAGGTCACGAAGAAATTAAAGGATGTTTTGATTGGACTTATGAGAGTAATTATAGGTCCCTATTGACCTATTTTTAAGTGTTACATGTTTTGGAAGCATGTGTGATTAGATATTGAACCGACAGTTTGTTGCTTTACATGGTACATCTAATTAGGCCAACCTAATTGATGTTGTATATTTTTTTGGATGTAATGCATATAAATGTAAGATGATTTTGGTGTTGTAAAGTAGAGTTGTATGTATGAGTGTGTGGATGATGCAAAAAAGAGTGTAGAGTGTGATGTGAATGTAATGTGAAGAGCTTCAAAGTAGATTTTGATAGCAGTGAAGCATGAAATATATTAGATTAATTTATAGAGCTTAATTGGAACTATATGCAGCATATGGTAGATGCATTGTATCAGTTCAAATCTTTGGCAGGGAGCCACCCTTTCCTCCTAGTAGTGAGTCATCTCTTCTATTCTCTATTCTCTGGATAGTGAGTCCTTTGAATAGTGATTCCACCTAGTAGTGAGCTATTATGTAATATCCTATGATCAGTTATAATATATTGTGAGCTAATCCTCACCGTGGTTTTTCCCATTTTGGGTTTTCCACACAAAATCTGGTGTTCTTGTGTTATTTGATGTGATGCACGTTTTCTATGTTCCTTTATATTACTACAAGTTTGATATGATTCTTTCAATGGATATTTAAGTTGAAGTTAATGAATTTTAGAGAATACTAATTCACACCCCCTCTCAGTATTCTGGGTGTTCAATAGTGAGTGCATGAAGATGAATCATTAAAAATGTATGAAATTGAAAAATAACATTTCTCCCCTTGGGAAGAAACAAATCCAATGGTGTTTATAGAAGAAACTCCAACTCCAAGAAGAGAGATGAGGGAAGAACTCTCATGATAGGTTCCTTTAAAAACTAGCAAGTTTCTATATGTTAGAATAAAAGGATATCAAAATGCAATGAGATACAAAAAAAATTAGAAACTTGTGAAGATTTATGAAGAAAAATCTCCAAAGATAAAGATAATGTGATAATAGGTGTTCCATAACTATCACCAAAGAGGAAATGAATATCTTCAAATGTTTCCTCAAAATTTTCAAGATGGGACTTAGAAAATAAATTTGAAATACCTACCAATAATTCATCCTATAAAACTAAATCTAAAATACTAGAACAACCATAATGAATTGAAATCTTGGACTTGATGAAACAACACTAAAATCTAAACAAGCAAGAATAGAGGGAATCTCAATAAATAATTCTACACTAGGAATCAATGAAGGTGAAGGATCAATAAGTGTCTTTGTAGGAGAAGGAGAATTAGAAGAAACCTCATTATCATCATCATTTTCATCATCTAAACAAGAAAGGCTTTCCAAAGAAGAAAACTCCTTATTTATACCATATTCATATGATATATTTTATGAATCATCAAGAGGCACAAGAAAATCTAAAATAGGATCATTTGGGAATAGTTGAGTATTAGGGTCTTCATATATCTCCCAAAATTTGGCCGAAAGAGCACAAGGACACTCAATGTGTGCAATGGAACTCCAAGTGTCATCACCAATCTATAAACCAATCAATCTTATAATATGATCATTTATAGCATTCCAAACAATTTAATTATGAAAATTTACTAATTGAAGAACAAGACCATATAGATGTGGGATAATATGAAGCCAATGTAGATGCTTCAAGATACCATATCTCCATTGTTTATAGTTTCCCCTTTGCAAGATGATTATAGATAGATGATAAATAACCCATAATGAAATAAGATAGATATCCAAATTATATAAACTTGAAACTCTCAACTAATATTTTGAGCTTAATTATATTATCATTATTTAAAATGAATCCCCCCAAGAAAAATCAACCACCAATTTTGAATTATTTTCTTACAAATGAGTCAAACTACCAAAATCATGCCAAACTAAGATTCTACTGTCTAAGGCATAATCTAAAAAATTGATATGGATATATTTCTAGTACTTAGAAAGGCCTTTCCAATGCTTATAAGAATTCAAAAATATGACATCATGAGTGAAATTTATGTCTTTCCAAATATTACAAGAAAATTCAACTTCCAAACTAAAATATCAAGCACCTAAAAAAATATCAAAAAAATACCTATACCACTACAAAGTTATCAAAGCCAAAATTTTGATGCTTATAAGAAGTCAAAAATTTGATACCCTAGCAGAAATTTATGCCTCTAAAAAAAGAACCTCCTTTAGCAATTGAAAAGGTGCAAAATCATTATTCTAATAGTTGAATTGAACATCACTAGCCTAGGTGGCATATTCGATTTGTGCCACTAATCTATGTAGAGATGATAGGCTAGTCCGGCAAGAAGTTACAACTTCCACCTTTGGTGGTAACAAGAGGGGGGCAACAGAGGCCACACTACTTGTGGGATATAGCCCCCCAAACATGGTCATAAACTACTGCTAAGCCCTAAATATGATTGATATCATAAATAATATTATAGGCTTTATAATATGATCAATATTAAAATGAATCTCCCCAAGAAAAATTAACCACCAATTTTGAATTTTTTCTCACAAATGAGCCAAACTGCCAAAATCATGCCAATTGACATGGATATATTTCTAGTGCTTAGAAATACCTTTCCAATTCTTATAATAATTTAAAATATGATATCAAGAGTGAAATTTATGGCTTTCTAAATATTACAAGAAAATTCAAGCTCCAAACTAAAATATCAGGAACCTACAACAAAATAAATAAATAAATACCTATGCCACTTCAAAGTGCTCAAAACCAAATTTTTGGTGCTTCTAAGAAAAATTGATACCCTAGAAAAAAGTTATGTCTCTAAAACAAGAACCTCCTTTAGAAAATTTAAAAGGTTCCAAATTATTATTCTAATAGTAGAATTTAACATCACTATGCTAGGTGGCATGTAGGTGGCATATTTGATTTGTGCTACTAATCTAGGTAGAGATGATAGGCTAGTGAGAATTTGGCAAGGAGTTACAATTTCCATCATCGGTGGAAATAAAAGGGGGGCGATAGAGGCCATGCTATTGGGATATAGCCCCCTAGAATTGGTCATAACATACTACTAAGGCCTCAATATGATCAAGCAATCAACAAAATAGCCATATGTTGATTATTTAAAAACTATAATAATTATACCTCTGTGAATGGGATATGACACAAATGATGTATAGATGTTAATTTCAGAGCAATTTTTAGAGTATTCAATTGATTAGAGACTACAATAGGCATACAAACCATATGGTATAAATCTATACTATACAAAAAAAATTGCAAAAATTTCCCCTCCAAAAGGGTAAAAAATTCTAACTTCAAGCCCTTTAGTGTTTTATATGAAAATATAGGTCTTTGGGCCTTCTAAATTTAATGGTGAGGTTCATTTCCCAAAAATATATGCAATATTTTTTTTCCTAAAACAACTAGATTTGAGAAGGAGCTTGTAGATCTATAACTTTGATGCCATGTCAGAGCCACACAACAAACTCAAGTAGTAGGATCACCTACAAAACCAAAAATAGCTTCCACAATAGAGTAATATTGAAATGAATTCTTGATACATAATGTACAACATAGGCCCTACTTATATAGGCAAGGTGAAGAGATAAGACAACACAGGATTGTGACAAGTGTCATAATTATATAACATGAGACACAAAAAGTAAATGAACTAAAAGTGCCCTAAGTAAACTAAGTGTGAATAGGACCTAGATTGGAACCAGCTAGGTAATATACCCTATTCACAACAACACATTTCACCATATTTATTAAATAATTAAAATTCAAAATCATATTATATTCAGAATTTTATTTAATTTGTAAATATGGTCAAATGTGCATCCACAATATCAAATAGCAAATACAACAAAATTATGAAGTATAACTTATAATCTTAGTGAATGACACCAACTGATTAACTCAAACTTATAAGAATAAAGCCCGTAGTAAGGATTGGTAAGCTAGAATAAAATTAAGTGATGGGAAAAAACCATTTAGAATCAAATACTTGTGATCAAATTCATAGGCAACATGCTCACAAATAAATTATTCAATTTCACCTTATTGCAAACATATGTCTCACCACCAAATTTCAAAGCTCGCAAGGTTTAGATTAATGCCTTTGATGGTAAACTAAAAAATAACATAAGTCTTAGAACATTAAGGGGAACATATTTGACAAGAAGGCTTGAAGGCTAAAGGCATATAGACAATGGAAATAAAATAAAGACCAAGGTAGTTTTCATGTTCCCATTTTCCATAAAATTCTAGATTGACCTATAAGCCCATTTTTATTTCTCATGGGCTTAGGGAATTGTAAGTGCTTACATTGGGTGTCTTGATTATGGGGCCAAATTTGTTATGTAATAAGATGATCATTTTAATAATGGTGTCAACCCATGATTATGTGTAGGTGTATTTTGGAGGGAAAGGAAATGAATTTAAAATTCACATATTTAATCAAGACAAGATTTGAGAGAAGACATGTTTGTTTATTCTTTGATTTCACTTAAATAGATTGGACATCCTATTCGTCTATCATTGGAGATTAGAGGATGAAAACCCCCTAATTTTCAAATTTGGTTACTGGATGGAAACCCTTGAACTAGTCATGGAAATCTCATATAAGGATTATATTTGGGCTTCACCGATTCACTATTCAAGCAACTCTTACAACACTTATTGGTCTAAGATTTATGTGGCTCTCTTACTGCATAGGAATTGTGATTATGTTTCATATAGATTGTTATATATTTGTAATAATAATATTTTTGTAGTCGTTCTTGAAATTTTTGACAAACTGAATATTCTATGATTGTAATTCTTGTTGTTGTTAGGAAATGATGTATTGTTCACCTTGCATAATGTTATAAAGTATAATTAATATTATTTTTGGTACACCTAAGGGATCTATGGATACATGCATCACATTGGCTAGACATTATTGAGGTCATTTTATGTTTTGTATGTAATATTAGGAAAATATTTAATATTAGGAAAACTTAGTACCAAAAAGTAAATGTGGGAGAAAATAATTTTACAAGATCATGGTATTAATCGCATGGTTTATGTAATACCACTTGGTGGTTTTATGCAAGCTTATGTCTATAAAAGAAAGCACATGAATAGTTGTTATGGCTAGATAGTTGGTTATTGTGAGAGTTTGTTGGTTAAGGCTAGTTTGAACATCTCTTGTAGTTTGCATATGTGAGGAGAGGAAGCATGGATTAAGATGTGTGGTTACATTATTCTCATTTTATTTTTTGCATGGAGTGCATGTAGAGAGCTTGAAGCTTCAAAATTATTCATCAAGACTCTAAAAATGTATTGTAATATTCATTCATGAGATAATACATTGAGCGTGAATTCTTTTGAAGGCTAATTTTTTCCCTCTTGAGGGTTTTTCCAAGTTATATCTTGTGTCATATTTATGGTGTGGTTGTCTATTCTTTTGCATGTGGACTTTGAATACTTGTTTGCATAATTTTCTCTCTTGGGGTTATGTAGAAATAGTCCTATATGGTTGCAAATTTATTTTCATTTGGTATCAAAGATTGGTTTCCATGTTGTGAGAGATCTCCCTATTATTGCTAACCCTTGGAAGGAGTAGTTTTTTGTGCATAGTTGAATCTATGGCTTTGCAAGAAAAGAATGAAGACATTTGCAAAGTATTTGAGTTTTCTACATTTTGTTTTTCAGATAGGATTTTGGGGTTGCAGATTTGTGGTGATTTTTTTGTAGGTCTAAGGGTCTAAATCTAAGTTGGAAAAAAGGGTTTTTTTCTATGTTCACCATGAGAGTTTTGTGGGGGAAGTTTCACAAATTACCACTTGGGACAAAATGAATGTTTCCATTAGATCTAGGAGGCCCGAGAAATCAATATTAATATAAAATTTGACCTATTTTGGTCATTGAAAAAAAGGCAAAAATAAATTGCCCCCTTCCATAATTGTATGACTGTATGGGCATCTATAGAGGAAAAAATAAAATTAAAAATTCTTACAGTTTTTTAAAAATCCATTTGATTTTTTTTTAAATATGAAATTTTGGGGGTTGAGGTACACAAACCTCATTACCCGTCATGTCAATCACACAATGTTGACAAGTACTAGACCATGTGGGGTCTACCCCCATTGATACCTGTAAGGCCAAGCAATGGTAAACAAAGTTGTATTGTGGGGCTTAGCCCTTGTCGATGAGTGTTTAAAAATAAAACTTTAAACATTTTTTATACCACTTTAAAATCTATCACTCCCTTGTCGCTTAAGCATTGCTAAACAACCACTAGTGGGATATCTTTTCTCAACAATTGGGCATAATTTTTTTAGAATGCACAAATTTCACGTTGGGTGTTAGATTTTTAACTTTTGATAGTCATTAGAAAGTTATTTCCAAGCACTATACTATGGTATCAATGATTTTTTTCCAAATTTTGACACTTTGATAGAGAAAAGCTAACTAGAAGTTGGGTTTACTTTTCAAACTTGGAGAGGTCATATCTTGTGCATAAGAAGTTGGATTTTGGAGTTCTTATAGTCAATGAAAATATAGTTTAGAAAACTACATATTGGATCAATTTTGGAGATATTTTTATGTGATTTATTTACTGGTATTTCCATTTGAACTTTTTATGGGTTCTTGTGATTATGATACTTTGCGATTTTGTGGTAAATCAAATATGAGGTGATTTGGTGTTTTAGTCATTGGAAACTTACATTTATATCTTTGATTATCCTTATCTAACATGCTTACTAGTATATTATTGATTTTGTGTGTTGAATTGTGAGATCTATGAGTAGTTTAGTGTTGCAGGATGTCTATACTTATAGTTTGCAGATATAACTCCGATGTGGGTTGTTTGTACCCATAGATATTTCAATATGGATGTAGACTATAATTTTTGGTCTAGTCTGGTTAAATATCTCATTGGTTTAATTATCATTTTGATGTGGAGAGATCATGTTACCTAATATAGATTTTTTATGGAACCTATATTTTTTATGGAACCTATACTTTTTAACTATATGATGTAGTCATGTGTGACTCAATGGGAGTTTGATGTTGGTACTTTTTGTGGTGATCATGGTGTCATGGATGTTATTTATGAATTTGATTTGACATGACATGATTTTTTATGTAGATGCATTGTTGGTGGTGTTGGATTGATTCTTGATTATTTATGGTGGTGTATCTTCTATTTTTAGAGATCATGGCTTTACTTTTCTCTTTGGGATCACTTGTTGTTAGAGTTAAGTTATTTGATTATGTAAGGGTTTTTGGTGATATTTATTGAGGAGATGGTTATCATTATGTCATGGATATCTTTCTTACATATTTCAATAGTAAATTTTGATAGTGATAGTTTGGTGGTGTTATTTCTTCTTGGTTTGGAGATCATGGTTTAACTTCACCCTTTGGGAGCTCTTTTTGTTGGTTTCTTTAGATTTTTTTGGGACCATAGATGATATTTAGTTAGGATATGTTAATCATGATGTCATGTGTAGCTCAGTATCATGGTTTAATGAGAGATTTTAGTAGTGATGGATTCATCATTTGATGATGGATGATCTTCTGCAGTGGATGTTGGTGTCATGGAAGGACTCTTGGATCTTGTTTCTTATATGCAATGAGAGTCATTGACGTATCAATTTCTATTGACAAGAGATGGCTATATTCATGTGGTATGGAAATATTAACATATTGGTACTGTGGAGGAATCTTGGAGTCTTTGGTTGAGGTGTTGGTTATAATTTTTTAGTTTGACATGTGATCCTTTATTACATGATGGTTGTTATTATGCCATGATGTAATCTTAATTATTGGTTACAATATTGGCATGATATAGGTGCTCTTAGGAGAAAATATGTTCCCTTTGATCATATGATCTTGTTTTGAGGAGATGTGAGATCATGATTTTATGATGTGTTCTTGATTCATAGGTTAGAGTTTTGACATTGATCTAGATAGTTCTCTTGTTATTGAGTACATTGGCCATGTGCTTGGGAAATTCATGAGAGTGTTGTGTTGCATTTGGAGCTTAGCATGAATTGATTGGTTGTAGGTGCTCATGGATACTTGGAGACTTTGTTGAGGTTAGGAGATCTCTTGTTTTATAGAGATCATGTGTTGAATGAGGTTTCATTAGGAAGATTGAGGATCCTACACCTAGGTTAGACATGAATTCAACATGGATTGTTGAGGAGACTATTACTGGAGTGGTTCATGATGACTTGGTTATCTTGGAGGAGAATTATCATTCCCTACTCTTGGTTGTAATTCATTTGAAAGTTATGCCCACCTTGTTTTCAAATGTATTTTATTAGTTTTTCTCATGGGAATGATTCTTTATCTATGATTTTGGTTGTAGAAGGCTTATTTGGGTATTCTTTGGAATGAGTTATTTTTCCTTTTTCTTATCATGAGAATGAGTGTTGATATTACTTGAGGAGTGTAGAGGATGTTTTGGGAATGGATAATTTGGTTGATATTTCTTTGGTTTGAGATGCATACATCTTGGTTATGGTTAGATGT
Source organism: Sequoia sempervirens (assembly GCA_007258455.2). Classification (NCBI taxonomy): domain Eukaryota; kingdom Viridiplantae; phylum Streptophyta; class Pinopsida; order Cupressales; family Cupressaceae; genus Sequoia; species Sequoia sempervirens. The sequence goes on along the minus strand of VDFB02009227.1, from coordinate 103,367 downwards.
GGATAATGCTTCTCTCTTTGGAATTTTAATAAAGTAGATCATAATTATCAAAACTAGAGAATTTAGAGGTGTGTGTAGAAGGATATGATACATGTTTTGATTTTTGGGTTCTCTTTTTGGTCTTGTTCTTCTTGGATATTTGTGTTAACATAACATTAGAGTTGAGATTTTTGTGGAGCTATGATGATCACTATGTTTGTGGTCATGTGTTGTTCTTCATTGTTATTTGGTGACAACATGGAAGCTATTTGATCTCTTTCTTTTATCGAGTGTGGATACCTTGGGAGAGTTATGGAGAATAGTGATGAGAGTTGTATTGGAACATATTTAATTGTGAGTTTTTCATATCTTTATGGATATTTATTTTTACTACATGATATTGGATATTTGATGCTATTAGTGGATATTTGGATGCCTTGATCAATTTTTAGATTTGACATTACCTATGTAGTGATTTTTCCTAGATGTGTATGTTCATCATGGGAAGGTTTAATACATGGAGCTTGTGATTGCATTTCATGGGTTGGATGTGTTTATTACATGAGGTTTACTTGTTATGATGTGTATACTTTGGTTTTTAGGTCTGGATAGTTAGATGTGTTTGCAACTATGTGTGGTTGGTATTCTAGCTATGGTGATTATTTCTTAATAGCTACTAATGCATATTTGTTACCATTAGATTTAGTGTTTGTGTTTGCATAGTAGTTTGAGGTAAGACTTATGCTTCTATCTGACCATTAGTGTGACATATCTTTAAATGGGATCTTATCTTTAATACATTTCCATGACAGAGGATGAGAGGATTCATGTTTGAGATGGAGGTCACCTTGATTATTGTTGTAGGTATCTTAAAGGAGCACATGGAGCAATTTGATTCCTTGATTGTACAAGTTGGCTATAGATATTGTTCTCTTGATGTTTCATTTTACTTTTTACCCCTTATGCAATGTATACAATAAGTGGGAGAATGTTAGGAAAATATGTGTTGTTCACCTTGCATAATTTTATGATATAAAATTAATATTATTTGTTGTGCACCTAGGGGATCTAGGGATACATGCATCACATAGGTTAGACATTATTGGGGCCACTTTATGCGTTGTATGTAACATTGGGAAAAAAATTAATACTGGGAAAAAATAGTACTAAAAAGTAAATATAGGGGAAATGGTTTTGTAAACTCATGGTATTAGGCACATCATTTATGTAATACCACTTTGTGGTTTTGTGTAATATTATGTCTATAAAAACAAGCACATGAGTTGCAATTGGGGTTGGATAGTTGGGTCTTGTGAGAGCTTATTAGCTAAGGCTAGTTTGAGTATATCTTGTAGTTTGTATTGTGTTGGGTGAAAATTATGTAATCCTCTATGCAATAGATTACACAACTAGGACTTTAGCCACAGCTATGTGAGATACAAATCTATCCTCTCAGAAAAGGGAGGCACCCTTCTTACTGCTTTCAGAAACAAGTAAAACTAAATAAGTATTTACAACATGTACACTACAATTAATAGATTCAGGGTGTGTCACATTCATCCTTCTCTCTTTTTTCAGAGAAGATGTTTGACAATGCTCCACAATTGGTAGTTCTTATTCTGAGCAACTTCAAACTAAGAACAAAGTAGTAATTCCAATACCTCTATCTTGTCAAAGCAAATCGTAGAGGTACCAGCATGATAACAATATCAATAAAAATGAGAAAGGAAAGCTTACGAAGGCACAAATTCATTTCGTAACTTTCCAATAGTAGATCCTTAAGATATGTAACAAGTGTTATATTAGAAGCACAAAGTCTTCTAGATACAACACCATAGTTCCACAAACAGCGTGAAAAAATGCAAGCACAAAGTCTTGCAGTTTATCCACCAAAGGTTACTCAAACATAAACTTAAATTTGAATAAAGAGTGTAACACAGAGTCTACATAGATTTATCCAAAGCCCTTAGATCTCACTCACTAATTACCACCAATCTTAATCAACTTCAAAATATGATTGATCCAATACAAAGTCTGGTATAAAACTTCCTTCTTTATTGATAAGATTCAGATTCACAAAGTTGAACACAAAGTTTCATACATTTGTTGCAAAATGAGCAGCACTTCATTGCTAGAGATAAAAGATAAATATTACAATAGAAATCCCTCTTATTTATAAAAGAGATGGAAGAAAAAATATAGGAAAACAGTTGAGTAAAATTAGGAAAGTTAGGTGAGCTAATTAAGGAAAATATCACCTAACTTTGACCAAATTCAAAGTGTAATTTGTCTTCAAGAAATTACATCTCTGATTTTTGGTGTAATTACATTTCGAGAAAGGACATTTAAGATGTCAAAAACTATTTACAAGATGCATAATGGAAAGCATCAAAAAGTCTAACACTGGAGATCAGGAATCTTCATGGTTCCTTGCTTGGGTGTGAAAGTCTTCATATTTCTTCCTGGTCTCCTGCATGAACTTCTCATCCGGACCAACAGTGTGATCCACAATGGTGTGAATCCTCGTGATCGATCTCATGGCAGATGAGTGAACCTCTTTTCACCTATCAAGATACATTTTAAGGTTATCCAGTGTAAGCCTTGTATCACAAATGACATCCAGAGAGGCTTTTGAAAAGTCTGCATTGTCAACCAACTTCATGATGGCTTCTTTGAAGATTTGGGATAGTTCTTTGGCCAGCAAGAAGATACGATTCTCCTCAAGAAGCTGCCTTGGTAACTCCTTGATTCCTCTTTCAAGAATCACATGATGCCCTTCGACATCTTCCTGTACTTGGTGGAGATCCTCTATAAGAGACTCAATCACCTGAATATGATGCTTCAATGATTCTCTTACCTCTATGTATTTCTCCTTGTTGGGAATCACCTCGGCTTCCACTAATTTATTGAGCTTTGCATGTTTGATCTATGACCACGATGATAGGAATTTTTCCATTTCTTTACGCTCTTGGGAAAGTACATTCTCCTCCTTATCGATCTTTGTTTTGAGCTTGGCTATCAGAGTATCTTTTTCATCAGCAACAACTATAATTTGAGAACCGTGTTCTACAATCCTTTTGATGAAATCATACAACACCCTGCCTTTAGAGGCAAACTTCTCAGCTTTCTTAACAGCTGGGTCCTCAAAACTTACCATTGCCAATGGTTGTACATTAATTGAAGATCTTGCAAGTCTCCTTACAATAGTGGCATAATGCTATGCCCTTTGTTTGCACATGTTTCAAGCTTGCTCCATTTTGTCCAGTCTTCTAGCTAGTATATCCAAAGTCACCTGTGCATCTACTTTTGCACTTTCATTTGTGACCTTGCCAAGCTAGACCCTTGTCACTGTGTAATCCTCCATGATGACATCTCCTTCCTCCTAGGTGGTATGCCAATTTCTATATATTTATGACCAGTCTTGTCAACATTCAATTGTTAATACACTTTCACCTATTTCTTCCCCTTAGCTTTTGGAGGGACTATCTCTTCAAGGTCAAGCTCTTCTGGAGAAATCATTTGCTTTTTTTGCTTCAACACTTGAGATATCAACCAAGGGGGAAGAGATGAGGTATGATCTTTTGGATTAACCATTAACTTTGTTGTCACTATCACTTATGAAGTAACAACTAATATCATGACAATGGGCGTAGTGTATGTCATAATTGCTCCTATAGTCTGCACATTGAGTTGATCACGCATGGATTCATTCATGAACCAATTAAAATTAGTCTTTGAAGTGATATCATATGATGGTGATGACAGGCTAGGAATACATGATGGAGGACTTGAAAAAATATCAACCGTGTGTATACTTGTGACTAAAGGAGTATCAAGTATGGTTGATGTTGCAGGGGTAGGTGAAATATCCACTGTAGGTATGGTGGATGTGGGAATAGGTGATGTAGGAACAGGTGGTGGAGGAGTGTTTAGATTTGGAGGTATATGAGGAACATTTGACATTACTGGCGATGATGCCCTGGGAAGTTCTTCAACTACATTTTCAGGTGGAGACATAGTTCTTTCTTCATCATGCCTGAGTTCATGTTGATCATCCTATTGTTCTTCTGACTTTGGTTCACCTTCTTGATCACTTTCAAACTCTTGTTCACCTTCAGAATCTTCTTCTTCATCAGAGTCTGCTTCTATTGAATCTTCTTCTTCAACAGATTGATCACCTGAGCTTCCTTCTTCATCAGAATCTATCTCTTCATAAAGTACCTCATTTCCTTTGGAGCGAGATGGTTCAAATTTTGTAGTTTCTCCTTTTGGGATGGCCCATGTGTCTTTCTTGCTAACAGTGAACTTGATCCCCTCTTCGCAAAGAAGTGGGAAGAGCTGTAGATTTATCTTTCATGTGGAGTTATTGCTATCGTCCAACTTATGCTTTGAATCCTTCTCCCTTAGAATCTGTTCTGAAATTTTTCATCTCAAAGTCATGCTTGTGTAACCACTCTGGAGTGTTAGACAAAAATTGGTGCCAACCTTTCCATGATGGAAACACTTTCTTTTTTGGACCATTGAATTGTAGGCAATGACCTCTTGGCTATTTCTTGTTCATCGTAGACAACATTCATGATGTCGCCAAGATCTGTGAAATCCTCTGGTAGGTCAGCAACACCAAGATCTTTGATCTGTTGTACGGTTAGCCTACAATAATCCATCTTACAAATAGCCTCCTCATCTCTACAATTAGCCCAGATGTCCTCAAAGTGGTACTTGTGCTGATGACCCTTTTGTAACTTCTTCTTGACATCTCAGTAGTCAAAATCAAACCTATATCTATAGGTCCTAATTGTCATGACCTGCATTTATACATAGACTGATTTGACCTTTTGTACACTTATGATGGTATACCTACCGATTGTCAGTGGGAAATTGAATCCCGACTTGTGAATATTCCTCTACTCTTTATGCATTGAAATCAGCTGTCTGCACAACTCCATGAGAACCCACTTGTCTGAGGGGTATCTAGGCAACATGTAAGGGAAACCAATGTAGCACCCTACTCTTAGGTAAGTAAAAGTTGGGAATTGTAGATATATGCATCTGAATTTACTTACCACTTTGTAGGCCTCATCAGATACTCTCTTCTTTTCGAGATTCGAATCAAAGCTGAAAAGAAGAGGCAGGAAGAAAGCATCAGTAACCCTCCTAAAATGATGAAAGCTTTCCTTTAGCTCCAGTTGATAGAAAAATTTATACACAGGTACAATGTGCCTATTCCCTTTTGTACATAGACCTAAAAATGGCCTCATCATGGCTGCAGCATACACCAGGTAAGAAGTCATAGATAACTTCAAGGTGGATGGCACATTGATCAATTGTTCATGTATTTCATCACTGATTTGTTTGCCCCAATCAATATGAAATTTTTTTTTCTTATGATTCTAATGTATTCATACATCCAGTCATGAAAATAGGATGATTCAGGCAATCCCTTCACTCTGCTCAAAAGTGTGATCATATCTCTAACATCTTCCTTGAAGTCACTTCGCTCTTTCAACCATTGACTATTTATCAGGTATTTAGCCTTGCTAGGGTCTGAGTCATAGACCTCCTATGCTTGTTGTATTGAGATGTCAGTGTACTTCTCCATCTATGGAACTCTAAAAACAATATCAAAGAATTCAGGGTCAAGTCTCAATATCTCATGCCCAGAAGAATCAATCACACTTTTGCTTTCCTTGATGTAATGGGATGCAACTTGAAGGAAAAATTATGTATTATGTGCAGAAGTAGAGAAAGTGGACACCAAATGAAAATTGTTGTGCATGATGGCTCTTAGAGAACCTTTAAGAGGCTTCTTCTCAATTCTTTCCATGAAATCAACTAGGTCTTGATGACCGACCTCGGTGTCCTTTATCTCATCCACCTTTGAGACCACCACTGTTGGTGGATAAACACCTTGATATTTGTATTTTCTTTTCTTTTTATCCCTTGAAGATGATGGAGGTTTCTTGGCAATCATTTAAGAGCAATTGAATCAACAAGAAACAACTTTGAGGATCTTCTGATGAGATTTGAAAAGAAACTACAAGATGTGGAATCAACAAACGCTAGTCA